>JADKLZ010001913.1:13723495-13748203 GCA_021533235.1 Biomphalaria straminea
ATATATATATATATATATATATATATATATATATATATATATATACAAGAATTGCTCGCTTAAGAGTATAGGATAAGCGTGTCATCATCCATCAGGTCCTTTGGTTCAAGAAGAAACCCAAAGTTATCCTTTTTTTTCCCAGCCTTTGTAATCTGTTCTTCATTGCCATATGAAATCTGTCCAGCACTTCTGTTGCAACACGTTTGAATTGCAGTTCAATTGACAGTCCTACATTAGAACTCAACTTTCCATAAAGTCTTTGCTTTCTTCTGGTTGTTTTGATTACAGGGAATCCATAGTATTCGCTACCTTCTTTTGCTTTTTCGTTGGACTGGGTGATCAGCTTCGTCGTCCGTTTCTAATCATTTTGCAGAAAGCATGAATGAGTTTTAATTTATTTATTGTTTATGTTTTGTGTGAAAGCAAAAGGATTTAAATAAGCACATACATAAGTGAGAAGGATCTATATCCCGCTATGATCGAGTATAGAAATACTCCGATAAGCATCACAACTACTTATGAATAGAAGACTCAGAGACATCATTCCAACTGATCCCAAACTATTGAAATCATCGAAACTGAAAATGCTGAGACATTACTCAACGAACGACAGATGAAAAGCAAGTGAAAGACGATGCAAAAGCAAGACTACCCAAAGTCCAAAGATTTCTTTGTCGGAGAGAAAGTGAGAGTTTGTCTATGACAAACATGGCAGAAAGAAGCTGTCATAAAAAAAATATTCCTCACCAAGATCTTACATCATTAAAAAAGATGGGAAAACATACAGAAGAAATCAATGCATTTTGAACAAGAGTTTCTATGATGATATCTCTGGGTACTATGATACCGATGAAGGCAACGAACAGTAAATTGTTAGAACAAACGAAACAGTTATAGACAGTTATAGAACAACGTCTAGAGAACCCGGTTGTGCCAGTCAAGACAACCAGAAGTGGTCGAATTGTTAAAGTTCCTATTAGATATTAGTCTTGGGAACTTTAAAAGGAAGGATATGATAATAACTTCAAAAGAAAGGATCTCCAGGGTTAATTTGGAAAAAAAAAGTTGAACAATTCATGTATAGTTCCAAAAAAGGTGACAATTGTTGGATCTATTTCAGCAGAATGACAAGCTGTCAGGTTGAGAGAGTGATTATCACAGTTCAGAAATATTTCTTTTGGATTTTTGCCTAACAGACGTATCCACAGGCCAGACAGACCGCCAATCATTGTGGCTGCGTTATCATAGGTTCAACCAATGAGTCACGCTGTTTTGTAGTCCCACCCTGGTCAACCCGAATAATGGACAATTCTAGCATTAATAAGAATAACTATATGATTTATTATATTGGAATTCTTTATATATCATACAGTTTTATTCGTGGCCAGTAGCTGCCCTATATATCATACAGTTTTATTCGTGGCCAGTAGCTGCCTTAGGGGGTGGCAAGTGGGGCAGCCGCCCCAGGCCCCGCGCTTGAGGGGGGCCCCGCGATTGGAGATTTTATTGTCACTAACTTGATCACCACACATTTGCCTAATAAAATCCGATTGGATGTCAATGTTAATATACGAAATAAAATATTTGGATTGGTTGCTTCCGCCTATGTGTTTTTTTCCCAATAGACAATGGCCATGGGAGTAATTTTATACTTTTTTTTAGTTGAAAGAATTTTCTTTATGCAGTACAATTACAATACAGTAGGCCTATACATACCACTCTGCGCGACCAATAGTAAACCAACAATGATTACGTAATATTCTATGTTTTGTAACAAAAATAAGGAATGCCCACAGCGTTAAGGCGGACATAGGCCTACTTTCTTGTTATTGTTACAGCGTTAGAGACGGATTAGCCGTTTAGCGTGACGTGGTACGGTATATATAGTTTATCCTAATGGCTAAGGGCCCCGCACATGACACTCGCCCAGGGCCCCACGCACTGCTAAGGACGCCCCTGATCGTGGCAACAAAGAGAGTAATATTCTTAGTTTTTGCTGCAAGCACATTTTTTTGAAAATAAAATAAAATCGGCAACAAATCTATTAAAGATTTGCATTTTAAAATGTAAAACTAACTTTAACTTTTTCTGTCGGAAAAATATTTATAAAATGTGAACAGTCATAGACCTAGATCTAGATTTAGTATTTGTTATAAATTTAATCCATAAATGTGGAAAAAAAAGAAACATGTTGACACTATTTGTCAATCAAATATATTAATTTATGTATTTACAAACAAATTTCGGACACCCGTTTGGGGGGGGGGATTTTCAAAAGCTCCCCCTGCCTTCCCCCCCCCCTTTTAGCTACGCCACTGTAGTGAAGAGGGGATTTATCGTAAATTTCGGAGGTGGTTAAAATCAAAATTTTCCTTTGCTGTGCTCTTGAAATTTGGGATTTATTATTTGCATTTGCATTTTTTTTTTGTTTTATAGAAGACGGGTATTTAACTGTTAAAACCCCCTGGTTAGGGTTTTTAAATTCAAACCCCCTGGTATGGGGTTATAACAGCTCTTCTTATTTATATTTCTACTGATAAATTGATATGAACTTTCTTAGTATCTCATGATGTCTAGGTGTCCCTGGATTTTAAATTACGAAACACTGCACAATTCGATCAAGACGAATATGGTTAAAATATGGTAAAAGGTAGTCTCCCCTGATAAAGAGCCTCATGTGTTTGAGTTTTTAATAAATAATAGTTGTAAAAGTTGTGTATTTTTTTATGAAAAAAACATCTTGCATAAGTGATTTTAAAAAATTAGATTTTTCGCTTTCAGAAAAGAAAAAAGCAGCTGTTGCATCAGAACTTTGAATGATCTAAAATTTTGTGATGTTCGATTTTCATTTTCTCGTCTAGTTTCTGAGATCTAAACAGGACGGACAGACAGACAAGCCACACAAAATTAATAGCGTCTTTTCTTCTTTCGGTGGCCGCTAAAAATCCGCGAACCTATGTTCTGAATGAGTTATTTCAGCTTTGCACATAATTTGTTATTCAAGTTTTAGGGATTAGATTTTAACTTACGCATTACATTGAACTCTATTATTCTTTCTAGCTTTAGACAAAAATGTCTTCAGCAGTCTTGCCACAATTTGATATTCATTCCTAATATTCCTATTACCAACGGATAAATTTGACAACCATAGATCTCTGTTTCAGTGAACTCCATAAAGCGCACAGTGAATATTCTGTGACAAGTTTTTATTTCACTCTGTTGCCTTCACTATCAACCAAACATTGGACAAATACTTAGTAAGGACAACTCTGTTTTGTTTTTGCATCTCATTATATATATATATATATATATATATATATATATATATATACATATTATAATTATATATTTCGGATCTGTTTTCCCTTTGTTAAAAACGTGGCTTATGAATTATTGGCTTGAAAAGAGAAACAGGTTAATTAACCCTGTAAGCTCTGGGATACATGAACTCTGTTGTTTCCATGAGAATGTCTCTCCAGAATGCCCAGGAGGCCAGTCAGACACCAGACGACGGACATTATCTAGTAGAACAAGCACTACCCCTCTATCGTCGAAATCAACTTTATCCCCATGCCATGAATTTTTAGTAGATGATAAGACTTTAAAAAAACATCGAGTGTTGTCTTTGACTTGCGAAGCCCCGGGGTGCCTACGTGTATGAATGAGCAAGATGCATTATAGAATCAATAAAAATCATGTCAATGTAAAGGAGGCAACTCACCAGGGTTAACAATAATGTTAATTAGTAATGACAAAACACAGACAATGATTTTAGCCATCAATACACACGGCGTCTGGTCCCTAGTTCCACCAGTCTGCCAAACAGAGCCACGACACCCTTCCCAGTGTCAATCCAGGTGCATGTTCTCATGAAGGACGGTTCTTCCTTAGCTCAATAACCCCAGACTATCTTTAGTGTCACTCTTTCTAAATAGTCATTTAAACAGTTCATCCATATCAAGTGAATACTGCGCATGTGTGCACTATCGCATGTTCATTAGTGTGTGTTTCTTGGTTACTATGTGTACAATAAACTAGTGGTTTGGTTTTGCGTGATTAGATTTTCATGTTGTGTGTAAGACATTTGTTTAACGTTTGCATTTGCATACTTAAAAGTTAGTTTTTTTGTGCGGTCGTTCATTCCTGCATTAGTCTGCATAGTGATAACTGTTAAACCTGTTAAATTACATCATCCCATAGTAAAACCGACATTGACACGCACCATAAGTGCCTGTGCAATGCAGATTTACTATGGTCTTATATATAAAGCAAAATGTAAGGAGTATTTATGTATGCATGTATCTTTGTTATTTATATAATTCAACTCCGTTTGACCAATCTAGATCAAACTTGACATAAATGTTACTTAGTATTGTTACTCACAGTAGCGGTCTTAGGGGGTGGCAACTGGGGCAACCGCCCCAGGCCCCGCGCCTGACGGGGGCCCCGCGCTGGGAGATTTTATTGTCACCAACTTCGAAAACTAAATGAGTGGTCATAAACAAGGACTTGTTGCTCAATATTTTCCCAGTATACCAATTATACCAATTGCCATTTAAGCTTACATTTTTTTATTTCGAAATACCGTTCAGTTTCGGTAAAGACAGCCGAGTCTTAGAGGCTATCATCGTTTAACGTTCACAATAAAAACACATAAGTAGAAGCAACCAATCCTAATCGTTTCGACGTCTAATCTGATTTTATTTGGAAAATACGTAGTGATAAAGTTTGAACTACTCTTTGCACTACGAAACATTGTATATGAAAAATACATTTGTAGTTGTAGTAACAATAATGGAACTTTTGACTAATTGAATATTTAATGAAATGAATCAGTGCTTTTTTTTAACGTCACATCGTACGGCGTACCTCACTTTTTTCAATGTGGGGAAAAAAATATTAATTTTCTTGAATTTTAGCGTTTATTATTAATTTATTAATAGTTAAAAGATTATGCAATCCATTTATTTTTTTTTAATAAAAAAGCACTGAAAATAACTAAACATTTGTACGGTGTATTCTCGACTGTCGCTGGTGATACATTCTAAGACCGCACGCAAAGGTCAGCTTTTCGCAGTAAGCTGTTTAATTTCATAAACGTATAATATTTTTCGGATATAAACAGTATCACCAGTTGATGTGCTCGTACGGTTATTTCGGCAAATCAGCTTCCAGCAAGTTTGACGATGACAATATTAAGTTTTCTTTTTCCAATTGGCTACTGTGTGAACGTGTTGAAATAAACAAAAAAAAAAAAAACAATAAAAAAAACAAAACGCGGGAGTATTTTTAGCGGTCCCAGAAAGGAGAAAAGACGCTATTAGTTTTGTGTGGAATGTCTGTCCGTCCATCCGTTGCGTTTAGATCTCGTAAACTAGAAAAGTTAGTGAAAATCCGACATCATAATATCTAAGTTCTGATGCAAAGGCTACTTTTTTTTTTCTAAAACCGAAAAATCTAATTTTTAAATCACTTATCACTTTCTTTCAGAAAAATACATCACTTTTACAACTATTCATTATTAATGTTAACAAACACCGAAAGCTCTTTAATATAGGAGATAATTAATTACCCGTTTTTAAACAGGTTTATATGCAAACGTTTTGTTTTTTTTTATTTCTTTTTTTTGACATTTGTATTGCTAAGTTAAGTAAGTTTGGTTATACTAACTACTACATTTACACAGAGAAAATCTATTTAGTATGCATATAAGTTGGACATAATTTAAAACAACAATTAATAAGTAGTTTTTCATATCACGTGTCATAATGTGGTAAAGTAATCAATAAAAATCACTGGGGCACTACCCAAGATCTGTCAACCTTCTTTCTCCAATCTATTCTGTCATAAATTTGTCATTGATAGAATTTCATTCTGATGTTCTTTCTGAAAATATTGAAACCTCCCTTTTTACTTGTCTGGGTGGACCACTTCGGGGGGCAGATTTTGAGTTTGTGTTTCCACACAAACTGTCTTTGTAACCTTGTTTTTATAAATTATTTTAAAAAAAACGTGATACAGCCTTTCCGGAAAAGTCGGGTCTTCGAAAGTGAATGGACCACTGTAACTCCTATAGAACCCTTTATTCTTAAAGAACATCCTAATGGCTTCAATTAGCAGAGTGAGAGGTGCGACATACTATTAGCTGTGGCGAGTGTTTTTTTAATTTGCATCTGTGGATGCAGAACAATTAAAATACAGTATATAATGTACTTCAGTGGCCAATAGTAAACCAGCAGTACCTTACGTAATGTTCTATGTTTTGTTACATAAATAAGGCCCACAGCTTTGAGGCGAAGATACTGTATTGTTATTGTTGCAGCATTAGAGAAGGATTAGCCCGTTAGCGAGATGTGGTACGATATATATATATAGACTACCTTTGCGGCTAGGGGCCCCGCACATGACGCTCGCCCAGGGCCCCGCGCACTGCTAGGGCCGCCCCTGGTTACTCACGTAATATAATGTTAAATGTCCCTACAGGAACTAGAGGACTCTTAAATAATAATTTAAAAATTGTCTATATTTATATACGCAATAGAATTTACTAGAATCAGGTAAAAATGCTATCTGATTTTAGATTCTAACAATATCTCCTTTCATAAATAAAACGTGAGGCTTACATCGCGCAGCACAGTAGTATGCCTACTAATCAGAGTAGCATGTAAGGTTACTGTGAAGATATAAACACGTTCATTTCAAATTCATCATAGCTTACTCAGCGGTCTATTTACGATAAACATCGTAAATCGCATAAACAAGCGTCCCTATTTTGCTAAGATTAGGGACCCAAAACCGAAGCAAATGCGTAACATTTTTTTTTAGTTTAAGGCGTTTTTCACCCTGCCATATCTTAAATTATAATTATCTGATTATAGTAAAAATGGTACCATTAGAAGGTTATTTTAAGCCCTTTAATAATATATATAACGTTTTTCCTGTAGGTTAGAAAATAAGGGTGATAATCCTTTACGAGTAACATCGCCGTGTACAATAATCGTACTAGCGGCTGCTGTGATCGTTTTATACCTGTTATGACATGATTAGAGTGTAGACTTATTTCGGGGATAATTAGGATAAGTTTTTCATTAGTGACGGAAGTGACGATAGGTTAGATTAAAAAACAGAATAGATTTACGCTAACAACAAAATAGACGCTTTTGATAGAGAAGACAAGAAGATTATACTCAGACGACAACGACGGGTCCCTTCTTGACCATTAAAAGTTCAGTTTATTGTAGAAGCAGCGTCGGCTTATTGTATCATTGTTCGGCCTTCATTGGTGGTTGATTTGTTGTGACATTTTATCTTTTAACACCGTGAATCGGCCCACAACAACTGGCGACCCCGGACTAACTCACTGGCATCATCATCATCCAGAAATAGAGAAGCCCTCTGTTTGGAGGAGGCAGAAGTTTGAGTCATCGGCCTAGTCTGCAGCTAGACCTTGATCATACAGCCACGTCGGCGAAGTGAAGCCAGTGAGTTTGGACTCGTAGACCTGGATCTAGGAGGTAACGAGAGATACCATTGTACTTTTTGTACTCTGTCAGCGCCCAAACGTCGGGGCATCATAGTGGAACTTGTAGTTCCGAGTCAAGAAGACTACAGTGTGGTAGAACTAGAAGGGAAGAAAACCGTCCTGTCAAAGCCGTCGTAAGAAGATAAGTCTGCCCGGCAGTATTCGTGAGAAAACGAAAGTGAAGGTCACCTCTTCAAGGCCAAGATCGACCGTTGAGGTCACATCAAAGGACGTTTACGTAGGAGCCAGTTGCTGCCTACAACACTGAAACACAGTAGTGTTTTATTGCTCTACGGCTCGGCGAAATATGTGCTACACGCTAGATAGCCAGATAGCCATTATTTTGTCGCTGGACTCTGACTTTGTCGCTGTTTGACTTTGTCGTCATATGACTTAGTCGCTACATCGGCTGTTGGTCCGTTCCAGTTATACAGACGACCACCTGGAACCATCGTACCTGCGGCGGAACCAGAAACAGACGTTACGCCACCGAGGAACCGGAACCAGACGACAGAGCATCGAAGAACCGGAACCAGACGACAGATCACCGAACCAGAACCAGACGCCGTACCACCGAAGAACCGGAGCCGTTACAGATCAGTACTGAAGGACCTTGGGGAGCAGAAACGTTCGTGGACTGTACCAGAGCGTTAGTGAAGACATCACATCACCGTGAGCCTTGCCGCCGGGACAGACGTTAGCGTGAGAAGAAGAATAGACTCGAGACCGACTGTGAAGTTATCGTCGCTTCTGAGACAGATAAGTGTATTTAACTACTTTCTCCGTAGAATAATTAGAGTCTATAGGGAGGTGACCACTCGCTAGGTTATCACTACCAGGTTAAATCGTGGTGGAGTGGGGTCCTTAAAATTAGGTGTAATCTAGCGAGAGGTACATATATACGTTTAGCTGTAAATTCGTCGTGTTTGTAATTGTGAATCATTTCTTAATTTTTTATTATTTCGTTTTATTTTTTAGTAACGTCGTGTATTAATTGTTTGCGATACTCCTGTCTTGAATCTTACTATTAGACGAAAGTCTCATTCATTAGAATTAGATCTAAGGTTTGTTTGTATGTTAAGTTATTTAGTTATAAGTTAGCTATATGCACTTCTGGCTGTGAAAGGTAAGAGGTAACTAAGATCTAGCGTAATCTAGACTAGATCTGAGGGACAATCGAGGTGAAGCCTGATTGCCCATTTGTAGTTTGTTGTTTATAAATAGACAGGTTGTTCTATTTATCAGCGACTCGTGTTGAGTAACACGTAGTCGGTCAAGCGTGCGTGTGTCGCACAGTGTACTACAGTCGGGTCAGAAGAGGGTACATACGTGTACTAGGAATACTGTGGGTATTCTAAAAAGTTTATCTTAAGTTGATAAGCTAGACGCCAAGGGTCTAGAAACTACGAATTTAGTTCGGTTTAATTGAGTTCAATTGGGAAGCCTCGGATCGAGGTAGAGTGCAAAAGTTATATTCATATAACATAGTGAAGCTAGTATTTGTAGTACAAGAGGTACCCTAAGTTAGTGAATAAGTTAGATAAAAGTACCATAAAAGGTTAAGATGGCAACTCCTTCAGGTTACGACCTGGAAGAATTTAGAAAAAAGTTGATTCATGAAGCCAAGACAGAATTAGAACTGCGCGGCAAAGAACTAACTGCCTATGTACAGCAAATGGTGGCAGCAGAAGCAGAGCGCTTGGAGAAAGAGAGAATTAGGGAGGCTGAGCGCCTGGAGAGAGAGAAAGTTAGAGAAGCAGAAAAGGCCAGAGAAAAGGAAAAAGAAGAAGCAGATCGCATAGAGCGTGAAAAAGTAAGAGAGGCAGAAAAGCTGGAGAGGGAAAAAGTTAGAGAGGCGGAACGTGTAGAGAGAGAGAAAAAGGAAGAGGCTGACAGGAAAGTAAAGATTCAAGTAGAACAGATGAGGATAGATGCGGGCGTGAGTGTGCCAGTCGAGGGTAACAGTAACAACAGCGCCAACACGGAAAATCATAGCAGCGCCGCATGGATAAAAAAGAAAATTCAACCGTTTGCGGAAGACAAGGACGACATCGGCGACTATTTAAAACGGTTTGAAATAAAGTTAGCCAAGTTTAACGTCCAGGAGAAGGAGTGGTCCGAAATTTTGCTGGACTTCGTGCACGGACGAGCCCTCACGATTTGCCAGAACCATGACCACTCAATGCAAAACAGCTACCAGGTGCTCAAGAAAGAACTACTGAACGCATATGGGCACAACGCGGCAACGTTTCGGAAGAAGTACTATGACAACACACCATCCAGTCAAGTAGATCCGCAGACAACCATCAACGCAGAAAAGGATTTCTTCAGCAAGTGGCTTGCGTTCGAGAATGTGGAGAACACATTCGACAGTCTGAAGAATTTCATCCTGATAGACAACTTTGTCAATAAGTGCGATCCTCAGTTGCAGTCCTTCATAAAGGAAAGAAACCCGAAGTGTATTGATGACTTGGTACAAATCATTAGGACCTATAAAAACGCATATCCTAATAACTCACTTTCAAATACAGACCACAAACCAGTCATTGACCTGGTCAATTATGTTAAGAGGAATGATGGTAATGATCGAGTCTATGACAGAAGAAATGATAATTATGATAGGGATTATGGTAGGAGAAATGACAGGTCCAGGGAACGTAGAAACAACAGTCGGGATAGTTATGAGGACAAATATGATAGGACAAATGGGGAAAGTGAAAATCGTAGAGAAAACTATGATAGAAGAGTAGATAGACCGACAGCGGGTAATAGGGACATTAGTGAAGTGATTTGTTTTAACTGCCAGAAAAAGGGTCACATGGCATATCAGTGTAGGAAACAAAAAGGTTACGAAGCTGGTAATAGGGATGCACAGGGTAATAGTGGCACAAGTGATAGGAAAGGTAATCAGGGAAATCGTAGACAAGATAGGGATAATAGGCCACCAGATAGGGTTAATTTCGTCAGAAGCATCCAAGACAGGGATCATGATAGTGGAGATAGTGAACCAGATGAAGAAATTAATTACGTTGACTGTGGGGAGGATAGATTTAAGGTATATCCGGGCATGTTGAATAATAAACATATTGAGGTAATACGAGACACAGGTACTAGTACCCTCGCTGTCCGCACAGGACTAGTGAAGGACAAGGATTATTTGGGTTACTCCAAATCAGTAAGGTTGGCAGACGGCACAGTCAAGAGGTTCGAAGCGTGCAAAGTGTTCCTGAGATCGCCATTATATACAGGGTACTGTGAAGGGGTAGCCATACCAAAGCTACCGAAAGATGTATTACTCGGGAACGTGACAGGTGTCAGAACCGCTACGGACAAACAGGCTAGGAATTGGGGAAGTAGAGGTGGCAACATAAGGCGGAACAAACCTGGAAAGGACATAATTTGTTTCCACTGTCAGAAACATGGACACATCGCTAGAGACTGCTGGAGTAGGGCAGAACAGTCTACACAGAAGATTGCGAGTTCGGACAGCAGGCGCAGGGCCACATCCGATAGCCATGAAAGGAGAGATGACTGTGATGGCGATAATCACAAGTCATACCGAGGTGGAAGGCGACACCAGGTCTATACAAGACGAGATTTAAACTCCAGTTGGAGAGAACAAATGCACGGGTCGTGCAGATAGCCAATGAGAGATAGCGCTATACGACCATAGTCTGTACATAAGTATGTAAATATATGTTATTTCAAGTATTTTATTCTTAATTGGTAGCAAATGGTTTTGTCTAGTAGTCAGTACTAGATATGACATAGATCAAGTGTATTTAGTTATATAGTTAACTTTGTAATTTGTTTGGTTGGCAACTACATATGAACTTATTGTGTATGAATGCGTAGTATGAGTGTACGATTAGAAAGGGCATTGATAAGGCGACGGTGTATTTTGTAAATCACGGAACGAGTAAGTTGTAAGAGTCCACATAGTTTATGTGATCACAATCATTCATCAGAAAAAGGTTAGGTCATTTGGGACAAGTAAGTGGAGAGAGGAAATTAAATACACTTATTAATGCCCGTCAAACGTTAGGTAAATAAGGGTGAATAAGTGGTGATACATGCCCATTTGTCGTACCAGGAAAATGTCTGTCCTGACGTGTGAGGAAAAACGGTATAACCTCTGGAATAGGAATGGACGATATGGACAACTTGACACACCTATGGTGCCAGTATGAACTATGTATACCGTATGGTCACCTACTGGACATCACATTGGACAGTATCACTCCTTAGTGAAGTATGGGTGAAGAAGAACTTGGTTTTGGACAGTGTAGTTGAACCGAAATCAAGACTCAAGTTGTGGTTTTTTATGTTTCCCCATACTTTTTGGCCCTTGCTCATTGTAAGACTAAGACTGTAGAAAAAATTGACTGACAATTTTTTTTAGCGGGAGGGGGAGGAGTTGTTATGACATGATTAGAGTGTAGATTTATTTCGGGGATAATTAGGATAAGTTTTTCATTAGTGACGGAAGTGACGATAGGTTAGATTAAAAAACAGAATAGATTTACGCTAACAACAAAATAGACGCTTTTGATAGAGAAGACAAGAAGATTATACTCAGACGACAACGACGGGTCCCTTCTTGACCATTAAAAGTTCAGTTTATTGTAGAAGCAGCGTCGGCTTATTGTATCATTGTTCGGCCTTCATTGGTGGTTGATTTGTTGTGACATTTTAACACCGTGAATCGGCCCACAACATACCTCATTTGTTTTTTCGTAAAATGGGGAGTACGTCAACAAATGAATATTTGTTTGAACATATGTATTTTATAGAAAAATGAACGAGCTTTACCAATAACTAATCGCTTGTTTGATTAACATTGTTTTTATATAAAGAAATTTAAAAAAAAAATAGAATTTCTTTACGATAAAGATACGTAATCGTTTAGTTAATGAAGCTCGTCTTTTTTTCTTTAAGAGTGTGTAGATTTTATTTAAAAAAACAAGCGATGACATGCTACCCATGTTAAGCCGAACAAGACGCATAAAATAGCGATTTCGCCTGTGTGCGTAGTCTGCTATAATATCTGAATAATATGAATATATTGCTTCTTAGCAACACATGAGTCGTTATAGAAAAATGATTTTTATTAAATCTACATCGTATAATTTGTAAAAAAAATGTCTGAGATGGGTCAATAAGATCTTAACCATTAGATATTTATTGGTTTTTCATATTCTTTTATCCCGAATTTAAAAAAAATAATTTATATCCTTACGTTAATGAAATGTTAATGTGTAACAAATCTGTAAGTATTTTTTGTTTCTAAGGGGTCATGTCTTCGAAAGTAAACCTATTTTTTTTTTAAACGTATTATGTAAAAGTGATTGATACAAATTAAAGAGGAGGATTTACAGTTCATAAAAAAGTAATGGTTCAAGATATTTAATTAATAATTATAATTGTAATAAATGTATAGAAACTCATATTATATTGGCTTTATCCGTTGCTAATATCAACAAATTGTGGCATCGAATGGAACTATTAAAAAATAGAGTAGATCTGGTCTTTTAACTAGATCTAGGTCTATATAATATATATATATATATATATATATATATATATATATATATAATAGATAAAATATAATGCTAAATTAAATCAAAGACATCAATACATAAAGATAAAGCCTTAAACTAGATTTAGACTCTAGACCTATTTCTCGTGTTCTAGATTCTAGACCTAGGGACTTCAAATTAGATCTCAGTTTTGACAAATGCATATATATATAATATAGAGTCAATAGAGACTAGTCCTATATCTAGATCTTGGTCTAGAGTACTCTAGACATCTGGAACGAGGGTCCTTCACGTTATTCGTTAAAGATCAAAACGAAATAGCTTCTAATTAGATCTACATTATAATACATATATATCAAGATATGAGTCTAATTGTCTTATAATATCTAGAAAGATATCTAGACATGGGCGCCCGCAGGATTTTTCCAGGGGGTGCAAATTGCCTAAAGCGAAAAATCAAATTTTTTAAATCACTTATGCAAGCAGTTTTTTTCATAAAATACACCACTTTTACAACTATTCACTATAAATAGTAACAAACACGGGAAGCTTTTTAGTAAGGGTGGTAATTATTTACCATATTTTCAACACATTTATGCGAATGGGTTTAGGCTTTATGTAGAAAATTTTTTTTTAACATTTTTGTCGCTACGCTACTTAAGTTTTATCATACAAGCTTTAACACATATCCAGAAATAATGTTTCCTTTTTTTAAAGAGAAACAAATCTATTTAATATGCAAATAAGTGGAACATAATTTAAAACAAAAATTAATAAGTAGGTATTCATATTATGACATGAACTACTATATACCAAACCATAACACAAGTTGTTTTTTTTTTTTAGAGATTGACCCTTACAGACAATTAGATCAATAAGATACCCATTATAAGATATCAATTATGGCCAGGTTCACATTTGACTACACATTCACTTTCACATATCCTTTGGTCTACTGGACCACACAACTCACACAAGATCTATCAACCTTCTTTTTTCCATTTTTCTCTGTCATTTTTCTTTGAAAGAATTTGATTATGATGTTCTTTCTGAAAATATTGATACCTGTCTTTTTACCTGCATGGGTGGACCACTTCGGGGACCGATAATGAGTTTGCGTTTTCTCACAAACTGTCTTTGTAACCTTGTTATGTTTGTAATGTTATCACAGTGCCTTGAGTCTACATCAAGTTTGTTAACAGCGCTCTATAAATAAAACTTTATTATTATTAAGAGCTTTCTTGTATAGTCTGCAATCGTAAACTGGTGGACGTGTTTAACCTGCTATCTAGAACTAAAACCGACCTTAACTCCCAATGAAACATACTCAGCCCCAAGGATCACAGTAAACGGGCATCCCCTTAACGTGGTAGACCACTTCACATATCTTGGTAGCATAGTGTCAAATGACGCCTCACTTTCAAGGGAAGTTGATAACCGTCTGGCCAGGGCCAGCAGTGCTTTTGGACGCCTTCAGGCGAGAGTTTGGAAGAACAAATCGCTCCGCCTACCTACAAAAATAAATGTCTACCAGGCGGTGGTTCTCTCAACCCTTCTATATGGCTCTGAGACATGGACACTATATAGAAAACAGCTAAGACTTCTTGAGCGCTTTCACCAAAGGTGCTTGCGCTCCATCATGGACATACGATGGCAAGACCGCACCACAAACAGCGATGTCCTTGCGAACGCGGTATAGACAGTATAGAGGGACTTCTTATTATCCGACAGCTACGCTGGGCAGGGCACGTATCCCGTATGGTAGACGAACGTATGCCAAAGGCAGTCTTTTTTGGTGAGCTAAAAGGTGGTCGACGTAACAGAGGCGCCCCACGGAAACGCTTCAAAGACCAGCTTAGGCGTCAACTTTCCTTGGCTGACATAGAGGAGAGCACCTGGCTGCATGCGGCGTCGGGACGAGACAGCTGGAGGTCACTCACAAAGGCCGCGGGATACACATTTGAGACCAAAAGAAAATCTGCCGCCGAGTACAAACGCAGACGACGAAAAGAAAATCTAAACCGACCACCTGCGGACAATGGTTTTGCTTGCCCTGGATGTGCCAAAATATGTAGGTCACAGCTGGGCCTCACAGCCACGGGAAACACTGTATTCCTCAATAATCTTCGGATTCGAACAAGCCTTACTATTATAATTATAATAGCATGATTTTTTCACGCCTAGAAATTTCTGATTTCAAGTGGTATACTTTACTCTTTTTACTTATTAGTAATACCTAATCGTTTCAAACATTATGAGATTGGTCATTCATATAGCTAACCAGGCTACCAACTTGTAGAAATACATTATGTAGAGCCTAACATAAACCCAGTTTTTGTTATATTGAAAACTATTGCCCTATTTTAATAGATGAGCTATAACCAACCGTTTCGCTGTTGATTCTGTAGTCCAACGGCAACGTGGACCAGATATAGAGATCTAATTACTTCTGAGTACTCCGTTGCTGGCCTCTGGCTGACTTGCTGAGATTGTATTGGAGTCCTGAGAAGCTGTACCGTGAAGTATTGCTGAACTTTTTCCTGACTCTGTCAGCCAGCATCCTGTAGATTGTTGTTTTGAAGCCAGGTTACACCACACATGGCCGCAGTGAAAACGGATGAACAAATTCAAGGCTCGTCACGTGGTTGTGTCAAGTTTCCTTAAAATTTGAAAGCAAATATTTTGTCAATTGTTGATCTTTTCTCAACTTTATCACAGAGTGTTCAGTAGTTTATCAAATCTGTTCAGGGTGGTTTTGTCTCAAATGATCCTCCAGCTTAGGTGGTTTCATGGTGTCAATACATAAAATGTTGTTAAATAAAAGACACAAAGGCAATATAAGTTCGACGAGAAAAGAAGAAATTTTTTTGAAAATTAACACCACCGTCTATTTTATATTTAGATTCAGCCATGTTAAATATTAGTTATCTCTAGACCAAATTAAGCTATTTAAATGTTGTATTAAAATTTAAAATATGTTTTTCATTCCAATAATAAAATGAAAATTTAATGGCCTAGCTATAATAAAGAATAAATAATGTATATATTGTATGATATAATAGGGGATTCCATTAATGTGAGATTTATATTAAACTCAATTCCTTCTTGAATGAGATTCACTCTCGTGGACCCTTATTTGCATATCATTGATGATGGACCCACAATTCTTTTTTTCAGTTTCGTAGACCCCTTGGAAGTCCTCGTAGACCCCTGGGGGTCCATATGGACCACTTTGGGAATCACTGATCTAGGCGTTTGGAACTCAAAATCTACACTTTAAGTCCAGAAATTGAAATTTTATATCTTGATCTAGTCTATTTCAGTCTAAACTAGACCTAGAAATTCTAGATCTAGATTCTACAACGACTGTAATTAGAATATTAACTCTTACTCTCCTAACTTACGATACAATTTTAGCATTATTAAGAATAATATTAAGAATACGCTGTCTATCATACAGTTTTATTCGTGGCCAGTAGCGTCCTAAGGGAGTGGCAAATAGCGTCCTAAGGGAGTGGCAAGTAGCGCTTGAGGGGGGCCCCGCGATAGGAGATTTTATTATCACAAACTTGATCACCACATATTTTCCTAATACAATCCGATTGGATGTCGATGTTTTGTATACAAAATAAAATATATGGATTGGTTGCTTCCGTCTATTTGTTTTTTTTTCCCAATAGGCTATGGCCATGAGAGTAATTTTTGAACTTTTTTTTAAAGTTGAAAGAATTTTCTTTATGCAGAACAATTACAATACCGTATATAGAGCAATAGTAAGCGAACAAAGGCTACGCAATGTTCTATGTTTTGTAACAAAAAGGAAGGCCCACAGCGTTTAGGCAGACATACTGTCTTGTTATTGTTACAGCGTTAGATACGGATTAGCAGGTTAGCGTGATGTGATACTGTATATATAGTTTATCCTTACGGGGCCCCGAACATGACACACGCACAGGGTCCCGCGCACTGCTAAGGACGCCCCAGTTCGTGGCAACAAAGAGAGTAATATTCTTAGTTTTCGCTGCAAGCACGTTTGTTCTCTTTTGAAAGTAAAATAAATCGTAAACAAATCTATTAAAGATTTTCATTTTAAAATGTAAAACTAACTTCAACTTTTCTCTTTCGGAAAAATATTTTAAAACGTACTGGTACTTGACACTATTTGTCATCCAATATATTAATTTATGTATTTACAAACAAATTTTGGACACCCGTTTGGGGGCCCCCCTAAGTGGGGTACGGGGGGATTTTCAAAATCGCCCCCTTCCCCCCCTACGCTACGCCACTGTGCTAAGAAAAGTTGTTTTCTTGTGTAACTAGAATGTCTTGTAACTGTGAAAGCAAGAATAAATTACAAGGTCGTCACACTTTGTCATCAGTGTATATATAACAATCAGATGCCCTTGTACCTTAGCGAACTTATCACTCCATATGTCCCCCAGAGAGCCCTACGGTCAATGGACTCAACGCTATTAGTGGTGCCACGTTTCTCCGTCAAAAGCTACGGTCTGCGGGCTTTTTCAGTTCACGGACCAAAGGTTTGGAACTCACTCCCAATTGATCTGAGACAGACAACATGCTTCACCACTTTTAAGAAGAACATTAAGACCTATTTGTTTAGAACTTTTTTAGATTAGTTTGTAATGTCGAATGTGTATGTTTGTAATTGTTTACAGCGCCTTGAGCCTACAATTCTGTTTGTTAACAGCGCTTTATAAATAAAATTATTATTATTATTATTAAATAAAATTATTATTATCTATCTATCTATCTATCTATCTATCTATCTATCTATCTATCTATCTATCTATCTATCTATCTAATCTATCTATCTATCTATCTATCTATCTATCTTTCTTTCTTTCTTTCTTTCTATCTAATCCAGTGTTTCTCAACCTTTTTTGTCTGCCGGCACAGTAAAAAAAACAACAAAAATTTCTCGGCACACCACGAAGAGCAACAGTTGTTTTAAAATAAAAAGAAAAAAAAAGATTTACCAGTTTTTAATCATTACTGTTAATGTGAAGGTATTGCCTGTTTTTGAGAGCAAATGAGATCTATCCGAGGCTCCGAAGTCGAAAAACAAACTCGCATTTCATCATCTATTGAAAGAAGTCTCTCTCTTTTCTTAGACTTGATTTCAGTCAGTGCTGAAAATCCAAATTCACAAAACCATGAAAATGAAAATGCAAGAATTATTTTGATTGCATTTAAACTGATTGCTGGATATATTTTGTTGATTGAAATCCAAAAATTATCCAGGCTTTTCTCGGCAAAACTTGACTTAAGAACTACATCGTTTTTTAAATCAATGAACTGCTCTTCTTCTTCAGTTGTAAGATTTGTAGCTTCATAGTTTCCAAATGGATAGCTGATCCATCCATATTCATTACTTCTAATTGTTGGAAAGTAATGCTGCATTTCCGACTGCAGGCGTGTCAAAGTGTCAAGAATTTCGGGGGTAATTTCTTTGTTTGAAGCACAATCATTGTAAGAAGAAAAGCAGTCGAAGACTCCTTTCGAGATCTTACTTTGCCACAAAGACAATTTTTCACCAAATGACTTTAGTTTTGAGGATGCAGTGATGATTGTTTCCGATGGTCCTTGAAGACTTAAGTTCAATGAATTTAATTTGTCAAATAAATCAAAGAGAAATGTGTCCTTAACCCACCAGATTTCGTCATGAATAGAAAATCCAAAGTCTTTTTTTTCAGCCTCCAAGAATGAAATCAGCTCAGCCTTCAGTTGGACGACACGCTTTAATACTTTTCCCCTGGAGAGCCAACGAAGGTGGGTATGATACAGGAGGCATTTGTAGTCTGAATTCATTGCTGCACAGAGCTGAGAGAAAAGTCGGGATGCAAGCGGTCGAGATTTGATGAAGTTTACAACTTTAATCACTTGATCCAGAACATACATCAAACCTTTTGGCAAAGATGTGAAGGCAAGATCATGCAGTGAACAACTAATACATTTGGATTTTCTTGACGAACAAGAGTGACGAATCCTTTTCTGTTTCCCTGCATGGAAGGACAGCCATCGGTGCAAAAGCTGACACAGTTTTTCCACTGTAGTTTGAAGAACAAAATGTTTTCGTTCACCACATTGAAGATATCTTCGCCTTTGGTCGTAGTTGCTAAGTCCTTGCAAAATAAGAATTCGTTGACACATTTTTCATCCTTTATGAACCGAATAAAAGCTAGCAGCTGGGCTTTGCCGCTAACATCAGTGGATTCATCAACTTGAAGATACCACAGATGAGACAGTTCATCGTCAGTCACGTTGAAGTGTTCGCAGATTTGATCTTGTAAATCTGACGATAAGTCTTTTATTCTGCGTGAGATAGTATCATTTGACAAAGGAACTTGTTTAACTTTTTCGGCGGCATCAGGTCCTAGGATTGTTTCAACAGCTATTGCTAAAGCTGGTACAATGACAGATTTAGCCTCTGTGTGTGCTTTCTTGCGTTTTGCTAATAACTGAGCAACCTTATAACTTGCAATCAATCCCTTTTCTGGCAGCTTTAGGTAATTTGTAAGTTTCCTAGCTTGTTTATTTTGTTGAGCCCTGATGTTTTCGAAGTATTCCTTCGGTTGGGCTTTTACAGCTGGATGATTTGTTTCCAAGTGTCTCTTCAATTTGCTTGGAACAAGCGCCTCCTTTGATAGAGTTTGATTGCAGATCAGACAGATTGGCAATGGAGAATCTTCAGGTCCCGAAGATATGAAACCATATCCGATGTAATCTTCTTTGTACCTTCGTTTGGTTCCTTGCTTTTCATTTAACGCTTTCGCAGTTTCATTCTTAATAACGTATTTCTCCATGGATATAAAATATAAATAATGTTTAGACTTGTTATTATTAGCATACACCTAATCAATGTACATGATACACATCGCTAATTATTATCTTTGTCAATTCATGAACTGGTGTGCATCTGCTAAGGTGGCCTACATTTGAGTCATTATAATATATATTTAGTGGGAAATTCCATAAACTGAATAGCTAACACCCCTTTCCATCAATATGGAGCGATCCACTACTATTACTGATCTTTGCAAGATGGGATGTCATCGCGACGTAAAATAAAAATTTAATATTAGGCTGACCTGTGTAACGCTACACGTGTGGCGTTCTGGAAATTCCCGCGGCACATCTGATCTAATTTATGGAATGCATTAATTATATTTTTTTCTATAAGACCACAACTTGATGTTGCGTACATCTCTCTTGAGCACCTATATTGTTGTAACCCTGCCTTGCACCAGTGCCCGAATAGGATAGAGAAAATAACAGTGCATCAGAAATTGTGAAACTAAGAAGCCAATTTTTTTGCTGCCTGGAGGTTGTAGTAGGGACCTTGAGCGAAGCGGCGAAGGCTGTCGTTATTCCACATTCAGGTTAAGTAGCAAAGGACTGGTATAATTAGTTGTAAGACTCTGAGGATACTGAAGGATGTTATGTGTTTGCCCTAGAGAATAAACCTAACTATTTATTTCCTGTTCAACTGCGTTGGGTTGCCTACCTTAGAGTTACAACATTATAAATCAACTAGTCGACCGGCGGCATAGCATACGCCGCTATTTTGCAGGGCAGGCCTTAGGCACTGCAACATATGCGACCACAGTGGGTCCCGCATTTTCTTTTGACCCGTGCTAAATTTTAGGTGTATAAATTATTAAATTGAACCATTTTATAACATTTAACAGATTTCCCGCGGCCTCTTGGCGACCGGCGGCATAGCATACGCCGCTATTTTGCAGGGCAGGCTTTAGGCACTGCAATATATGCGACCGCAGTGGGTCCCGCACTTTCATTGGACCCGTGCTAATTTTTTAGGTGTATAAATTATTAAATCAAGTTGCATGAAGTGAATTCCTTTTTCCAGTCTATATTTATTTATGTCTATGCTATTTTGTGAATGAAAATAGTGCGGGTTTGGATACATCTTTTTCATTCACACCTTGCTGCGCCATTGGATCCTCCCATTTACTTGTTATTATAAGTGAATTCATGAATAAAAAATACTACAACATATGCGACCACAGTGGGTCCCGAACTTTCTTTGGACCCGTGCTAATTTTTAGGTGTATAAATTATTAAATTGAACCATTTTATAACATATAACAGATTTCCCGCGGCCTCTTGATTTACCAGGAACCCCTCTGGAAATCTCCTGAAATGTTATTAAATGCTATGCCGCCGGTCGAAAAAGTCCTGAAAATTTCCGGACATTATTAAAATCGTTTTAAACTAAAAAAAATTCATTTTGTGAATGAAAATAGTGCAGATTTTTTTATATATTATTTCCCATTCACATCATGCTGCGCCATGGGATCTTCCCATTTGCTTGTTATAAGTAAAGTGAATGCATGAATTCATTTATGAATGAAGCTAAAAAAATGGCTAACTGACCTTAATTTACGCGATATTAAGAATATAGCTGCACTCATGCAACAATGCTTTAGAAAAACAAAATTGAATGTTAATTTGATTAAATGGACTATAATTAGTATGTTCATGTGCTAAAGCATAAAACTATACTTTCGAAGAGAAGTTCTATAATCTTCTTAGAGTTGAATTCAAGTTTTAGATCTAGATCTAGATCTAGGAATAGAGAGATGAGTTACCTTTCGTAATCATGTCTAATGAACAAATGTGCGTAATTAAAGTACTTTCTAAAGTGAAACCTGAGAGTATACTCTATCTGTGTATTGTTGTTGTTCTAGTTTCAATAGTCTAACGACACAATAATGTGGAAATACTTTTAATATTATGACAATAATCTGAGATGAAGAGATAATTATATAAACACCACTTTCATTCACAAAATAGTGCGCATTGGGATGCACCAATTTCTATTCACACCGCGTGCGTGCGCCATGGGATCTTTCCAATTACTTGTTGCTCGTTTGACCTTGGTCTTTTGAGAAATCCTATACTCTTAAGCGAGCAATTCTTGTATATATATATATATATATATATTTATATATAAATTTTATTTCGAAAACGGCTCTAACGATTTTCTTTAAAATTTCAAGGTATGTGCGTATTAGTGAGAAAAAAAATCTCAACTCATTGGCCACATCGGGAAAACTCGAGTTTCAACCGTTATTTCGTTATGAAAATGTCTCAATTTAATATTGGTTAGAATAATTTATGAATGAAATGGAAAATTTATGAATGAAAGTTTTCGATGACGTAAACGGGAAAAACGCTGCTTACGTCACTAGGCTTACTATAGTGTACTTCTTTGCAAACAAGAACGCGTTTAGAGATATGGATGAAGGGATGTGTAAAACTAAAAGCAGACCACGGGCTGTAGCACCACTGGGATGGATGGATGGCAAAAGCCGGTATGAACTTCTTATTGTCCGACAGTCTGGCTGGGCAGGGCATTTATTTAACCGAGCAAGGCTCGGCCACCTGATATTCCTATACTCTTAAGCGAGCAATTCTTGTATATATATATATTTATTTATTTATAAATTTTATTTCGAAAACGGCTCTAACGATTTTCTTTAAAATTTCTAGGTATGTGCGTATTAGTGAGAAAAAAAATCTGAACTCATTGGCCACATCGGGAAAACTCGAGTTCGACCGTTATTTCGATATGAAAATGTCTCAATTTAATTTTGGTTTGAAGGTTTTATGAATGAAATGGAACATTTATGAATGAAAGTTTTCCATGACGTAAACGGGAAAAACGCTGCTTACGTCACTAGGCTTACTATAGAACAATAACGCGTTTAGAGATATGAATGAAATTTTTTTCCCATGACGTCAAAAAGAAAAAAAAACGACACTAGGCTCACAGCACTACACTTCGCAACAAGAACTAATCAATCGACCTAATTAAACATTTGCGCACAATCTTATTGTGGATTGATCTATTATGAAACTATGGAAGAAAAATAATTAAATTAAATTTGATGTATGATCAGTTATGGTGTTTTAAAGGTTTCATAAATGGGCCTCATTCACAAATCGTTAACCAACAACATTTAGCCATGTGATTCTCTATATACAAATTATGTAAACCATAAAGGCTATCACAAGATACTTTTTTTTTCATTGTTTTATAAATATTATTAAGTGGCGATCCGTGAATGAGGTCCATTGTTTACACTTAAATTTTATTAACCCGTGAGTAACTTTTACTTTGTTATACTCTACGCCTTATTTGCACACATTGTACATAGGGTCGACCCTAACATTGGCAGGGCCCTATGTGAAGTGGATTGCACGATGTCCAGTCAGGTTAGGGATACGGATAATAAGTAAAAATTAAGATTTTGTGTTAGAAAATAAATTCGTCTTTGCATTACAATTTTGTCTATTTTTAAAAGTGCCTGTTTTACCATATAACGTAGAGATTTGAGTCACTTGATTTTCGTACTAAAGCCAGAATGAATACACTAATTTCATAATTAAATGTCTGAAAGTAACTATCTGAGAAGTTACAGAGCAAAGTCTTTCTTCCAAGCCAATAATAGTAGGCCTACAATAGTTTTACGCAAAAAATGGATTGTAAAACTATAAAACGGACGTAAGCTGTGATTTGTCTACACGTAAGAGATTTCATATTTAATCGCCATGTACAATTACATTTAGAACTAAATAACACTAAAGCAACTCTTCAGATTAGTGGTCTTTATCCGATCGTTAATTTTCGTAATTACAAAAAATATTCCAAAATTACTTCGGGTATATAACCTTCCTTAACCCTTAAAGTGCTGAGCTGTTTCGCAATGAGTGCATCCCAAATGGAATTACAATTCTGGTGTTAAGAGGCTAAACTACCACACGCATTTTAAGGGTTAAGAAATTATTTAACCGAGCAAGGCTCGGCCACCTGATATTATATATAAATCAATTCGTTGTTGTATATATCATCATAGTTACATGTTATATATTTTTTAAATAAGTGACGTCAATATAAAAAAAGGAGTTTAATATTGCAGTTTTCTGTTTTAACCTTAAGTTTGCATTTGATCAAGTATTGATTTTATATAGCCTACCCACAACCTTGACCGTTTTCTATTGACTTGAAAATATTAAGAACCTTATAATAATAAAAAAAAACGTTAAGTGCTAATAGCTCAATATTTGTAGAAGTGTTTTGCGAGAACTTTATAATCCAAGTTAATAACACCATCATTCAAGCATAATTTGGTAGCCATTGTTTCAAAACTAAGAACAAATTCAAACACATCGGCTCTATTGGGATTTTAAAACATTGTCGACAAAGGTATCTACATTTGCACTGCACATTGTTTGCTTAGTGCTGCTATGATGGCATTTATTATGAATCAACAAGAAAAAACATTAAAAATACATTTTTTTAAAAAAAGACAATACCTCCTTTATACAACTTTAGAACGATTATATTTATCCTAATAGTCGTTACATTAAAAACAATGGAACATATTTACCCCCGTCCCTCAGAGAAGGACTCCTAGTTAAGCAGATATGTATATCTACTCAACATTAGAACATTACAAACATAGCTTTTTAGATGTAGAGC
Source organism: Biomphalaria straminea (assembly GCA_021533235.1). Lineage (NCBI taxonomy): Eukaryota > Metazoa > Mollusca > Gastropoda > Planorbidae > Biomphalaria > Biomphalaria straminea. The sequence continues at coordinate 13,748,085 of JADKLZ010001913.1, forward strand.
TAGAAGATGATGCGCAAACTATTTGCAATCATTAATAATGCCTACATGATCTGAAGTTGTTTTGTTCACATTAATAATGCTTACATGATCTGAAGTTGTTTTGTCCACATTAATAATGC
>JADKLZ010001913.1:13749526-13761257 GCA_021533235.1 Biomphalaria straminea
CAGGAACAAAGAATGTAATTGAGAGAAACGAAAAGGTATGTATTTGACAGGAACAAAGAAGCTATGTATTTCAGAGAATAATAATGAGCAAAGCCACTTAAAGATTGAGAACGACAGAAAGAAACTTACCATAAGGAATGAGAAAGTAAGAAAAAGAAAGGGTAAGAGAGATCTTATCTTATATAATACAGACGTTACTTCAAAAAAGAAAGGGTAAGAGAGATCTTATCTTATATAATACAGACGTAACTTCAAAAAAAGAAAGGGTAAGAGAGATTTTATCTTATATAATACAGACATTACTTCAAAAAAGAAAGGGTAAGAGAGATCTTATCTTTTATGATACAGACGTTGCTTCAAAGAAGAAAGGGTAAGAGAGATCTTATCTTTTATAATACGGACGTTACTTTAAAAAAAGATGATTACGTCATACCCGTCATGCCAATGAACTAAATTCTGCCAAGTATCTGGTTTTGCTGGCCGCTCAGGCAACACATTCCATGCTATTAAAGCACTAGGGAAGAAGGGGCATTTGTACAAATTTATCCTAGCATTTGGAACAAGGAAAGTGCCTTTATCTTTGTTTTTCTGAGTATTTTATTAGATTTTGTTTTTTGTATTTGAAGCTTATAGTTCAGTGTTTACTTTTGAGTCTTCTCATTCATTGGCCTCCTTCAGTCGTAGAAAGACTATGGTTCATCTCGCACACTTCCTCGTGTGGCTGTGGAGCCCTACTTTGGAGAGACACTCCCGTCAACAAGTATCGCAGGTAAAGATGGTCTTCGCTACAGTGGTAGAAGAGCAGGCCATTTTCCGCGTTGTCCGCTTTTCTTCCAGAGCTGAGGCCTATGCTCTTTCGCTGTCCTTAGCTTTCTTGGTCACTGTCTCTCTCCATCTGGCGCGGTCTAGAGCTATGTCTTCCCACTGGTCAGAATTGATGTTAACTGATTTGAGGTCACGTTTTATTACATCTATGTAACGGAGGTGGGGGCGACCAGTTTTTCTTGAGCCACTCGCAAGTTGTCCGTAGAGGATAACTTTCGGTATGCGATTGTCCTCCATCCGGCAAACATGTCCAAGCCAGCGCAGGCGGCGTTGTCTGAGGGCTGTAAAGATGGTGGGAATACCTGTTCGTGCAAGGATCTCAGTATTGCACACTTTTTCTTTCCATGTGATTTTCAAGATCCTACGAAGACATCGCAAATGGAATGAGTTCAGTTTTCGCTCTTGCTTTGCGTAGGTGGTCCATGATTCACTGCCATACAGCAGCGTGCTCATAACGCATGCCTTGTAGACTTCCATTTTGGTCGCTGTAGTTAGCTTCTGGTTTTCCCAAACTCTTGACATGAGTCTAGCGAAGGTCGATGCAGCCTTCCCTATACGTTTTTTTTTATCTCCTCATCAAGAGAAATATAGCAGAATTCATTCACGGCATCCAGCTTGTTATCGTCTATGAGGATGGAGGGTGGTGCTGTAGCAGGGGGTCCCATAACATTTGTTTTCTTTGTGCTGATAGTTAAGCCATATTCTTTACAGGCCTGAGAGAAGCGGGACATCATTAACTGAAGTTCCTCTTGTGAGTGTGCTACAACCGCTGCGTCGTCCGCGAAGAGCATGTCTCTTATGAGGGTTGTTCTGTTTTTAGTTTTAGCCCTCAGTCTAGCAATATTTAGAAGTTTGCCATCGAATCTGGAATGGAGATATATGCCTTCGGTGGAATTATCAAATGCGTGGTGGATTAGCATTGAAAAGAGTATTCCAAAAAGGGTTGGGGTCAGGACACATCCTTGTTTTACTCCGCTGTTTATATTGAAACTTTCGGAGCTGGCGCCATTGAACTGTACTCTACCCATCATACTTTGGTGGAAAGAGACAATAATATTTAGCAGCTTGGGTGGACAGCCTATTAACTCTAAGATTTTAAAGAGGTCTTTTATGCTGACAAAGTTCAATGGCCTTGGTCAGGTCAATGAATGCGATGTACAAAGGCATTCTTTGCTCTCTGCACTTTCCCTGAAGTTGACGGATAGAGAAAATCATGTCAATTGTGGATCGCTCTGAGCGAAAGCCGCACTGTGATTCTGGATAGACTCGATCAGCAAATTTTTGTATCCTGGGGAGTATCACTCGAGCAAAGACTTTGCCTACAATGCTTTTGAGAGAGATTCCCCTGTAGTTGTTGCAGTCGTTTTTGTCGCCTTTGTTCTTGTACAGGGTGATGATCTTTGCATCCCGCAGATCCTGTGGCACAGCACCTTCTTGCCAATAATTACAAAACAGTTCGTGTAGAGGTTGTATTAGTGTAGTTTTACACAGTTTTAGAAGATCTGGGGGATGCCATCGCATCCTGGTGCTTTGCGGACAGCCATGTTGTCTATGGCTTTGTTGAGCTCTAACAAGGTGGGTATTTCGTCTAACTCGTTCATTATGGGTAGCTGTATGATAGCCTTAAGAGCTGAGGCAGAGACTGAGCTTGTTTTAGCGTAGAGTTCGGAGTAATGTTCGACCCATCTATGCACTTGTTGACACTTGTCTGTGATAATTTCCCCAGTGGTTGATTTAAGAGGTGCTGACTTGTTCTTGGAGGGTCCGAGAGCATTTTTAATTCCTTCATACATCCCTCTTATGTTGCCCACTTGGGCTGCGAGCTATATATTCTCACTGAGCTCTACCCAGTATTCATTGGCATAGATCCTTGCTGTCCTCTGTACAGTGGCTCTAGCTTCTTTCAGGTTTAGCAAGTTGCTTTGGGTAGGTTTTGCCTTATATGTAGCGAGTGCATCTCTCTTTGCTCTGATGACAGGTGCTAAGGTAGCTGATTTAGAGTCAAAACAATCATTTTGTTTTGTAGTTTTTTCTTCAAAAGATGTCCAATGAAGACTTTTGTATGGTGGACTTGAGGTGCTCTGTTGCTGTGTTTCCAGAGAAATTTTTGTACTCGCATTTAAAAGATTCCGCAAACTGTATCTGGAGGTTGACACATCTTGCTCACATCTGGTTGGGTTCTTCCAGTCTGCTTGGTATGGTGGATTTTTTAGGAAGAAGATTTATCTTGCAACATACCAAGGAGTGAAGGCCAGGTCTGGTTGTCAGAGGCTATTTGAGACGCCTGCTGTTGGAAGCCTTTTTTAGGTAATGATGGGCTTAAGCTCATTACCACTTCCGGCGTTAACAATCTTGCGGAACAAAGGTCTTCTATCCTGAAGGCTTTCTAAATTTAGTAATTTTACTATAGGAATTTCTATAGTCAAATGTGAATATTTGTTTGTTATTAATCTGACTTGTGTCTGTTCCAGTTTCTTAAGGTTTTCTTGGTTTGAGGGGTCCCAAACAGAGGATGCATATTCCATTGTTGACCTAACCAAGGCTAAATAACATTATTATTGTATGTTCTTATTTGATTGATAAAAATTCTTTTAATAAACTCTAATGCTTTGTTTGATTTTTTTGATAGTTTCATCAATATGGGGATTCCATGACAGTTTTTCATTTATTGTAACACTAAGTATTTTGTGATTTTAGTCTGTGTAACTGGTTCACCATGAATAAGATAAGTGGAATTAATGTTTTTTAGTGTTTTGTTGCTCGTAATAACTGATATTTTTCTAGGTGGAAAGATATGCTCCAATTTGATTCCCATTTCTGTAATCCATTTAATTCTCTTTGTAAAATGTTTTTATCTTTTGTTGTTTTACATTGTTCTATATATAACGCAATCATCTGCGAATAATCTGACTTTTGTTCCTGAACTAATGCAATTAGGTAAATCAATTATGTAAATCTTATCTTATCTTATACAATACAGACGTTACTTCAAAATGATTACGTCCTACGCGTGATGCATTCAGTCATGCATATTAACCAATGACTTAAATTCTGTCAAGTCACTGGTTTTCCTGGCTTCTCAGCCAATCCATTCCATGCTCTAATAGCGCTAGGGTAGAAGGAGCTTTTGTACCAATGTGTCCTAGCATATGGGACGAGGTATGTGCCTTTTTCTTTGTGTCTTTCTGAGTGTTTTATTAAGTTTTGTTTTTGAATTTGAAGATTATGGTTAAGTGTTTTATGTATAATTGCTACTTTGTTTTGTTAGTCCTTGGATTTTGTACTACGAGCTGTACCTTTCCAATAGATATAAGTGTACTACCATCATACACACGTAACTTGCTTTGAGTGGGACACATTTGTGCATTTTTTATAAGCTTCTTAGGGATGACATTTACGCTGGCACCCTGGTCAATCTGACACACAAGCCTCTCACCGGCTATGATCATTTCAGCTTTAATGATCTTATTGTTTGGTCCCCCCTGTACAGCAAGCAGAGCCTCATCACTAAAAGATAATGTATAACAGTCATCACTGTCCTCTAGTAGACATTGGAGTTTATTTTGGTTGCATTGAATCCCAAAATGATTTCTTTTTTTTTTACAGATATTACAAATTTTACCCCATGCAGGACACAGTTCCTTTTTAAATTCATGATTTTACATTTGCGCTATTGTAATAGCGTTTGTAATAGTCACACTTTAAATTAATAAGTCGAACAATATGAATTTAATCATTCACTTTTATTGTGTTTCTTACTTCACAGTATCATCCTGTTATTCATTCTGACTTCCTTACACACCTCCCAGGCTTACACACTTTCTATGCTGTTCACTCAACCATGCACTCTAAAGGTCAGCCGGTCACTTCATACACAGACACACACACTGCTCTACTAGCCATTCAAAACACATACCCTTACTATCACAGTTTACTGTTATGAGCAGCATTTTGTTGTAGAATACTTTTGCGAGAAGAAATGGCTAAGGCCTCATCTTGAGGTGGTGAGACATCAGATGTACCTGCCTCTAGTACCTTTAGTTGCAAGTCCGCAGCTTCATTAGCCTTGCAGATTTCTATACAAGTCTTAAGCGTTAGCTTATGTTCTTGTAAGAGATTTATTGTCCTGGTGTCTCTGATGCCCACTACCATTCTGTCTCTTATTAGCGACTCTTCCATATGGTCGCAAAAATTGCAGGTTTTAGCCAGTGTTCGTAGAACTAGTAAGTAGTCCTCGAAAGCTGACACCATGTTATATTACAATACACTAACAAGACTGTTTAAAGGTTACTCCATTTTATTAAAGTGAACAAAAACTACGATCATCAGTCTACTATAGACTACAGACACACTCACAGAAAACCATGAACACGTGAACCAATTGGACACAGAACAAGGGAGACTACAAGAAAAACAAACAAACACACACACAACATACATAAACATGGCTACACATATAAATGTAACAGTGAATATTGTCAAAAGCCTTGGAAAAATCTAGTAAGATAGCTTCTATTTGCTCACTATTATCTAAACCTTTTGGAAAATCATCAATTATTTCTATTACTTGTGTTTCACATGATCTATATTTCCTATAGCCATGTTGTATGAAGTAAGGACATTATGTTTGTCTAGGTGGTTTCTTATGTTACTATATTTTATGTGTTCTAAGTTTTACATATGATGCTAGTTAGTGCTACTGGTCTGCAGTTTCCTGTCAGATTTTTCTCCTCTTTTTAATAGATAAAAAGTGGTAGAAAAAGTGTTACGTGTTCTTGTGACATTAGCTTCTTTCCTGTCCTTTGGTATTCTGCCATTGTTAAGAGATGCCTGAAAAAGTATTTTGAACACTGTTACTAGCTCATTGCTTAGTTCTTTGAGTAATCTAGCTGTAATACCTTCTGGTTTATTCGGTTTAATGTTTGTTAATAGTTTTTGGATCCCCTTTTCGTGTACTTCTATATCTCCTATGTTGTCTTCTTGGTTCAAATTAAGTAATATGTCTTTGTCTCATGGGGCTGAGAAAGCTGATTCAAAGTATTTATTTAGGATGTAAGCTTTAGTTTCATTATCATTATGTGTTTAGTTATCTTCTCGTTTCAATGGGGCTATGCCTGTTGTTTCCATTTTCTTATACTTAATGTATGACCATAAGTTTGTGTTGTTATCGTTTCATATTACATTGTTTGTGTATTTACTCTGCAGCTGTCTGCTTACTTTTTGGGTTAGGTTTTTAAATTTAATATCCTTTTTATAAAATCTTTCTGTCTTTTATATAGGTTTTCCTTCTGTTTACAGAGCTTCTTTAATATATTATTAAACCAGCATTTATTTATATAATTTTCCTGTGTATTTAGTTGGTATATGTTATTATATAATGTTTTTAAGATAGTTTTTAATGAAATTCCAGAGGTCATCGACTTTCTGGTTAATGTCTTTTTCTGATAAGAATGTTTGTTGAAAGTTGAATGCAGATTGGTGTAGTTGTGTTAGGTTGCATTTGTTCCAGAGTGGGACACAACCAAATGACGTGTGAGAAATGCAGGGACAGCCAACGAGAGGGAAACAGACAATGGGACAGAAGAAGGTAGAGAGATTTGTAGAAAAACAAAGATAGTGTAAGACAGTCACACAGTGAGGAAAGAAATACAGCTGCAAACAAAACAGGCAGAGAGAGAGAGAAACTTACAAATAAGTACAGAGAGAGAGGTAGTTAAAAACACAAAAATTAAATAGAAATAGAAACATAGATCAATACAGACAAACAATGTAAACAAAGAGAAAGCTTGAACCTAGACAATAAGTTTGTGTATTGAAAGACACATACAGTAAGTGACGTGACATGATATTCTCATTAAACGTTACCCTGATGTCCTAGCAACCGTTCCACTTGCTTGCATCTATCATTGGAAAAAGTGTGCTGCTCAATTTTTAATGACACGTGGGCTCAATATATTGATGTTATTTCCACGGATCGCTTTCTCCATTTGGACATTTAGTGATTTTTTTCAGTTTTGTCTTTAGTTTAAAATTCTTCACATAACTACGTGGTTTAAATGCGTTCGATTTTCGTATTATTTAAAAACTATTTTCTGTATGGACAAAAGAATATTCTATCAAAATGGTAAAGTTATCAGTAGTTTATAACTAAAAATAAACACTTTGAAGATAGTAGAAATTAATAGTGAAATATAACCTAGCCGATTGGTGATATTCTTTAAATTCATTTAATTCGCCAAATATGGGAAAGAAACGATGTTTTTTTTTGGTGAATACAATTATAATTTGATATAACAAAAAGAATTTCCTATTTTGAACTAGAGAAAGTAGTTTGTTGAAAGAGTAACAAATACAGATATCACATCTACAAGTTGCCAAATGGAATCAGGAGGTTTTTAGCTAGAATTCTTTTTAGCTTGCAAACTTTTTCATGGGTTAAAAAAAGTTGGATACTAGACCTAAATTTCGAAACCGGCTGTAACGATTTTCTTATGAATAAGACAGTTACTAGCTACTTGACCAAGCAGGGAAAACTCTGGTTTGACCGTTATAATTTTTCAAAATATCTTAAAATTAAATCTGATCTATTTTGAACATTCTTCAGTGAAAATTACCGCATATATTCAGTAAAGAGTTTTCAAAAAATAGTCATTCAGGAACATTTTTCACACCGTCTTATGTAAAAATCATTAGCTAGACTGCTAGAATTAATTTCTCACTATCTACAATTCTATGTCACCGGCAAAGTTCCAAATGCTCATTCGCGCGTATTCTGGAAAGTACAAAACACAGAAACAAATTCTATCTAGGCTGAACATGGAAATCTCTAACACTACATGAACATGGGAACAACTGCAAAAAGCTGAAACAATTGTTTTATAAAGCAGTTATAAGAGGTAATGTTTTTTAACCTTAATATATGGAACAAATAATTTAATGTTTAGATCTAGATCTAGTAATTGAACATCGAAAATGAGAGCAATCTCGTTTCATAGTTTGATTTTGAGGTTTTTAGATACATAATCTAGAAAGATTTAAACAGACGTTAATTATTTTGACTAACAGAAAATGTCTTTTTTTAGCGGCCCCCGAAAGGGGAAAAGACGCTATTAGTTTTGTGAGGCCTGTCTGTCTGTCTGTCTGTCTGTCTGTCTGTCTGTCTGTCCGTTCGTCCGTTTGTCCCGTTTAGTGCTCAGAAAGTAGAAGAGAAAATGAAAATCTGACATCACGATAATATAGAGCATTCAAAGTTCTGATGCAACGGCTACTTTTTTTTTTCTAAAAGCTCAAAATCTAATTTTTAAAAATATTTTATGCAAACAGTATTTAAAGAGAAAAAACCTAATTAGTATGCAATATAAATGAAACCTACTTTAAGACAATTAATAATCAAATATACTGCATAAGATGTCACATTTTCTTTTGTTCCAACATGCGAGTAACATACCAGTATTTACTCGTAAATTAATCAACTCATAAAAGAGGTGTGGCAGTTGCCTTGAACATCGGCTTTACAAGGCTAACGTTGAGAGATCAAAGCACGGAAGATGTATATTTTGACCGCTGGGGCACTAAATAAGATCTGTTGTTTATTTTAAATGAACTTTTAGCAGCGACAAAGAGAGTTTGTGTGATACACAAACTCAGAGGCGGCCCCGGTTAAGAGATCAAAGCACGGAAGATGTATATTTCTGTCGCTTATCTTTGATAAAAATTTTTTTAAATGAACTTTTAGCAGCGACAAAGAGAGTTTGTGTGATACACAAACTCAGAGGCGGCCCCCGTTGAGAGATCAAAGCACGGAAAATATATATTTCTGTCGTTTATCTTTGATATACTTTTTTTTAAATGAACTTTTAGCAGCGACAAAGAGAGTTTGTGTGATACACAAACTCAGAGGCGGCCCCCGTTGAGAGATCAAAACACGGAAGATGTATATTTCTGTCGTTTATCTTTGATATACTTTTTTTTAAATGAACTTTTAACAGCGAGAGATCAAAGCGGATCTGACAGGGATCCGACTCCGACGGGGGCCGCCTCTGAGTTTGTGTATCACACAAACTCTCTTTGTAATCTTGTTTTAAATATATTTTGCGTATATTTCCTTGGGTACTAACTTAGACATAGTGCATGTATTGTAGCCCTAAAACAAACTTAAGACCCTCAAAAAGTAGAGTATTTTATGGATCTAGGCTTTGTTTACATAGTTGACATGAGAAAATATCGAAAGGATTTAGATCTAGATCTAATTTTAAGAACTGCACTTTGCACTTATAGTTTTTTACTTTGACACATGAAAATACAAAATATATCTTATTGAATTCATTATTAAAAAAATTAAGCTTCAAATTTATGTTTCAAATGCATTCTTACATAAATTTCTTCTTATCTTATATAATACAGACGTTACTTCAAAAAAGAAGATGATTACGTCCTACGCGTCATGCATTCAGTCATGCATATTTACCAGTGACTTAAATTCTGCCAAGTCACTGGTTTTCCTGGCAAGCTCAGGCAAACCATTTCATGCTCTAATGGCACTAGGGAAGAAAGAGCATTTGTACAGATTTGTCCTAGCATATGGGATGAGGAATGTGCCTTTATCTTTGTGTCTTTCTGAGTATTTTATTAAGTTTTGTTTTTGTATTTGGAGATTATGGTTCAGTGTTTTGTGTATAATTGCTACTTTACTCTTAAGTCTTCTATCCTGAAGGCTTTCTAAATTAAGTGATTTTACTAAAGGTGTTACTCTAGTGAAATGTGAATATTCGTTTGTTATGAATCGTACTGCTCTATTTTGTGTCTGTTCTAGTTTCTTAATGTTTTCTTGAGTTGAGGGGTCCCAAACAGAGGATGCATATTCTATTATTGGCCTAACCAAGGTTAAATAGCATTTTAGTTTTATGTCCTTTTTTGATTTATAGAAATTTCTTTTAATAAACCCTAATGCTTTGTTTGATTTTTTTATAGTTTCATCAATATGGGGATTCCATGACAGTTTTTCATTTATTATAACACCTAGGTATTTTGCATTTTTAGTCTGTGTTACTGGTTTACCATGAATAAGATAAGTGGAATTAATTTGTTTTAGTTTTTTTGTTACTCTTAATAACTGACATTTTTCTGGGTGGAAAGACATGCTCCAATTTGATTCCCATTTCTGTAATTTATCTAATTCTTTTTGTAAAATTTCTGTGTCTTGTGTTGTTTTTATTGTCCTATATATTATGCAATCATCTGCAAATAATCTAACTTTTGTTCCTGAACTAATGCAATTTGGTAAATCGTTTATGTAAATTAGAAATAGTAGTGGACCTAAGACTGTTCCTTGTGGTACACCTGAGTTTACTGTTATTGGTGTTGATTTAGAACCATCTATTATTACAGTTTGTTCTCTTCCTATCAGAAAATCTTTAATCCACTGATGCAATGGACCATCAATACCAAAATATTTTAATTTTTTAAGCAAACTATGGTGGTGAACTTTGTCAAAAGCTTTGGAAAAGTCTAGTAAGATAGCATCTATTTGTTCACTATTATCTAAGCCTTTTGAAAAGTCATCAATTAGTCCTATTAGCTGTGTTTCACATGATCTTCACATTTCTTCCTTATATCTGCGAATTTAGAATATCTGACGTACATTCTATCATTAGACATTACGCGAAATAGTCTTCATCTAACTTGCTTGAAGTCTCATTAGATAGCTTATATCTAACGCTTCCAATTTGATCAAATACTACACTATATATATACTATAAAGTAGAAGGTAAGGCATATGCATATCCCCGTTTAGAAATCAAAACCGTTTCACCGATCTTGATACAACTTGGCAGGAATGTTTCTTGGGTACTAACTTAGACCGAAGTGTTTTTATTGTAGCCCTAAAACAAACTTAAGACCCTAAAAAAAAAAGTTGACCAATTCTATTAAAGCTATAGTATATTATGGATCTAGGCTTTGTTAACAATGTTGCCATAAGTTAAGATCGAAAGGATTTACATCTAGATATAAATTTAAGAAATACACTTTGTGCGGTTAGTTTTTTACTTTGACACATGAAAATACAAAAGAAGGTCTATTGATTTCATTATATAATAAAATTGACCTTCAAATTTGTTTTTGTTTTTTTACATAAACTCGTTCCTAATAATTACTGGATTTCTTAAGACTAAAAATAGAAAATTAGAAAATATCAATTCTTTGCCTAAGTACGATTTTGATTTAAAAATAACAAGTGACTCTTTAGATTAACCAACGATAGTGTAAAATAATAATTCACATTAGTAAATAGATTATGTTGATATTATATCAACTCTGTAAGGTAGAGAAATTGTACGCGCTATCTCTCCCACACCCTATCTCGGAATTAGCTGAAATGTTGCAATCATTTCTTTGACCAAACAACATCTGAATATTGGTAAATAATTATTTTGTTTGGTATCTTGTACAATGGAAATAGATCATCATTGACACATGTGGTGGAATAAGTTGAATTACTCCCATTGAGGACTCTTGAGCCCGGAGTGAACGTTTTGTATGCATTTAAAAAACGAACATGTAAACAAGATCCCCCTTCTTCCCTCTCCCTTTCCTTAACTGGTCCAGACAGGTGATGAGATCATTGCGCATTGAGAAAGCTAAAAGCTAAATGAAAACATTTGGTAGATATTTGTCCTAATCGCACAGGTTTATTACGTCTAGGTCGATATTACATATTATTATGGGGCTGTTCCAAAATACTGCATACAATTACACTTAGTATTAGCATTTTTAGTAGTATTTCCAAAGTATTGATTTTTTTTTATTTCTTCTAACTTGATTTAGTTTACAATGAAAAATTAAAAGATGCAGAAACATTTTGTACAGTAAGCAGATAACCTATATACTAGCAAAACATTTTGTACAG
>JADKLZ010001913.1:13761267-13773951 GCA_021533235.1 Biomphalaria straminea
AGCAAAACATTATGTACAGTAAGCAGATAACCTATATACTAGCAAAAGCATTAGAGAATTAAAGTAATTTATATTTTTAAAGACTGCTCATTATTTTAAAAATATCTTTGTTATTTTCTTCATAAATATAAACATACAAATCGATATAAAAATTTTTAAATGAATTATCATAATAAAGAAAAAAGTGGTAGAAAAAAGTCACGTGTTCTTGTAGTACGCTTCTTTCTCTTTCATGGCTTCTTATAAATTATCCCTGAGGCTTAAAAGACGCAAAGGAGGATAAACAAGAGACCAACCTTATAAATGAGAAACGAACATTAAAATAAAATGAACATTAAAAACTAGGTTTACAAAATACTTAATGAAAAATGCTTATAAATCAAAGACTCTAAAATTACAAATTATGTTGAACATAGTGAATTTTTTACAACAGTTAATCATTCAAGCAAAAAAAAAATCGTATGGAACTCCATGACGACATTTTCTTCCACTAGAACTTATTGAAAGAAAAACTTGACACTGTGTTATGTTATTCTATCTTTTTTTTTATTTTTGCTCTGAATAGAATTCAAAGTAAATTAGACAAAGCTCACAGGGACATAGTCTGATATAGGGTTAAACACCTAATTAAAATTATTAAAACAATTCTGTTTTTCTAACATATCTCACAGAGTTTAATATAAAGTTCATTTTCAAGACGAGTCAATTTATTGTATAAGGGTAAAGTATATTTCAGACATAAGCAAAATAAAACAAGGCAAATAAAAAGAAATACATTTAAAAAAACAAAGCTTATGTATATCAATTAGTTTTAAACAATCATGGAATTAATTAAATTTGTAATAAATCTAGACTAGAGATGGGAAACGAACCGAACCCGAACCGAACGCACCGAACTCGAACCCCACTTATAACCGAACCGAACCCGAACCCCACTTATCACCGAACCGAACCCGAACTTTAAAACTGCTTGGTACGAACCGAACGAACCCTCCTTTTCTTAACCGAACTAATTTTGCAATTCGTGCAATCCTTTATAAAATATATCTTTTTTTTTATAATAATAAGACCAAGTCCACCAACCAGGCCACGACTTTTCACTTATCTCTCCTTGATCGGGGCAAAGATAAACAGTCACCTACATTGGCATTAGGCGCCAGCCGCGCCGGACGTACGACTCTCAATGTCGCCTTGATAATCTAACTAGTGCACTAATGCTGCTCGCTCCATTTTTCACGGTCGTATGTAAACAATAGCGTCATGGTCGCTGACCGCCATCCATCCCTCTTTTTGTTTCTACTTTACTTTGTACATTTTATATTGCTACTATCAGCCATCTATTGTGCAATCCCATTTGTCACCATCTCCCCATTGTACTCAAAAGCAAACCTATTTGGCCCACTCTGACAACTTTCAGCATCTTCAGTTCTATCTACATTAAGAAATGAGTAAATATAAACTGGAAAAGAAATGGACCAAAAAGGATTTGGAGGAATTGGTAAAAGACGGAGCAGCTCGGTTAGTACCTGCCTGAGTGAATGCTGAACACGCTTCCGTTGTGTTGAAGTTGGGAATGAGGTATGTTGATTGCTCATAAAATATAGTTTTTCTTGGAGGAAAAATATATTATTCACCCACTGCACCAACTTTTAACTATTATTGTGACATCTTATAAATACTTGACTTTTTTGAATGCAGAAGATCGTGAAATTGTTTATTCGGAGATGCGTTGAATGGTCTACAAGTTTAAGTCTTCAACACACCAGGTGGAATCAAAGCACTCAGACGGTGCATTTATAGACGGTTTTGGCAAATGCAGCCATTCGGATCAACGACCTCTTACCAAAAAGAGAAAAGTTGATCCTGAGCTAACCACAACATCCTGAAAAAGACATATACCAGTTATGTAAGACCTGTATTAGAATATGGTGCCACAGCATGGGGCTCAGCTGCCCAAACCAACCTAAGAAAAATAGACAAAGTTCAAAACATTGGTCTAAGAATAATGACAGGAGCAATGAAAACAACACCCATAAGAGCTATGGAGAAAACTGCTGCCCTGATCTCTTTGGATGAAAGAAGAGAAATAAAAATCCTCTCCCAATTTACCAAATTGGAAACCTTGCAAAGGCACCCACTCAAAACCAAAATCAACAAAACTGGCACTAAAACCGTCTCAAAAGGACCAATTTCATACAGGAATCTGTTAACCTAAAAAAGAAACACCAACTCGAAAAAGTAACTCTAAAATCCTCGATACACCATAATGAATCTCCACCCTGGGACGAAAGCCCTCTTCCTACTATAAGAGACCATATTGAAAACATAAAAAGAAAATCTGACTACAGACCAACAGAGCTCAAGGAAATAGTGAACTGTTTTCTTCAAACCAATTATCCTTGCGATCAGTGGATCAGAGTTTACACCGATGGATCATCCCATAAAGCCACCACAAATGGAGGAGCTGGAATTCTCATCGAATGGCCAGATGGAAAAAAAATAGAAAAATCCATTGCAACTGGTGAGCTCTCTGACAGCCACAGAGCAGAAAGGGAAGCACTAACACTAGCTGCTACCATGCTAGCAAATCATCCAAGTTCCCCACACAGTCAGATTGTCCTACTAACCGATGCGAAAACAATCCTCCAAGGCCTGCAGAACTCTGGTTTCTCTTGTGTTAAAAACCTCAAAGCAGCACTGACAAAACTCAACAACAACAGCAGAAAGACTGTATGTTCAGTGGGTGCCAGCTCATATTCAACTCGAGGGAAACGAGAAGGCTGACACACTCGCTAAGGGTGGAAGAAGTGGCTCACAAATTAACCCTGCACTCTACCTGGAAGAAATGAAGAAATTTATTAAAAAATAAATGAAAAATGGACAAGCTCACATCCAAATCACAAAAAAGATGATGCTTACTATAAGCTATCCCGACAAGATCAACGTGTAATCTTTCGATTTAGGACCGGACACAATAGAATGCGACAACACATATACCGGAAGCTCAAAATTGGAACCAGTGATATCTGCCCATGTGGAGTGTCATCAGAGAATGCCGACCATGTCCTCCAAGACTGCGCTCTTTACCAAGAGGCCCGTCTAAGACACTGGCCGCAAAACACCCCAATAGAAAAAAAAATAATTGGAGAGCTCCCTGACTTGGAAACCACTGCGCAGTTCATCTCAGATATTAGTGTAGTGATCTGAACCGTCCAACATAACAATGAGAAAGAAAGAAAGAAGAAGAAGATCCTGAGTCGTTTGATTTACTGTCAGACTTTAAGACAGCAGTGACTCCAATAGCTAATGCTGATAGTAATGACACGAGACATGAACTTGAAAAATATGTGTCACTGCCCGTGACTAACTGCAACACATTTGGAATTTTGGAAAGAGAATGATTGTGAACATAAGCTTCCAACGATGGCATCGATCGCTAAAAAATTGTTGGCTATTCCCGCTACAAGTACGCCAGTGAAATAGTATTTTCAGTTTGTGGAGTGACAATAAGTGATCGCAGGGCTAGGCTTAACCCAGAAAGATTACAAATGCTGACATTTCTCAAGTACAACATGCAACCCTGATTGCTTAACTGACCTTAGGCTATTTTTGATACCATTATATGTGTATAATATCCTATCTTTATTCATCACATTTACTTTTATTATATTTTGTGCATATAAATGAAGCAATTTTTAGTTTGAAGTTGCAATAGCTAATAGGCCTATGTTTCAAAGTATTCGTTTTATGTAAAAATTCAAATGAAAGTGTTTTAGATAATAAATTACATTGAACCTTATAACTTAATTTTGTTATTATATAATTTCATAACATCGAACCGAACCGAACCCGAACTTTAGACCTGACTGAACCGAATCTAACCCGAACTATACTCGTCATCGAACCGAACCAAACCCGAACTTAAATCTGACCGAACCGAACCGAACCCCAAGTTTAAAAATTGGATTCAATTCCCATCTCTAATCTAGACTAACAATATTAAAGGCTTCTCACGCCAACACGGTAACCACTATGCTAGTGAAGAGTCTATGAAGATCGAAGATTGTCTTGTTTCATGTTTTTGTTCACTATGCCTCAGACGGCAGCCTAATTCAGAAGGGACTAAATCAGCTTATACCACCACTTCAGTTATGTACTCCTTGTAATACAGACAGACAGATTGAGTTCATTATAAGCTGTTAAAATATTTTTTTAAAAAGCTTATCCACATTTACAAATATATCTCTCAATAATTAAAAAGTAATTTTCGTTTTTCGATATCAAAAAAATATTTAATTGACTCTAAATTTTAAAATAGTTACTTTTTTAAAATTAGAAACAATAAATAATTGGGTAATTCTGCAGGAGTTCAAGGGGCAGCCATCTTGTTACTATTTTGTTATTGTCTATGTTCCAAAGAAATCTCAAGATAGTGTCTTTAAAAATACCAAGAATTGACATTATTTCCGTGATTTCAAAGGCAATGCTATTTTGTTTTTAAATTTTACTTGGTGTCAATATAATACGTTTTTTGTTGTTGTTGTTAGTTCTGTTTTCTTTTTAATTGTTAAACATTATCTATTTTGAGTTTTTTTACCATTATTTTCATTTTTTTTTCTAAATACGATTGATGTGTTATTTCTTTGTGATTTTCTTCTTCTTTTAGGCCTATCTATGTCTTTTGAAATGATCCATTACGTATATCTAAATAATTCTATAAATTTAGATCTAGATCCATATAATTAAATATAATTAGATCTATATGTATTATTTAACCATTTGAAATGCATAGATCTAAATTTAATGTTGTTTTTTAATATTCATTTTTCTATTAAACTTAAATTGCTTTAAATGTTATATCTAAGCAGCCTATAGGAATTGTGCCTTATAATATGCTAATAAGATTGTATAATTATAGGGCCTATACACCATACATAAATAAGACTACAAACTCCACAAATAAGAAATAATCCAACACAAACAAATAGACATATACAGATCGATAATATTTAAATATAATGGAAAATCATTTTATTTTTAAAAACATATAATTTGAAAAGAAAATGAAATAAGCTGAAAGACTTATAAAAATGAAAACTAACACATTAATAGTCAGATACTTCTATTTAAGAAAGTGTTACTCTTGACTTCTTACAACAATGACGATGAAAACAAATTTTTTTTTCCTAAAAAATCATATATTTATGTACATTGCACAAATATAGTGAGAATAAATTTTACTTTTTGTTTGTTTAACAAATTTTAGATATTCCTTAAGGAAGGAAGATTATTGTGTACTAGTACCTAAATTATTTCAAAGTAAAAAAGAAATTAAAATAAAATGTGTCTAGTGCATGCAAAAATAAAAAATGTAGGCCCTAAGCGGATTTGTAAACATTTACATTGCCGATATAGCTTTTTTTTAAAGAGATGTGTTTAGCACACTAATAATTATCTTATATCTAGTCAAATAGACATAATGAATACATTTATGCTAACAAATAATGCTTTATAAATTTTAAATATGGCTTATTTAATGAAGAAATAGTACATAGGACAGAAATAGAACAATATAGGCTACACCTTTCCCACAGTTGGATGTCTGGATGATCGCATGGTATACACGCTGGACTGTTATTTGGCCATCTCGATTGTCACAAGCTCATAACCTGCATGCCGCGGCCCTACATGAGATTTGGACTCCAAATACAGAAGTAGATTATGAGATAGGACGACCATCCAAACAAATTATTAACACAGAGAAATAGGAAAAACAAAAACAAAAAAACAAAGAACACTGATTCAACTTAGGCCTACTGATGAACTAGCCCTAAAACACCATCTTCCCAATAACAGAGAAAAAATTACCAGATTCCCAAACATAACTCCTGGACTTAACTACAAGCAACCAACAATTAAAATACATTTAATAAATAATACTCTTAGAAAAGAAGAAGAATGAGAGGGAACACCAGAAACATGTACAACATTTCCCTCACAAAAATTTTACTATTTGGTTGGCCTAGTTATAGATCACTACCAAAATTATTTCATTTTACTCACTAAAATCTAGATCAATAGTTGCTACTGTGCCATGTAGTTGCGGTCGAGGAAAGGAGCAGTTACACCCAGTTATTGGCCAAATGTTATCAAAGTGGTTCCCATTAGTGTTGCATAAAGTAACATAAGAACATAATTGTGTACTTTTGGCTTTACCAATTAACATTTCATGGTGAGCAAATACAGGCTTTATAAGTATTCACTTGTATTGTATGTTTCCACTGTGTGGCGTAAAGACATATAGTTCTCTCTGCAGTACAGTGGCAGCTACGTACAGCTCACATGTTGTTGCCCAACAACCATTTTCTGACATAGTCTGTATTTGTCCCTGAAGCAATAGAAAAGAAAAAATACATATAATTAGGCCTATTAGGCTCAACAAAATTAATTGCATGTGAGTTGGAGAATATAAAAATGTATCTTTAAAAAGGTTAAGATCTATTAGCCGTTAATATAACTAAGGTATCAGAATCACTTACCTGGACATCTTCTTCATCTATGAATTGTTTGAAGTGGTTCTGATGTTCAGTCAAGAATTGAACAGTAATAGTTCTAAAAGATGCATAGTGTGCATCATTTCCATGAATAATATTTGAAACTGCTCTGAAAAAACAGTTGCCATCGGCAATGACATAACTCAATTGTCGGCCCTCTTTCTCTAATGTTGTTGAGAGGAATTTATACTCCTGAGTCATCGGCAACCTTTTCACTACAATGTCATGAGTAGTTTGAAACTTCTCAGTTTCGCTGGCCGACTCAGTGTCAGAATTTAATCTTTCTGATATTAAGTTGATGTCAGAATCTACGCTTGTGGTAGGCCTATGCTTACGTTCGTATACATCATCATACTTTTCAAAATCTAGTTCCCCTATAGCCTTGAAAATGTTGTGAATTCTTGTTTTATACTCAGGGTATTTATATCGGAATAAAAATTCCGCCAAATGTCCATCTAAATGATGTTTTTTGTTGCCGTATCTGGGAACTACAGACCGAACTTCCCTCCACAATCTTTCTATATTCTGTGTATGCGCGTTGGTGTTTGGGTTCACAAAACAATACTTTTGGTTCACTGTAAGATGTTTGAAGCCTTCGTCATTATGACAGGCGTACGATCTCCAGCAATCACTAACAATAGTTGTTTCTGGCTCTATGTTTTCTATTATTAATTTCAACAATGTTTCCTTGTCCCTTTTTGCGACAGATATTAAAAAACATTTTCTACTGCCTCGTTCTAAGCCACCAAATACCCAGCTAGTGCTACCCTTGATGTGTCTACCTCTGTTATACTTTGATTTTCCCATTTTCGCCTCATCTATTTCAACTATTTTCCCAGGTCCTCCTAACTTTTGCTTAGGTTTTACACTTACATGTTCAGCACACACTTGTCGAATAAAAGACGCCCAATCCACATACGTGTGGTCAGTTATATCTAACTCTTTGCAAATTGTTTCAGTTTTGGGTGGACGGAGTAATGTCCACCACGCCACAAAAGCACATACCTTTTCTCTTGGAAGTTTGGCGTTGTAAAAAAATGTGTGTTTATTTTGAGATATGCTACTTCGACATGTTAATAAAACATTTCTACCTTTCGCCTGATTGTAAACAACTCGTTGTTTGTCACAGAAAAATGTTCCATTTCTTAGAGTCATTTTTTTTCCACACTTAGGACAATCTTGAGCTGAGGGTATAACTCCATGACTGTATAGAAATGTTAAGAACTGTCTTTTGTCCTTTAATAAAGCGAAAAAATCCATTAAAGTTATGCAGCACTCAGAACAAGATTCCGTGGAAAACTGTGTCGCCATGATTGAGAATTGACACTTTTTTTTAAAGTACCGAAATACAATAAATATTAAATATTGTATTTTTTAAAACACTAACTCAAAATCTTCTGTTTTAAAACTCAAAGCAAAGCCTTGGCAAAGTGTAT
The DNA here is from genome assembly GCA_021533235.1 of Biomphalaria straminea. Taxonomy (NCBI): domain Eukaryota; kingdom Metazoa; phylum Mollusca; class Gastropoda; family Planorbidae; genus Biomphalaria; species Biomphalaria straminea. The sequence continues at coordinate 13,769,258 of JADKLZ010001913.1, forward strand.
TTCTATATATGTGGGTACATTGACCAAAAATAAGAATGCTTAAATAAAAAAAGGGGAATGAATGTATACATGATACTTGACACTCGGGACCCAATCAAAGTAAATTGTTATAGGCTAGACCTATATAATCATTGTGATAGACAACAAATACAATTTAATGATTAGGATAAAATCATGGTTGTTGAAAGGATATGATGTTCATTATTATTGTCGATGACATTGTGCAAACTTCGAACTTGTTATATTAATCTTTGCATGTTGCATATTCATCCACCTGTGATACAGCAACTCAATTGACAGCTCAATGTTCAGTCATTTACTGACATTATATTTATTAATAATATACAAGACTAAATCTAAATGTTCGTAACCTATTACTTGTACAAATATCAACAATAAGATGACTGTAGTTTCAAAAACGTTATCAGAAACTCTATTAGTCCATACCCATTTTTCACACTTCTAGAAGTCAGTAAGGTCAAATCGTATGTAGGCCTGCATATTAATAATCGTCATCAATACTTTAACATCTCTTTATAAAAACAAAATCTATCACAATTATAGGATACAGCTCTAATCTTTAGATGTTTTTTTCCGTAAACTCGTTGCAATGGAAAAGCCAGTTTTGACATTCCTTCCAACTATCAGCCAGTTGGTCTTTCATGACAGGTCCCCCTTACATGTCGTTAAGGTGAGAAGGTATAGAAACACGTGTATTTCAGTCATCAAAATGTCTATTGCTACAGAGCTGTCTTGTACTGGGCAATCAGTAGCAAGTTTTAAATATATTCTAGAAATTGACAAGGCTAAATCCATGTGTATGTGAGACTAAATCCACAGACAAAGCTATGACAAGGCGGTGATACCTACGTTATAGTCCTGCTCACAACTAGTGATAGATATAAGACATTTTTTTTTTATTGACCAGCTTAGAGAGTATAGCTTTCGATTTATACTTGTGAACTAATTTGAACTATCGTCTAGTCGCTACTGTTAAGTGTTTTCTCATTGGCTGCTTTAAATGTTGTAAAAGTGTATATGTCAAAATCTCTGTCTTTAAAAGTTACAACGGCATTTTGTGTATTCTGTGTGGCTCCACGGAATCCTCAGGTATTTAAGTATATGCGTCATTTTTTATACCCAGTCAGAAAAGCCTAACCCGAACTCTGAAATCAAACCACTGCTGTCTTGCAGCTATATCCAACTGCATGAAAGGCTTCGATCGGGAGTAAAACCTCAGGAAAATTCAGGAGTCGGCGAACCTTAGGCAGTTTTCAGCACTCAGTGCTACACTTTGGCACAGTCTGCGACGCCACTGACACCCAAACTGTATCGACACTTTACTTTCCTTTGGATGCTTCAGTTGAGTGGAGAGGGGAGGGGATTAACAGATGTGTGGGCAACATCGTTTCGACCACAGTTAATTTATATGTCCAGACAAATGGCAGACATTCATCTAATTTTCCATGAGATTTTTATATATTATCCATAGTCGGTCGCGAAGCGACTGTGGATCATCTCAAACATAAAGAGAGAGAGACAGAGAGAGAGAAAGATCTTAATTATAACTACGTTAAACAAAAAAAAACAACACACAAGTCTTTTTGTATGAAATATAAAATTGAAACTTTTATTAGTTCGTGTTCTCATATCAACAAGTTCTAATATCTGCTACATAGATATAGATATATACATATCACTAGCGGAGTGGGGGGGCGATTTTTTTCCAAACCCTAACCCTAACGCCCAGTAAACCCTAACCCTATGCATAAACGTGCGTACAGCATAAATATATATATAGGCCTATATATATATATATATATATATATATATATATATATATATATATAAATTAGTTCTAGCAGTTAGATTGTAACAGTTAGATTGTGATTTAATTCTAATTAATAAATAGACTTAGGACTAGATGATACCGGTGTAGCTAGACCTAGCATACTTTTTAGCTACAAAAAAAAACAAAAAAAAAACCCATATCTGAGAGAAAACCCAAGAATTAATATTACAGTATAAACAATAACAAAGATGGCTGCCCCTTGAAGTCCTGCAGAACTACCAATAATTGTTTAAAGTTTTACTTCATCCGACAATAAATGTGAAATTAATAACATGTATCTAATTAAAGGGGACAAAAACCACAATATATTTGAATACTGAAAGATTAATTTCCCTTGTTGATATCTATCAAAGTCATTAATCACTAGTAATTAATTGACTAATGGTAAATGTACGCCCTTACAGCACTCGTATAATATGGGTAGTGTAGTAACCTAATACAATATTACAGGAAGACATGTCTTGATTTTAGGCTTTATTGAACAAGAATGACAAAACAGTTTATGATAACATATTACATACACAAGCTCACCTGGACACCTACACATTTTGACACACAAGAACAATTCAGGTCACAACACTCAACAAAAAAAAAATTCATTCCCTTCCCCAGTTTAGCTTCTTTTTGCTCTACTTCTGCGATTATAAGTGTTGTACGGGCTATCTCTGGCAAGTGATTTTTGTCCATTTGCAATGGTGTTTTTCTCTGCTCTTAAAGCAGGTACAACCATGTTCTCGGCAGATGTCCCCATGTTACCCCTAAAAGTTACTAAACGCCTGGCAAAATGTTGGTGTTACCTGGATAATTGAATGGAGAGCGTCGTTTAGGGCTAACTCCTATTCTGAATTAAGTAGCCCTCTTGACCTTACGACAAGAAGAATCGACTTCCAGAAAGTTCAGTTTTTTTACTTGCTCGTTGCCTTTTGCATTATATGCGGTTTTGCTTGTCATTATGCCTTTACCTCTGAGGAAAGATAGTAGGTCTTCATACACGAAGAATGTATATACGAGGGCGTCCCAAAAATGCTGATTAGATTAGTGAAGCCTCTAATTACTGTTTGAGTACACATGTCAGGACATGCATATGCAAAAGAAAAACTTGAATACTCATCAAAAATTGTCAATAAATATTTATTTTTAGTGGTAGAAGGAAGTGGTCCCTTAAAGTCAACACTAAGTCTCTCGAATGGTGATGTGGCTTTTACTAAGCTGCCGGCAGATGGTTGATAAAAACGAGGTTTTATCTCTGCACAGATGGGGCAATTGTTTGTAACAGTTCTGATTTCTTCAACTGCATACGGGAGATTCTTTGACCGGACGAAATGGAGTATTCGCACTATGCCAGGATGGCAAAGAGTGTTGTGAAGTTCTTGAAGGATACGGACCTTTGATCCGTGGTGAGTTTGAAATGCGACTCTAAATTGAAAATATCTCCATTTCTTGATTGACTCAACGATAGCCATTGCTTCTTTCTCTACGGAGGATTGACGTCCCTCTCTAAGAGATAGTGTTCTGGAGAAGAAAGCATCTGGTCTTTTGTTCTGTGATAAGGTAGCGGATATAGCGATATGCATCAGTTTCAACTTCCAGAGGCGTTTTGTGGTCTACGTTAGTGACAATAGTCATTTCTAGTTCAACGCTTGAAATGTATCTTTGACTCTCTCAAGGAGTGAGAAAGTTCTGTTGTGTACTAAAGGATGGATCTTATCTGTGAAATCTCCTATCCAGTTGGCAAAAGGAGAATAGACATATAGCTCGCCTTTGTGCGTTTAGGTTCTAGGGTGGCGGATGTTGCCGCAAGAGCAGTAGTGTGTCGGGGTCTGGCTTCATCTCATTTTGGGAGACTTAATAACCTAGTTATCTTATTCTTGAAGATGCGTATGCATACTTTTCCTCAGAATTAGTCTATATGTTGTTATAAGCATCCCAAAGTGTGAACCGATTAACAGTTTGGCTGTAGTCCAATACTATTATTCTTTTGTGTCGTTCGTTAATTGTTACTACTACCGCCATGGAGATGACGAAGGATCAATCAATTATGACGTTTTTCAAGAGTCTGGCGACCTCTGAATTGATGAATTGAGTGTCTTTTGCAGAATAACGTCTGGATTATGTAGCGAGAGGTCGACACTCTTTAAGCATATTTTGGAAAACAGGAATGGGTTTGACAATAGCAGCTGTCACTCCATTTAAGGCCCTGAAAAGTGTACACTCTCATATTGTTTAAGGAAGTCATGGCCTAAAATAGCATCCTCACAGAGGTTGTCAAGCATGTGTAGCTTAAAGTTTTTATAAGTGTAGCCTTTACTATTAATGCCAGCATTAACGTAGTCGCGAGTATAACCAGTTATGTTCGTGTTGGCCATAGATATAGGTTTTGATGAGTAAAACGTTCTAAATGTATACTTTCCGACAGTCGAAGCATAAATGTAACTGTCCGAATTACCTGTATTGATGAGGGCATCAAGAGTAATGTTGCTTATTTGAATTTTATAACAGCCCTAGAGAAAACGAAGATGCGGCTGTTATTGCATATGATGCTGAATTAGAGTTAGGTCTGTAAACTGTAGAAATGTTTGTTTTGCATACCTTTTTAATATCCCTTTTTACCGCATTTAGTACAGATTGCCTCTTTAGCGGGGCATTTGCAACGAGAGCGGATAGCACCTCCACAGAAGTAGCACTTGCCTTGAGCTGCAGCTATGGTAATGGGTGCCGAATCAACCTTGTCCTCTACAGCTGAGCAAAACGGCAATTCCGACGACGTAGTGGATTGTTGTGCTTGTGCTGCTTGAAAAGTAGTAGCTTGTTGTGCTTGTGGTGCTTGAAAAGTAGTAGCTTG
>JADKLZ010001913.1:13794731-13820499 GCA_021533235.1 Biomphalaria straminea
ACGTCAAAGGGAAAAAAAACTTGACACCTCCTACGTCACTGGCTTACATCCGTTCACTAAAGCAACAAGTTTAATCGATGAATGAATAGACACAACATTTTGCGCACCGTAGTTGAAGGTTTATTTCCGTGTATGCGTTAATTTGTAACTGAACAGCTATCAAGAACAGAAATCAAGCACGTGGTTATCTGAAGAAGTGTTTACAAAAGTTTCAACAAATTGATAGAAGAATTTGATTTATGTGCATAACTCTAATTAGCTCACCAAAATAAAAAAAGACCGCCTTTGGCATGCGTTTGTCTGAGATTCTTCTCTCATACAGGATACTGCTCTGTCAAGAGTAAATGTCGGACTTAAACAATTCCCTCTATACACAGGCCAAGGATACATATTTGAGCCCAACAGAAAATTGGCTGCCGAGGACAGACACAGACGCGAAAAGAAAATCTTAATCGACCACCGGAGGACAATGGTTATGCTTGCCCTGGATGTGGCAAAATATATCCACTGAACAAGATATCTAGCTAGCGGTCAACGAGTTTGCTATTCTGCAGCCACTTTTGATTTAACTATAAACCTCAGTAAAAAAACTAAGGGTAACCGTTAGGGTGTGGTAAAGAAAGGCCCAGGAGATATCTGAATGGAGGGATGTGTAAAAGCAGGCCATTTCCTTCCATAGGCTGTAGCACGAGTAGCAGTATTATATAACCTTTTTAGTATAAATTATTTAACCGAGCAAGGCTCGGCCACCTGATATTGAATATAATAAGCGTAGGGCTCAAACAGAGATATGGATCTTCCCTCTCAGCTCTCCAGAAAGAAATGACATGAAAATAGGAAATCCTATATCTTTTACACGCGTGGATAAGGAAGCGGGGCTTCCCAGGTGTCCAAACTGCCCGTCTTTAGGCAAATAGATTATCACTTGACCTTGATCGTTTCCGGGAGAAGGACACATGGATAGGCACTTGTTAGGAACGGCCGACTCGTGTCCTTTTGTATCTCCCATATGGCCACACGACGGAGACTGTTTGCTTATGACAATAGAGATTAGATGCGTGAGACTATCTAGGTGTGGAAAGGATTCTTTGAAGTCCAGTCCCTTCCGACAGGGGAGGGTGAGGAAGGTGTTATCTGTTGAAAGGGGAGGAGGTAGACTCCGTCCAATGAATAGAACAAAGAATGTTGGTCCACATAAGAAAGGGGAGCTTACTCTTGTCGATAGACTTGCTAGACATCCGTCAGACTAGGAAGATACAATGTGACATCGATGCCTAGAGGGAGAGAGGGGGTGGAGGGGTGGTAATATCGCCTTAACTATAGCCATATGGGCTAAGTTAGGAGAAAGAAGATAAGATAATAAAATAAATTAATTAAATGCCTAGAGCCGAGTGATACCTTAAGTGGGCGAAATTTATTTTTGTCACAATACGAGTTATCTGCTCGCTATGGCCTACACAAGTACTATTTAAAAATAGGAATTAAAAAAAAACAATGTAAGAAATGGAAACCTACCTCCCCACACCTATATATTCCACAAAAGAATTTTAAAGTAAATTACCTTTCGTAAAAACGTGACGTGAGAACAGTTGTCATATATCACATAGATAAGCGTAGGATTTAAAAAGAAAGGCCTTCTGTTAACTCATCAATCTTATATGTAATCTATTAAGACATCTTTTATGACTAGACTTAGAGACACTTGAGTACAGAATTTAACAAAGTCAAGTTGCTATAATACATAAAACACTAAATCATAACTTACAAATAGAAAACAAAACCTAATAAAATACTAAAATACACAGAAAGGATAGAGACACATTTCTTATTCCATACGCTGTAACAAATTCGTACACATGCTCCTTCTTTCCAATAGAGAGAGAAATGGCTGTCTGGGGGAACGCTTTAACCTGGGTTCAGAGCGAAGAACCAACTCCAAGAGTTTTCTTGCATTCGTCACAGCAGAATAGCATTCCTCTGTCATCCAAAGCTTATTATTCATCCTATTGAGATAGGCAGGTCCAATTAAGTATAAGAAAGTAACGTGGGGGCAAAGGCCTATCCTGAAGTGTAACTGACTATTGGGGCACAAGGAGCGCAATTATATGTTTACTAAGTGTATTTATCGTAATACTATCTTTATGTTAAACGAGACCTCTTGCAGTAGGCCAGTTTTAGTCAGCATAAGACATCAAAATAACGATTGTTAAACTTTCTAAAATATCTAATTTTCAAGAACCTTTTGAGGAATGATTTACTTAAAAATATTCTAATATAAATTGATATGCCCTTCTACAATACAACCATATTGTTCAATGAAAACATAAGATACCCACAGATTTTCATTGAGGCTTTAAGGATCGCGGCCGATAAAAAAAATGTCTTTGAAAGAGTAATATTTAAAAAAAAGATTACATCATACAAACTCAAAGGAGGCCCCGTAGGATTCTATCGAATTCGCCCATTTACAAGGAATATTCAAAGAAATGATTTTGTTTTGATTGTTCAAAGTAATAATATTTCAAAGATTCTTTCGGCGTTGTAAAAATGTTTTATGTTAAATATTTTACATGTTTTGGATTTCCCTTCAAAATTGTAGATATACTACTTACTAGTCCAGCTGGATAGAAGCAGGTTATGAACCCCATACCATCGAGAATTCCGAAAGGTAACCCAGCGCGCATACCGCACGACCTGGCACCCATCCTACTAGATCTACTAGCTAGATTTTAATCTAATGTAGATTTTTTTATACTAAATCAAATCTAGATTTTTTTAATAATAGATCTAGATCTATATATTTTAATTAAGTTCATTGTAGATTATACATCTAGAATTTCTAGGTCTAGTCTAGAATTATATGAACTAGATCACATCATCTAGAATTTCTATTTCACTGCATCAATATTCTTGAAGAAAAATTATAGATGATGGACAGATAGCGGCTTTTCTTTTTACGAGTGCCACTAAAAATGTCTTTTTTAATACGAAAAAAATTGATGAGGTTTAATAAACATTGATGCACCGAGTTCTAATAGCTTTTTATTTCAATAATTTATTCCATATAACTTCAAAGGGAAAAAAATTCCATTACGTCACACGGCCTAGTTAGGTTAAAAAATGTCTTTACTAACACAAGAGAGTTGACGAGGGTTTCTAAACATTGGTGCACCGAGTTCTTATAGCATTTCATTTAAAGAATGCATATGCAGAATGCAGCATATAGCATGCAAATAAATCCCGAAAAATAAACAACTAATTATGACCAATGGCCAAAAGGGCTTTAAAAGAAGCATCAGTATTGGAATAAAACGCTGACTAGTATCAGTAGTTTCAAATATATCGGAGCTATTGTCTCAGATGAAAGAACGAAACCAAATCTATTGGCAAGAATAGCTCAGTCCACAGCAGCTCTTTCAAAACTTAAAATAGAATGGAAAGACAAAGGCTTAGCCATCAGCTCCAAAATCAGACTGATACGCTCCCTGGTCATGGCCACATTTTTATACGCTTGTGCATCTTAAACGCTGATGGCAGAGCTAGAGAGGAGGATCCTAGCAATGAAATTGAGGTGCTAGAGAAGGATCCTAGGTGTCCCATTTAAAGATCGCATAAAAAACCAAGAATGCAACTATTGGTCTCCATGATGACCTGTAAACTATCGTAAAAAAACGCAAGTAAAAATCTGTGGCCATATTATTAGGTCTTCGGGGCTCGCAAAGATCTTCCTTCAGGGAACAGTACCAGGAAATAGAAAAAAGGCAGACAGAGAAAGCGATGGGAGGACAACATAAAAGAATAAAAGAGGTTCTAAACAAGGCAAAAGACAGGTAGGAATGGAGAAAGACGGTCGACGAGTCTAGCTTGGCGGCTCAACGGCAGTGGTGTAGCTCAGGGAGGGGAAGGGAGGGGGAGCTTTTGAAAATCCCCTGGGCCCCCACTTGACATTTTCAAAATATTTTTCCGACAGAGAAAAGTTAAAGTTAGTTTTACATATTAAAATGCAAATATTTAATAGATTATTTTTGCCGATTTATTTTCCTTTCAAAAGAGATCAAACATGTGCTTGCAGCAAAAACTAAAAATATTACTCCCTTTGTTGTGAATTCCAGTATAACTAATCCAATAGTTATTCTTAATAATGCTAGAATTGTCCATTATTCGGGTTGACCAGGATGGGGGTACAAAACAGAGTGACGCATTGGTTAAACCTATGATAACGCAGCCACAATGAGATGCCGACTGTCTGGCCTGTGCAAACGTCTATTTCTGAATTGTGATAATCGCTCTCTCAACCTGGCAGCTTTTCATTCTGCTGAGATAGATCCAACAATTGTCACTTTTTTAAAACTATACATGAATTTGTTCAACTTTTTTTTCCAAATTAACCCCAGAGATCCTTCCTTTTTAAAGTTATTATCACATTCTTCAGTTTTAAAGTTCTTAAGACTGAAATCTACAAGGAACTTTAACAATTCAACCACTTCTGGTTGTCTTGACTGCCACAACAGGTTCTCTAGACATTGACCTATAACTGTCTGTTTCGTTTGTTCTAACAGTTTACTGTTCGTTGCCTTGCTACGCCACTGGTGATTCTTAAGCATTTTTAGCGACCCCCAAAAGGGAAAAGACGCTATCAGTTTTGTGTGTGATGTTTTAACCCATTTGCATATTATGTCGCACATACACCTGATCTCAAATTTTATCATTAGTAAATATAAAATGAAAAGGGGTTCGGGTGATACATGCAATCTATTACCATTACTTTTATTTTTATTTATCATATACATTAAATTCTAATATCGAAGAATTCGATTATGTCAAATTCAATCATAAGCAGAAATTTCTCCATAAAAATAGGACCTCCCACCCAGAGGGCTTAAGTGGAGAGAGTAGTAGACGCTATCGCCCCCACCCCACCTAACTTAATCGGCTAAGATAGCAGAAGTGTAGCCTCACAATATGAAAATTATATAGTAATTTAACTAATTTTGTTCACAAACTATAATTTTCTAACTAAAAGTAGGACCGCCCCCCACTAGGTGGGAAGGGCAGTAGATGTATTCGTCCCCGCCCCACACACACACTAAATCTGCTAACAGTGGAACGACATAATATATAAAGGTCGGTTAAAAATCAATAACATGTTTTAATTCTATAGATATTCAATTGATGCTGTGATTTCTAAAAATAAATAGGACCGTCCCAACTCGAAAGCTTATGGTTGGGGGGGGGGGGCGGAATTGGTGCCATCACCATTTTTCCATCCCACCAAATCGGCCAACATACTAGAGGAGAAGGGCGAAATAATATAAAACTAGGTTAAAATATAAATAATTAGTACATATGGTAAATATAACTAATAAATTGTATTCAAAATGTGTGATTTCTTTATCCACATTGTTGGGGAGATGTACGTATCTGGGCGCAGCAGCGTCACTAAGGGGTGCGAAGTGTGAGGTCGCACGGGTAAAAACATTTTGGGGATGACAACTAGGTTGAAAAAAATATATCTTGGCAGACAGATCGTCTTTAATAAGACAAACATAACCAAAGTTATCCAGAACCTATACAAGGATGCCACCAGTGCGGTGTACTTCAACAACAATATTGGGGAATGCCTTCTTTTACCAACCCTCTTTAATATCTTCCTTGAATGGATAATGGAAGATGCTCTCGAGGGATTTGAATGTACTGTAAGCATTGGAGGAAGAAAACTTACAAACTTGCGCTTCGCAGATGACATTGATGGCCTAGCAGGGACAGAAGACGAACTAGCCGACCTAGTAACGCGCATTGACAAGACTTCCGCAGCATATGGCTTGCAAATAAATACAGAAAAAAATATGACCAATAGCCAACAGGGCTTTACAAGGGCCATCAGTATTGAAGGTGAAAAGCTAACTAGCATTAGCAGCTTCAAATACCTCGGAGCTGTTGTCTCGGACCCTAACTACTAGTCCGAATAGAACTACATTTCTACATTAGTTAATATATCTGGATCTAGTTTACATCTGGACCTAGACTCTTGATCTGGATATGACTCTTGATATGGATGTAGACTCTTGATCTAGATTTAGAACTCGATTTAGAATCTAGATTTAGAAATAGAATCTAGATCAAGATTCAAAACTAAATCTATAGACTTAAGCCAAATCTAGACTAGAATCTAGACTAGATCTAGAAATTGAATGTAGATCTATTAGAGCTAGATCTACGTCAATATTGTGATCAGGATTAGGAGGTTGTTGATGTGATAATACTGCTTACATCATAAATAAGTCTGCACTCCTAAGCTATTAGAAGATTAACTATTTCCTTGTCTTCTTATCTTATATGTTACAGACGTTACTTCAAAAAAGATGATTACGTCCTACGCCTCATGCAATTAGTCATGCATATTAAACAATGATGTAAACACTGCCGAGTCACTGGTTTTCCTGGCTAGCTCAGGCAACCCATTCCATGCTCTAATAGCGCTAGGGAAGAAGGAGTTTTCGTACAAATTTGTCCTAGCATGTGGGACTAGGAATGTGCCTTTATCTTTGTGTCTTTCTGAGTATTTTATTAGCGGCCCCCGTAAGGGGAAAAGCCGCTATTAGGTTTGTGCAAAATGTCCGTCTGTCACACACAAGGCGCCAAAACTAGAAGAGATACGAAAAATATTTTTTCACCATTAAATGCGGCTTCAAAAGTTTAGCTGCAACGGCTACTTTTGAAAATATGATTTAACCTTTACTGTTCTTTCAGAAATATTGCGATAGTTTTAGGGCGGGAGCATACAGGAATTGAGCCAGGGACTTAGAAGGAACATACGAAACATCTTGCAAATAGGCGGATTTGACAGGGATCCGACTCCGACGGAGGCCGCCTCTGAGTTTGTGTATCACACAAACTCTCTTTGTAATCTTGTTAAATTTTCATTTTGGATTTGAAAATTATGTTTCAGTGTTTTATGTATAATTGTTACTTTACTTTTAAGTCTTCTATCTTGGAGGCTTCAAAATTTAGTGATTTTACTAAAGGTGTTACACTAGTCAAATATGAATATTCGTTTGTTATGAATCTCACTGCTTTATTTTGTGGCTGTTCTAGTTTCTTAATGATTTTTTTAGTTGAGTGGTCCCAAACAGAGGATGCATACTCTATTATTGGCCTAACCAAGGTTAAATAACATTTTAGTTTTATGTTCTTAATTGATTAATAGAAATTTCTTCTATAATTTCTAATGCTTTTTTTATAGTTTCATCAACATGGGGATTCCATGAGAGTTTTTTCATTTATTATAACACCTAGGTATTTGGCGTTTTTAGTCTGTGTTACTGGTTTACCATGATAAGTGGAATTAATTTGTTTTAGTTTTTGTGTTACTCTTAATAACGGACATTTTTCTGGATGGAAAGACAGTCTTTGTCTCCTGGGGCTGAGAATGCTGATCCAAAGTAGTTGTTTAGGATGTTAGCTTTAGTTTCATTATCATGTATTATGTTATGTTCTCCTTTTAATGGTGCTATGCTTGTTGTTCCCATTTTCTTAGACTTAATGTATGACCATAGGTTTTTGTTGTTATATTAAGATATTACATTGCTTATGTATTCACTCTGTAGCTGTTTGCTTACTTTTTGGGTTAGGTGTTTAATTTTTGTATACTTTTGGAAATTTTCTGTCCTAGTTTCTTTAAATATTCTATATAGGTTTTTCATCTGGTTACAAAGCTTTTTTTAGTCTATTACTAAACTAGCTTTTTTTTCTTTTGTTTAATGTGAATCCAGTTGGTCTATGTTTTTCTATAAATGCTGTTAAGATGGTTGTAAAGAAATTCGAGAGGTCATCGACTGGTTGGTTAATTTCTTTTTCTGATAAGAATGTTTGGTTACATTTATTCCAGAGTACCATTTTTCTTTTTGGGTTTTGTATTGGCTACTGCTTTTATCTGACTGCGTATTTTAATGATATCATGGTCTGATAGACCAGGGATAATATCATAGTCTACTACTAATCAAGGTCTTTTGGTTAACAAAAGATCTAATCTGTTGTTTAATTTAGTTGGTTTTTTAATTGTTTGATCTAAACTTAGGTTGTGTAAAGTTTCTATGTAAAGCTCATTTATGTCTTTGAGGTTTTGGTGTTTATCTATGTTTAGTGTTTTCCACTTTATAACAGGTAGGTGGAAATCACCCAAAATATAAAAAAACAGCATTTTTTTTTCTTTCAGTGTAGTTAACTGATTACATTTCTTCCATGTACTCTAAGCTAGAATTTGGTGGTCTATAAATACTGCCTATTATTAGGGGTGTTTAAGTATTGTGGATTTTACAAAATGTTGATTCTATTTTTAGTTGAGTTAGGTAAGGTAAGTTCTTCTACTATGAGAGTGTTTTTATTGCTAGGAGAACACCTCTATGATTATCTACCCTATCGTTTCTACAAATGTCATAATTACTGTTGAAAATTTCAGGGTTATAAATTTCCTGATGTAGCCAAGTTTCTGCTCCTGCAATTATATTTCTTGTATCTCACATTCTAATAAAATTTCTAAGTTTGCTGTTTTGTTCCTAATGCTTTGAAAATTTATTACTAAGGTTTGGAGGTGTTTTGGTATTACTTCTTTAGTAGATTTATTTAATGATGGTGTTTTATAAGTTTTAGTAGATTTAACAGGAGTGGATATGGCTAGTGGTTGGTAAGTTTGGTTTGGGATGGTGTTTAGGATGTTGTATGGGTTAGAAGTGTCTTTTTAAGTTACCACAGTCGGCACAAGATTGAATATCTTTGCATAGCTCCTGCCAGTATTTGTTAGCACACTGTCTCGCTATTCTTTAGGCATTGTTTCGTGCAGATCTGAGCCGTTTTAAGTTGCTTGGGGTGGGATCCTTCTTATAGATTAGCATGGATGCTCTCTTGTTTGTAGTGGCAGTTTCCATTTCTGGCAGACCAATATCTTATAGAGTCAATCTTCGCTTTTTAGCGGCCCCCGTAAGGGGTAAAGCAGCTATTAGGTTTGTGCAAAATGTCCGTCTATCCGTCTGTCACACTCAGGGCGCCAAACCTAAAAGAGATACGAAAAATATTTTTTTCACCATTAAATGCGGCTTGAAAAGTTTAGGTGCAAAGGCTACTTTTAGTTTTCTAAAAGCAAGCCGTTTAATTTATAAAATTAATTATGCAAGCGATTTTTTAATAACAAAACACCAATTCTAAAACAATTACGTAAATGTAAGTGACGAAATGTTACAATAAGAAATGCTCATGACACGTAGATATCACGCACATTTTTTTAAATGAACTTTTAGCAGCGACTTTCGTGTACTAGCGCAAAACCCGGCCATGACATGATTCTAAACTAATTTCTAAAACTTTTAAAAAAATCATATTTAAAAGAACAAAATTGTTTAGTATCCCCATTAGAATGAAAGAAGCATATTTTTGTGCGTTTTGTCTGTTAGTTGGTCTGTCCATCACGGTTACATTAAAAAAAACACTAAAGGCTTTTGAAAATATGATTTAACCTTTACTGTTCCTTCAGAAATATTGCGATAGTTTAAGTATCTATAATAGATTGTTCCGGATGTTTATGTCTAGATCTCTATTGAAATGTTATAATAAACTAAAACTAATCTTCTATTTTTAAATTTAATATTGCATTCATTCTATTGATTATCTAGGCTTTTTTTTAATTTCACGTAAATTTTATCTAAATTACATCCAAATTATTAATAATAAGACATATATTTAGGGTGCTAAATCAGAAGTTTAGTTTATGTAGATCTACATCTCTACAGATCAATGCTGAAAGATTATTAAAAATCGCTCGTGTGACATATTGTATATATCAGGCTATTAGTTTGTAACCAGTTTGTTATTAAGTTAAGAGCAATGCCTTGTCGTGCGGTTAGCGTGCTGAACTGATTATCTCGACGCTCCCGAGTTATTAGTCCAAACCTTCCGCAGGAGGGGATGGGAGCATGCAGGAATTGAGCAAGGGACCAACGATAAATCCGAACTACAGTCTAGTGCGCAAACGTGAAGATAAAGCAGGTTTATACCCTGCTCGCCATCCTCCGTCGTCCAGCGAGAACTTAATTATTTTCAACTTAGAAGGAACATCCGAAACATCTTGCGAATAGGCGGATCTGACAGGGATCCGACTCCGACGGGGGCCGCCTCTGAGTTTGTGTATCACACAAACTCTCTTTGTAATCTTGTTGGTTTCTGTTGTGTATTTATATTTCTTGTTGTGTGTTGTGAACTGATCTGTTCTAGTGTGTCAAAATGTCATGGTGTCCTGGTCAGCTTGTGTGTGTTTGTGTACTGTGTTATTGTGAACTATTTGGTCATTCTTGTTCAATAAAACCTAAATCTAGACATGCCTTCTAGTTGTGTTACATTAGGTTACTACAATTTATTGAACAAGAATCCTATGAATTAATTGTGCTTCAAACATTAAACATGGATCGTTTTCTAAAGCCTGAAAGATTGGTTGTGGATCCTAATGATCCGGACGCTCAAAGGATCTGAAAGCACTTGCTTCACACTTTCGAGAAATTCACTTTAAAACTTGCCGTATCAGAAGGTGAGAAAATCGATCTTTTGTGTAACTTTATCTCACATGGTGTTTACGAACTGATATCAGATTGTACTGACTTTGAAACTGCTGTAAATACACTCAATGGAATCTATATCAAACAAACCAATGAGGTTTATGCTCACTATCTCCTATCCTATTGTAAACAGGAATCAGGACAGAGTGTTGACATGTACGTTCAAAGATTGAGATTGCTGGCTAAAGACTGCCATTTCAGAGCAGTCACTGCCCCCGAAAACCAGAACGAGGGCATCAGAGACGCGTTCATTAGTGGCATGTCATCACCAGAGATTAGGCAGAGACTTTTAGAGTACTCATCTCTGGACCTCGCAAAGTCATTGGAGGTAGCTAGATCTCTGGAGATGGCACAGAAACATTCTGTGACATATAACTCGCAACAAGCCACTACTTTTCAAACACCACAAGCACAACAATCCACGTCAGAATTGCCGCTTTGCTCTGCTGTAAAGACACAATTGATTCGACACCTGTTATCATAGCTGCAGCTCAAGGCAAGTGCTACTTTTGTGGAGGTGCTATCCACTCTCGTAGCAAATGCCCCGCTAAAGATGCAATCTGCAATAAATGCTGTAAAAAGGGACATTACTAAAAGGTATGCAAATAAAAATTTTCTACTGTTTACAGACCTAACTCTAACTCAGCAGCGTATACAATTACAGCCGCCTCTTCGTTCTCTCTATCTCGTGCTGTAATGAAAATACAAGTTAACAACATTACCCTTGATGCCCTCATCGACACAGGTAGTCCAGACAGTTACATTTCTGCTTCGGCTGTCAAAAAGTATAGATTCAAAACTTTTCACTCATCAAAACTTATATCCATGACCAACACTAACCTACTGGTTATACTCGATGCCATGTTAACGCTGACATTAAAAGTAAAGGGTCCACTTATAAAGACTTCAAACTACACATACTTGACAACCTCTGTGAGGATGTTATTTTAGGTCACGACTTCCTTGAACAACATGAGAGTGTACATGTTCAGGGCCTTAACATTCAATGGTCTTAAATGGAGTGACAGCTGCTAATGTCAAACCCATTCCTGTTTTCCAAAATATGCTTAAAGAGTGTCGACCTCTCGCTACATAATCCAGACGTTATTCTGCAAAAGACACTCAATTCATCAATTCAGAGGTCGCCAGACTCTTGAAAAACGTCATAATTGATTGATCCTTCGTCATCTCCATGGCGGTAGTAGTAACAATTAACGAACGACACAAAAGAATAATAGTATTGGACTACAGCCAAACTGTTAATCGGTTCACACTTTGGGATGCTTATCCCTTACCTCATATCGACGATATGGTCTCTCAAAAAGCTAAATATGAAATATTTAGCACCCTTGATCTTCGCAACGCATACCATCAAATCCCTCTAGGAAGACTGATCGCCCTTATACTGCCTTTGAAGCTGGAGGGAAATTATACCAATTCTGTAGGATACCCTTTGGAGTAACTAACGGGGTAGCCTGTTTTCAACGGACAATCGACTAGATCATAGAACAAGAGTCACTGGAGGGTACATATGCTTATATTGATAACATCACAGTTTGTGGTAAGGACAGAGAAGAGCATGATAAAAATATGCATAAATTTCTTGGGGCTATTAAAAAATATGGACTAACTCTTAATGAGGAAAAGTGTGCATACGCTTCTTCAAGAATAAGATTACTAGGTTATGAAGTCTCCCATAATGAGATGAAGAAAGACACCGACAGACTACTGCCCTTGCGTCAACTTCCTCCACCCGAGAACCTGAATGCACAAAGGCGAGCGGTAGGTCTATTCTCCTACTATGCCAACTGGATAAGGCATTTCTCAGACAAGATCCATCCTTTAGTGCACAACAGAACTTTCCCACTCACTGAGAGAGTCAAAGATGCATTTCAAAGTTTGAAAGAAGAACTAGAAATTGCTGTTGTCACTAATGTAGACCACAAAACGCCGCTGGAGGTGGAAACAGATGCTTCGAATATCGCTATATCGGCTACCTTGTCACAAAACAAAAGACCAGTTGCTTTTTTCTCCAGAACACTATCTCCTAGCGAGAGACGTCAATCCTCCGTGGAGAAAGAAGCAATGGCCATTGTTGAGTCAATTAAGAAATGGAGACACTTTTTATTAGGGTCACATTTTAAACTCACCACAGATCAAAGGTCCGTATCATTCATGCTCAACCCTCGTCACCACGGCAAGATTAAAAACGACAACATTCAGTGGTGGAGAATAGAATTATCAATGTACAGTTTTGATGTGTGTTACCGGCCGGGGGCTGACAACATGGCCGCCGATGCTCTTTCTCGTGGATTCTGTGCAAGTACAACCACCCCTACGTCTTTGAAAGAACTTCACAACACTCTTTGCCATCCTGGCATAGTGCGAATGCTCCATTTCGTCCGGTCAAAGAATCTCCCGTATGCAGTTGAAGAAATAAGAACTGTAACAAACAATTGCCCCATCTGTGCAGAGATAAAACCTCGTTTTTATCAACCATCTGCCTGCAGCTTAGTAAAAGCCACATCACCATTCGAGAGACTTAGTGTTGACTTTAAGGGACCATCCCTTCTACCACTAAAAATAAATATTTATTGACAATTATTGATGAGTACTCTTTCTTTTGAGGTTTCTTTTTGCATATGCATGTCCTGACATGTCTACTCAAACAGTAATTAGATGCTTCAAAAACTTATTCAGCATTTTTGGCAATCCCTTTTATATACATTCAGACCGGGGATCAGCCTTCATGTCTGAAGAGCTACGATCTTTCCTCAGAGGTAAAGGCATAGTAACAAGCAGAACCACATCATATAATGCCGAACGAAATGGACAAATAGAAAAGTTGAATTCGACTCTCTGGAAGTAAATTCTTCTTGTCATCAGGTCAAGAGGGCTACTTAATACACAGTGGGAGCTAGCCCTAAGCGACGCTCTCCATTCAATTAGATCTCTAGTATGCACTGTACAAACATGACGACTCACGAAAGACTATTTTCCTACAAAAGAAGGTCTGCCTGTGGTGTCTCTCTGCCGACTTGGCTATCTGTTCCAGGGCCTGTCCTAATGAGAAGGCATGCGAGGCAAAGCAAATATGAGCCGCTGGTAGATGAAGTGGAACTTATTGAAGCTAATCAGAACTATGCCCAAATACGTCTTCCAAATGGACGGGAAGAAACTGTATCACTACACCATTTGGCTCCGAGAGGCGACTCATCTTCAGAGACCGTAGTACATGATTTCGCTCCGAGAGACTTTGAGACATCTTCTGAGGTCTTTCAACATCAACTGGCTCGTGGTAACATTGAAACTTCTCCGGGTATCTCCCAACACTCAGTGGCTTCTAGGGGCGACGTAGAGACATCTGTAGAGAAGATGGTTCCGCCTGCTTTAAGAGCAGAGGAAAACATTATTGAAAACGGACACAATTCACCTGCCAGAGATCCGCCCTTACAGCACTCGTATAATCTCAGAAGTAGAGCGAAAAGAAACTAAACGGGGGATGAATGTTGTGTATTTATATTTCTTGTTGTGTGTTGTGAACTGATCTGTTCTAGTGTGTAAAAATGTCATGGTTTCTGGTCAGATTGTGTGTGTGTGTACTGTGTTATTGTGAACTTTTTGGTCATTCTTGTTCAATAAAACCTAGAGTCTAGACATGCCTTCTAGTTGTGTTACATTAGGTTACTACAGTTTCCAAATATTTCGATTTCGGTAAAGACAACATCTAATAAACTGCCTATTCTAAGAGGCTTTCATCATTTAACAGTTCACAATAAAAACACGTAGGTGGAAGCTACCAATCGTATATTTCGTATGTAAACATCGACGTCCAGACAAATTTTATCAGGAAAATGCTTATGGTTACGATTTAAACTACTCTTTGAATTATGAAAATTGTATATAAAAGAGTCATTTCTAGCATTTGTAGTAACATACATGAAATTTTTGAATAATTGATTTAAAAAAAAAAATAAACAAATAGACAGTGTTTTCTTGACTTTCGCTGGTGATACGTTCTAAGACCGCACGCGTAGGTCAGATTTTCGCGGTATTTAATTTTATATGCATACACTATATTCGGATATAAACAGTATCACGAAACATCCCCAAACACTTAAAACTAAAGATAACCATTTCTCATTTCAATAACTTTCACATCCTGTTCCTTTTAAAAAATCACCAAATATTCAATAGTTTTTAAATAAGTGTCATACAGCACTGTTATGTCACATTACAGTATAAAAAGAATTGATACGTATACATTAAATATACGGTTACTTAAGTCTGCAAAGGGAAAACAAAAGTTGATGGTGTTTGAGAAGGATTCTTTATTTGGTACTGTAACCTAGCCTGTAATGAACCAGTTGGTGTGCTTATACGGCTAGTTGGGCCAATCTGCTTCCAGAAAGTTTGGCGATGACGTATCAAGTTTTTTTTAATAGACTGCTTTCCATAGATATCGTACGGCCGTGAGAAAACCATTGTAATCCATTGTAATCATGATAAAAAGTAAACAAAACGCAGGAGTATATTTTTCGGAGTATTTTTTCAATTAGTTTATTTGAAAACCCGAGTCGAGTCTTCCAAAGTTTATGGACCACTGTAGCTATCAGAGGATACATAATATTATTAGTCTAAGTAGTAAATCTGCATAATGTTCTATATTCTGTAGCAAAAGTAAGGCCCACAGCTTAGAGGCGGACATGCTGTATTGTTATTGTTACATCGTTAGAGACGGCTAAGTTTTCAGTATTATATAGTCTACCGGGCTAAGGGTCCCGCACCTGACGCTCACCCAGGGCCCCGCGCACTGCTAGGGCCGCCCCTGCTTCAGGAGACAACCTCGAGAAAAAATCAGGAGTGAAGCCCCTTAGGCGTTGGGAGTATCAGATATGAAATTCCCTCCGGCAACTTCTGCAAGTGAGCTGGTGCCAAATGTAATGCTATGCGTTCCTTTGGATCACATCAGCAAGAGGGATCATGACGCATGGGCCACCCATGACCCCTTTATCTAAGGCCCAGGAATGCGCCCCGGGGAGGAAACTCTGGTGCTGATGCAAAGCGGCTAAATCATCACGGGAGACAACAGTTACGGGTTATAAGTCCATCTTGTTTGGCTTAATGTATGGGCGCCACGGGTTGTCTCTGACGATGGGAGAGGTCTTCGCGCATCACTGATCAGCTACCGCCCGCATCAACCTGGGCATCAACCCAGTCAGTTAGGTGCTGATCCGCCACAGCCTGCCTGCTCTAATGGGTGCTAAGAGCTTAGTTTAAAACGACAGGTAGGCTGGAAATTTGAACCAAGCAACAAAAGAAGAACAAGTAAACGAAAAAAGAAAATCCATGTCATGCGACTGGCCACATGGAATGTCAGGACAATGTATCCTGGTCTCATTGATGATCCATGGCATGTCGACGACGCAAGGAAGACGACGGTGATAAACAACGAGCTGAAAAGGCTACACATTGACATTGCAGCCCTGCAAGAAACACGACTGGCCGAAAATGGCATGCTCTGTAAGGCTGACTACACTTTCTTTTGGAAAGGAAAAGTACAGGATGAGACTCGAAAACATGGTGTTGGCTTTGCTGTCAAGAACAGTCTTCTTCCCATGATAGTCCCCCGAGTTAGTGGCTGGGAACGGCTTCTAAGCATAAGTATGATGACAGCATCTGGAAAAGTCACTCAAATTAGTGCCTATGCCCCCACACTATGTTCGCTTCAGGAGGACAAAGACAAGTTTTATGAAAACCTCAAAGAAGCCATTGCGAAAATTTCTCAAAAAGAGCATATGATCCTTTTAGGCGACTTCAATGCCATAGTTTGGCATAGTAGGATCAGATTACACTACCTGGCCAGACTGCCTTGGGCTTTTCGGAATCGGAAAAATGAATGAGAACGGACTGCTTGAATTCTGCACATACCATAAGCACTGCATTACCAACACATACTTCAGGACAAAACCACAGCACTGTGTCTCATGGAGACAACCTAGGTCTGGGCACTGGCACCAGCTGGATATGATATGCAAAAAGGGACATTGGAAATATACTGCTGACAAATAGCTACCAAAGCGCGGATTGTGATACTGATCATACTTTTGTGTCCTGTCGGACAAAACTGCTGCCAACAAAGAAACACACATGACAGGGAAAGAGAAAACCACAACTGAATACCACTAGCACAAAAATCCTGATCTTCGCACCGAATTTGAGAACAAATTAGAGGAAGCTTTTTAAAACTTTTCCGTGTCAGCAGTATATTTCCAATGTCCCTTTTTCGAGTCAATATCATATCCAGCTGGTGCTAGTGCCCAGACCTAGGATGTCTCCATGAGACACAGTGCTGAGGTTTTGTATATATATATATATATATATATATATATATATATATATATATATATATATATATATATTGTTTCAAATGAAACAAGATTACAAAGAGAGTTTGTGTGATACACAAACTCAGAGGCGGCCCCCGTCGGAGTCGGATCCCTGTCAGACCCGCCTATTCGCAAGATGTTTCGGATGTTCCTTCTAAGTCCCTGGCTCAATTCCTGTATGCTCCCATCCTTAAACTATCGCAATATTTCTGAAAGAACAGTAAAGGTTAAATCATATTTTCAAAAGCCTTTAGTGTTTTTTTCTAACCGTGACGGACAGACCAACCAACAGACAAAACGCACAATAATATGCTTGTTTTATTCTAATGGGGGCACTAAACAATTTTTTTTTTGAAAAATCTGATTTTTTAAAAAAATTAAGAAATTAGTTTAGAATTATGTCATTTCCGGGCTTAACGCTAGTACACGAAAGCCGCTGCTAAAAGTTCATTTTAAAAAATGTGCATGATATCCACATACTAGAAGCATTTCTTATAGTAACATTTCCTTCCTTACATTTACTTAATTGTTTTAGAATTGGTTTTTGTTATTAAAAAATCGCTTGCATAATTAATTTTATAAATTAAACGGTTTGCTTTTAGAAAACTAAAAGTAGCCGTTGCACCTAAACTTTTCAAGCCGCATTTAATGGTGAAATAATATTTTTCGTATCTCTTCTAGTTTTGGCGCTCTGAGTCTGACAGACGGACAGACGGACAGACAGACAGAAAGTAATTTTAAAAAATGTGCGTGATATCTACATGCCAAGAGCATTTTTTCTAGTAACATTTCCTACCTTACATTTACCTAATTGCTTCACAATTGGTGTTTTATTATTAAAAAATCGCTTGCATAATAATTTTTATAAATTAAACGGTTTGCTTTTAGAAAACTAAAAGTAGCCGTTGCACCTAAACTTTTCAAGCCGCATTTAATGGTGAATAAAAATTTTTCGTATCTCTTCTAGTTTTGGCGCCCTGAGTGTGACAGACGGACAGACGGACATTTTGCACAAACCTAATAGCGGCTTTTTCCCCTTACGGGGGCCGCTAAAAACGAATTCATATACGTCTCACGAGACGTAAAATGCCACAGAACAGATATATACTAGACAGATATTACCCGCAGTCCTCGGGTCTTAATTTGCGTATTGCTGATGTAGACAGTGATATTGTGCATTAGAAACAATTAAAGAAAATAATAATGTTTAAAGTAAAACGAATGCGTGAATTCACGTTAAAAAATAAATCATGAATGGAGCTATAAATAGAAACTTGACCTCAATTTACGCGATATTAGGTAATAGTTGCATTCATGTAAAACATGCTTTAGAAAACAAAATTCAATGTTAATTTGATTAAAATATGAAATGAATGGACTATAATTAGTATGTTTATGTGTTAAAGCTTAAAACTATCTTTGCGAAGAGAAGTTCTATCATCTTGGAGTTGATATACAGTTTTAGACCTAGACCTAGATTGATCTAGATCTAGGAATAGAGAGATGTGTAACATTTCGGTAATGTCTAATGAAAGTATGTGTAACATAATAGTATTATATGTACATTTGCACACTAGCGCGTCAGTGCAGCACCGCTGGTGTTTACGTAATAAATGGAGTTCCTAATATGTCTTCCCTCTTAAACACTAATTTGTTATTTGTGTAATACAAATATTCTACATGGTGTCAGAGGTAAACTTAAAAAGCTGTCCAGACAAAGGTTTTTAGTAATCTAATAATGGCTTCTTTTTATTTTGAGCAACCAATTTTGAATTGGAATGCTAAAGATCTGTATCAAGAGTTTTTAAGATTCCAACAGCAGGTGAGCTTTTGTTTCAAAGGACCGTTAGCTGGTGCCCATAGTAAACAAAAAGCCGGATGGCTGGGAATGTGGATAGGCCAACAAGGCCGTGAAGTTTACAAAACTATAAATATTACTGATAGTGAAGAGGGAGATCCGCAATTGCTATTAAAGAAAATAGAAAACTACATAAGACCAAGACAAAATAAAAGAGTGTCTAGATTTAGAGCACATCAGAGAAAGCAGTTAGAAGGAGAAAGTTTTGATAACTTTGTAAAAGATCTAAATTTTCTCATTATGGACTGTGAGTATGACAACCCAGATGATATGCTTATTGATTTGATCATTAGTGGAGTCATACACGAAAAGGTACAATTAAGACTACTTGATCAGGGACAGAAGTTGACCCTTAGCAAGGCTATAGAAATAGGACAACAATATGAGATGTCGCAAAGCCAAGTGAAAATGTTTAGGGGCCAAGAAGTTCTAGCTATCAAGAGACAGTCACACAATGTACTCAAGCAGAAGTCTTATGCTAAAGACAACCCAGAAAGGCTATGTAGTAAATGCGGCAAGAACCATGAAAAGGGAAAATGTCCAGCAATAGGAACCACATGCAATTTCTGCAAGAAGAAAAACCACTGGTATCAAATGTGCAGAAAAAGACGCAACGTTAATGTAGTAGAAGATGAAGATGACAGCCACAGTGATGAAAATATTATACCTACTAGCACTGCAAGTAGCCAGTCTAAGAAGGGTAAAGTTGAGAACATCAATGTCATTGAAAACAAGTGGACTGTAAAACTGGTCGTACATGGAAAGATATTGGTTTTCCGAATCGACACTGGAGCAAGATGTAACATTCTTGTCAAGTCAGAGTTTGAAAAGTTCAAAGACAAAGTAAAACTTGGTTATTCAGCAAAGTCACTCAAGTCTTACACTAATCATGTTATTAAGACTTTAGGAGCAGTGGTGCTACCTTTGAAGAATAATACCCGAGAGATGAAAACAAGGTTTGAAGTAGTAGACATTTGCCAAGAGAACATTTTGAGTGGTGACACTGCAGAATGATTAGGACTACTACAACGAACTATTACACAGACATGTGAATCTACAGATGATTCAGTGCATATGATCTCTGTAAGTGATTCGAAGTACAGTGAAATTCAAGAATGTACAAGCAAGGAACTTTCAATGCTTCTGGAAGTAATATTGACTGGTTGGCCAGACACAAGAAGCGAGACTCCAATTGAAGTCAGGCCATACTGGGATTCAAGAGACCAGTTATCAACTTCAGATGGTATTATTTACAAAGGTCTGAGAATTGTAATGCCACCAAGCTTACGTAAATACATGCTGAATCTGATTCACAAGACTCACTTAGGAATAGTGAAGTGTAAGCAGCGAGCCAGAGAAGTCATGTTTTGGCCAGGCATGAATGCAGACATTGAAGTGTCAGTTAGGGATTGTAGCAGGTGTGCTGAACATCAGAATCAAAATGTGTCAGAACCACTAATGCTTACCAAGAAACCAGACCTTCCATACAACATGGTTGGATGTGATCTGTTTAACTTTGAGGGGGAAAAGTATGTTCTTCTAGTTGACTACTTTTCAAAGTTTATTGATGTCAAAGAATTGTCACAGGAAACTACATCAGATGTCATCGAAGCAATGAAGAGTATATGCGCATGCCATGGAATACCTAGAAGACTAAGATCAGACATCGGGCCACAGTTCACTTCTAGAGAATTCCAGAATTTCAGTAAGTCATACGGAATATAGCATGAAATGTCGATTCCTCATTTTCAGAGTTCAAATGGCGAGGCTGAAAGAGCTATTCAGACAGTGAAGAAACTGTGGAAGAAAAGCGAAGACAAATTTCTGTCGCTATTAGACTACAGAACTACTCCACTGACCAATATTAATTTGTCGCCATCACAATTACTCATGGGACGCCGACCAAGAAATCTGTTACCATCGAGCGAGGAAATACTCACACCTAGGACACCAGATCTTAAGGTGGTGAAGAAACACTTTGACTTAGAGAAACAGTCTCAGAAACATTATTATGACAAGAGGAAAGGTGTTAAGAGTCATAATCCACTAGTACAAGACTGAACGGCAGTCAGGATGCAACTTACTTCAAAGTGGAAACCAGGAACAATAGTTTCGAAGCATTCTAAGCCTAGATCAAATAATGTCAAAAGTGGAAATCACGTCTACAGAAGAAACAGAAAACATATCCGAAAGTCTTCTGAGAAACCAAATAGATATGACAATAATTATGACTTTCCAGATAACATGTCAGAACAACTGGAGCCACAACATCTAGACTCTTAGAGAGTCCCAGATTACAAACTACGCACTGCTTCTTCTAACAACTCTAGACCTCATGAACCTTACGTAACACGCTCAGGCAGAGTAGTTAACAAACCCAAGAGACTTGATTTGTGAATTGACTTTTTAGTTGACTCTTCAGTTTGTTAGTTATTCTGATCAATAGATTTTCTAAATTAAAGAAGAGAGATGTAACATAATAGTATTATATGTACATTTGCACACTAGCGCGTCAGTGCAGCACCGCTATACTGTTTACGTAATAAATGGAGTTCCTAATATGTCTTCCCTCTTAAACACAAGTTTGTTTTTTGTGTAACACAAATATTCTACGGTATGTTCAACAGGATATTTATATTCGCATATACAAAGAACGAATTTATGTAAAAATGTAACCGTTTTGATTGCTATACGGGGACATACATACATACATACATACATACACCTTTGTTTTCCTTTTATATATTAGACTAGACATATTTTACCCGCGGCCCGCGGGCCTTTAACTGTATATCACTGAGAGCTGAGAGTGTTATGTAAACAATTAAACGAAATAATAATGTTATAAGTTAAGGAATGCGTAAATGTAAAATAGTATGAATAAAGCTTTTAAAATAGCTGATCGACTTAAGTCCATATTTTCAAATAAAAACATTTGCTTGTAGGCCTACATAGATTTATATTTGATTAAAATTAGAAATAAATAGACTTAATTTTGTATGTTCATGTGTTAAAGAATTAGGTAGATCTTGAGTTAAATATAGATCTAGATGTAAATCTAAACTATACAGTAATCTAGAGTTAAATATTGGCTTGGATAGAGTTCATTGTGCGCATGCGTGACCTTTTTAATTAGATGTACGCTATGAATGAAACTATTAGAATATATCTAAACACGGCTTCGCGAACGAACGCATGAAAAATGCTTTCGAAAAACAAATTTCAATGTTAATTTGATTAAAATATGAAATGAATGGACTATAATAAGTGTGTTCATGTGCTAAAGTATAAAACTATCGTTGCGAAGAGAAGTTCTATCATCTTAGAGTTTTAGACCTAGGGACGTGACCTCATTTCACGTTCGCTGTCCTATGAATAGAGCGATGTGTAACATTTCGTGAAATGTCTAATAAACGAATGTGCGTAAGGATATCTACGCTTGCTGATATAAAGAACGAACTTATGTAAAAAGCCTTTTGAAACACAAATTTCAAGCTTAATTTTGTTAAATAATAAAATCATTAGACTATATTTTGTATTTTCATGCGTCAGAGTAAAAATATATAAGTGCAAAGTATATTTCTTAAAATTAGATCTAGATCTAAATCCTTGCGATCTTTTTCTCATGTCAACATTTTAAACAAAGCCTAGATCCATAAAATAGTATAGTTGTATACGTGGTCAACTTTATTTTTTTTAAAGGGTCTTACGTTTGTTTTAGGGCTATAATACATACACTACGGCCTAAGTTGGTACCCAAGGAACATTTCTGCCAAGTTTAATTAAAATTGGTCACGCGGTTTTGATTTCTATTCGATACATACATACATACATACATACATACTAGCTAAATTTTACCCGGCTTTGCTCAGGTTTTTCTTTCTACAAATAGCATACATGAGATTCCTTTGAATAATCAATTTTTTTCGCCCCAGGTGTAATTTTTCCAATACATCTTTTTTTTTGGTGGCATAATGAATCTAAAAAAAATAAAAGTAAAAAGTTGAATAGGTGACGTTTTATTGCATAACCTGTTAACACAAATAGTTTTCTCAATACCCATTTTATTTTTTACCAGTCCAAAAGGTAGGCTACAACGTTTGGAGAAACCACATATGTTTCAAATAATAATAATAAAGATAAGATAAGATAATTTTTATTGATCCAATTTAATGGAAATTCATTTTGATTACAATTGACAACCTCAGCGTAACTACTGTACAAAAAACAATATTGATGAAAAATTCGAACAACATTAACATACGAAACACATACACATTCACAACCAGCGCTTTATGAATTTGACTTCTATGTACTTCTCGATGTCAACAGCTGATCTCATTATAAAAAGCAATGATAAACCTTTTTTTTCAGACGGAAATATACACAATTTAGCAATAATAGCATAATACATTCACATGATGGCCCGTGTCTTTCCATAGCCGAGTAGGTCTAATTTTGTAGATTAATAGCTTATGGTAGATTCTTACTATCCCAGTGAGAAAATTGTCACATGCAGACGATGTTTAGTAAAAGTTTATATTCATTGCTAATTTCCCAAAGATATCTGCACATTTTTCCCTTTTTCCTATACAAAAATGTATAATAGTTGAACGTTAAATTTGTTTCGAGAGAGACAGATCCATGTAATAGCTTGTGATCAAATTAGTCAATCACAATGACTAAAACACTTTTGAGTTTGTGTTGACGTAGATCAACACGCTAACGTAAAGCCATTAACTTTGATAAAAAGTAGATATCTCACTCTCTCTATAGATTTACATATGTTTCTTTTATTCAACTATTTAAGCTATATGAAGTAGGCCTAATAAGTGGCCTTATTGTTCCTACTAATAGTAGTTTAAATGTTTTACTGAAGAATATTGTAGATCTACAATCAGTAAAGATATTGAGCTCGCTGTCTTGTTTATTTACGTTTTATAAATTATTGAATACACTCACGTCTGAAACTGAAAAGTTATCTTTAGAAATATAAGAGTTCAAGCCTCCAAATGAGAAGAAAGTAGTTTATTATATCTAGGTCATCAATGAAATGAAAGCTTTTAGATCTAATTTTAAAATAGTTATTGTTAATTAAAAGTATAGTCATGTATATAAGAGAGTAGTCTATATTGAATTCTCATTAATTTAAATTAAAAAATAACGCAAAATAGAGCTTAATTATTCAATTTATTGTTCAAAGGTCAACATCTGTTTTTATTTTTATTTAGCTATGTAAGTTCATGACCCCTTGACGCGTCTCCTTGGTGACCTCAATACGCGTTTCGTACACTGTTGGGCGTGTTAGCGGCAAAAAACAACAACAATACCATAGATCTAGCCTATATTTTTAAAGCAAATCATACGCGTGAATGTAATTGTTTATGTAATATTGTTAGTTTAATTTTGTATAGCTCTTGAATCCTAACAATTTGAATGCCACAGCAATCTAGTCAATAAATAAAAACTTGTGTGACACATTAGCATCTAAGATTTGACCTAGATCTAGATACAATAACGGTGTTATCAGGTCTAAATGCGCATAAGTAAGTAAATCTGAAAGAAAAAAAAAGTAAATTAAAAATAAAGATTTAAAATTAAACCAAATCGGTAGTTGTAGGTTTAAATGTTATGAAAAAATACAATAAAAAGTAAATTGTATTATTTATATAGTTTATTACTTAAATAATATGCATTTACAATGCGCGATATTATAATTATGACCTATGACGTTCATTTCATTTGTACCACTGCGCGACACTTGTAGATCTAGACATGGCTTGTGACCTAGTTTTTGTTAGATACAATAGTCTAATAGAGTTGGTCAACTTTATTTTTTTTTGAGGGTCTTAAGTTTGTTTTAGGACTACAATACATACACTACGGCCTAAGTTGGTACCCAATGAACATTTCTGCCAAGTTTAATGAAAATTGGTCACGCGGTTTTGATTTCCATTCGATACATACATACATACATACATACGCTAAACATTCAACTTTATATATTAGATATATATATATATATTTGATACAAATGAACAGTGACAAGGGGAGGTCAATTTGTAACACCGTCAAGATGACTCAGGATCGAGTCTCTCTCGTATCTATTCGTACAAACAAAGACAGGATGTGCCATGTCCTCACGTGTTTTTCTAGGGGATACACGTATAAGCAAAGACAGGATGGTAGTGTTGTTCCAAAAGACAGCTGCAGTGTTTATGTAATTTTGGAGAACTGATTAGGGACTCTATATAATCCAGAGAGTTAATGTAAAAGTCAGTCGTAGTATGGAGTCGTAGTATGCAGTTGTGATTAGAGTCGTAGTGAGTCGTCGGTAGAGTGGAGAACGACCAGAGATGTGTACGACTCGATGCCAGTTAACTAGAGTAGAGTTAATTGGAGTGGACTGCGGTCGTCGTTAAAGTCTCTACAGCGAACTATTATAGTGGACTTGAGCCGTTACAGTCGATACAGTCGATGTAAGACGTGTACGGCTCTGATTCGATAGAGTGGAGTACGACTCGAAGCAGTTAACTAGGGTATAGTTAATGGGAGCTGACCGGAGTTGTCTATACAAGCGAACTACAGTGGACTTGAGCCGTTACAGTCGATGTAAGACGTGTACGGCTCTGACTTGTGTAGTGAGGACGACTCGGAACAGCTGAATGGAGCGTAATACGGCTCGATGAAATTTGAGAAAGACCGAAGTGCAGATCGAAGTACAGTGAATTGTAAACAACCAGATTTGTACAGTCTTCTAAGCTACTTGTTACAGTCAGTTTATATTCAATAAAGTTATATGAGGCTGAAAGTTTAGTTGTCAAGTTCTTTGCAGTGTTTTGATTTGTTTGCCTATTAATACATTTAGCAAGACGATAGCAGAATTACGTAACAATATATATATATATATATATATATAT
>JADKLZ010001913.1:13827642-13853889 GCA_021533235.1 Biomphalaria straminea
GGGGGGGGGCGATCGCCCCTACCGCCCCCCCTGGATCCGCCAGTGCCTCCAGGTAGTGTTAGTTTAAAGTACAGTGAATAGTCATTTGCCGAAATTGAAAAACACTAAATGTGACTCAAGAAATATGTCTAAGACAGATCTCAGTTATAGAGATCGGGTATAAATCAGGGAAATCCTATGGCGAACTGGGAGTCGACCTCTTAGTAAGGTTGTGACAGAGCGTCGCATGAGGTTTGCGGGACATGTTCTCCGACAAAATGAATTACTGAATAACGCATAATTAGAGTTGCGATGACACCCTGTTACAACTTGGTGCCATACTTTCATGGAAGTCCTCAGAACAGGTGGGAAGAGGCTTGAGACATTGCCAGTGACAGATTTTTGTGAAAACAGCTTGCCGGCGAATGCGCCGAACGGCGCGGGAGGGTCTAAGTCAGTAAGAACAGAACAATAGGTTTTTGAAATAAAACTTTTAATAATAGCAGAATAATAGGCTTGTCTTCGAATCCGAAGCGTTTCCGTGGGGCGCCTCTGTTACGTCGACCACCTTTTAGCTCACCAAAAAAGACTGCCTTTGGCATACGTTCGTCTCCCATACGTGACACGTGCCCTGCCCAGCGTAGCTGTCGGATCATAAGAAGTCCCTCTATACCAGTGTTCTTCAACGCCCTTGGGGGCGATTTCAAGATTTTGGGGGGCGCTGGGAGCCAAAGGGGCAGTACAGGGGCGATTGACACAAAAGTGGGCGGTAAGGGGGCGCTTGACACATAAGGAGCAATCGGTGGTGCAGAGAAGAAACAAAAAAAAATGAAAAACGTTTTCAACGTAGCACATTTTCTTCAAAGCGGCACTGGCGATGTATATATAGACAAATAATCATTTTATTTTTAGAGTTCGGGAATTCCTTGTTTCTATGATTTATAGCACCAATTGCTATTTTTTTTTACTGCAGCAGTATTAAGCGCGTAAAACAGTTTGTAGATTGATAAATAAACAAGGTAATAAGCTTTTTAAATTATAGTTTTTTTTTATATCTACAGTAACATAGTTATATAATAAATAATATTAAACAATGTTTATGCTATTTGGTTTAAATAATAAAGCTAGCGTTAACATAAATGAGTGTAGTGTTCATTTTACAGTGAAAGCATTGACAATGTCGACCAAGAAAAAAACTCGCCAGTATTCAGCAAATTATCTCTCCATGGATTTCATAGAATCGCCTGAAGATAAACCTATTCCATTGTGTCTACTTTGCATGAAAACATTTTCCAATGAGGCGATGAAACAAAGTCGGCTTCAGGAACATATGAATGCCTAGCATTCTGACAAAAAGGATAAGCCCATTGAGTAATTAAAAACTATTCATAAGCAATTTAAAAAACACTTGTCTATTCAAACAATATTTAAAAAAAACAGCTAAGCAGAAAAGTTAAGTGCAAAAATCAAAAGTCACATTGGTGAAAAATTGATAATCCCAGCTTTAAGAGAAGTCATTTCCACAGTGATGCATGAAGATCCCAATGAGTTTTTGAAAGTATTACCGATAAGTGACACTTCGATTCAAAGACGGATTGATGAAATGGCCAGTGATGTGAAGCAACAACTTTTAGGGAAACCTCAAACTTGAAAATTTTCATTGCAAATAGATGAGTCACATTGATTGATAATTCTTCATTATTACTTGGTTATGTGCGATATTTTGATAATGATTTCAGTGTTAATGAGGAGCTTATCTTTTTTGAAAAACTTACCAGTGACACAAAAGGGGAGTCTGTTTTTACCTTAGTTAAGACATTTTTTTTTGCAAATAATGAAATACCTTTGCAAAATTTAGTAGCTTGTGCAAGTGATAGAGCACCATCAATGGTTGGACGCCACAAAGGCTTCATAAGTTTTATGAAAAAAGAAAATCCAGAAATGTTTATTATTCACTGTGTGATTCACAGGCAACATCTTGTTGCTAAACAACTTAGCCCACAAATTCATTCATCTTTAAATCTGACTATAAAAACTGTAAATAAAGTAAATACCCATGCCAAAAATGAGCGCATCTTTCAACAGCTGTGTGAAACAAATATGAGCAACATGTTAAACTCTTATTATACACTGAGGTTCGCTGGCTTTCCAAAGGGAATTGTCTTGCTCGTTTTGCTGAACTTTTCAATACAATTTTGGAATTTTTCAAGCAACAGGAAGATTTATCTGTTTGCAATGACTTGAAGAAGGTTAAAAAAGATTTATTGTACATGGCAGAGATCTATCGTGAAATGAATGAAATGAACTTGCAGCTGCAAAGAAAGAAGTTAACCCTTATCGATACAAAGCAGATTGTTGTCTTTTTTATTGAGAAATTGAATCACTTTTACCACAATATTTCCAGAAAGGAATTTTACAATCTCCCAGAACTCGCTTTGTTGACTAATGAATTACTGCCTGAGGACATTGACGTCTATGCTACTCACCTGAAAATGCTCAAGGAAGAAATGGCAACTCGCTTCCAGGATGTCATAAATTTAAAAATTGAAACATGGATGATTAATCCTTTTGAAACATCTGTCACCGATGTTCAAGTTGATTTGTAGGAAGAAATGGTAGAGTTACAAAATGATATCATCAGTCAAATGAATTTCAAAAGAGGAGCAACAGAAGAGATGTGGCTGCAGCGATTTGTTCCTGTCAAATACCCAAAACGATGGTCAAAAATGGAATTGCTATTTTTAGCTTTTCCTTCAACTTATATGGCTGAAACAGGATTTAGTGCCGTTATAATGAGTAAACAAAGAAATAGACTTGATGTAGCCTTGTTTTGACTAATTTAAAGCCTGACTTTTCTAATATTGTTAAACTGCATGAGGCACAAAAAAATAGTAGTGTTCTATAATTTAACAGCCACCTATCCTATACTCTTAAGCGAGCAATTCTTGTATATATTGTTACGACCTCGCCATTGCGCATCGCAAGTCTGGTTTAGCGCACCTCTAGTGAACGGACTAGAAGACAATGTTTACAAGGGAGAGTAACGACTTCCGCCTAAGGCTAGAAGTGGAATTAAAGACACTGTAGTGTAATGGAGATGTTATCTTGTGTCCTGTGATGTCTTGTCAATAAATATATGTCTCGTTGAGTTGGCCTTGTCTCTTATATTATAACAATGGTGCCAGAAGTGAGGATTTATAGGCAACTCAACGAGAGGAGGTAGGATTTGATCACAATGACATCGTTGAAAACACTAGACCAACTCTCAGTTAAAGAACTTAGGCAGGAACTCCGTGATCGATATGAGAAGCCTGGTGGTACCAAAGAGGTGCTTACAGCTCGTCTCCGACAAGCCTTGTTAGATGAAGACGAAGATCCGGAGACATACATATTTGAAATAGAGCCAGATATTGTTGAGCTCATTGTCAAGATGCATGAAGGTATTGTTGCAATGTTTGAACAAATGAACAGTAAGGGGAACAAGGTAGATAAAATGGTGTCTCAAGCAAAAGAAGGAATAGACTTGTTGGTGAAGGAGCCGTTGCCTGTGGACTCGTTGGTGAAGTTGCATGGTCAGGACTGTGGTTGCACAAGCAGTGGTGACGGAGACGCTGGGGATTGGAGCGCCGTCTGTGTCTGTGTTGTGGGCAAGTCTTGTGGTTGTGACTTTAAAGACGAGAAACGTGACAACGATTTCTGCGACGATCTCGAATGGAAAGAGAGATATGAGGAAACTGAAGTCTGTTATGTGCCCGAAGCGTTTGTTCCTGTTGCACAAGAAACTGAAGTCTGTTATGTTCCCGAAGCGTTTGTTCCTGTTGCACCTGTTACCAGTACCTGTATGAGCCGGACAGATCAAGACAACGTTTGGTTTGCGTCTAAGACAGATCAAGACAACGTTTGGTCTGCGTCTAAGCCTATTACTATAGACCTTAAAGACCTCTGCCTATCTGCCGGTGCTCATGAAGAAAATGTGAGGCTCGACAACTGCATCCAGAACTTGGGCATGAACTGTACGTGTGGCGCATTACACGGGGAATGTGGATGCCAAGAAAACCATCAAGAGGACATGTGTACCTCTGCCATCATCATTGACATTGGCATAAATGAATGTCAGTCAACCCACACTACATCGGAGCTGTCAAGAGGAAGACATCTTCCACTTGAACTTGAAGAGACATATCTCCTGGACGTGAGACTGTTGGATGAAAATGACTGTGGTGCATTGGACTTTGTCTGCAACGTAGCTGCATGTGAACCTACAGCTCTCATCAGAGGAGTCTGTCGGGAGGGTCCGCTGAAACGGCGTGCCCGATCAACGGCTGTGCTGAAGAAAACAGTGCTCGACACTATCTCGTTGAGTGTCAAACGGCCACGTCATCGTCTCAACAACAGCCTGGTCAACTGGAGAAAGCGAAAGCGACGGCTGCGGAAAACTGAGCAGATGCATTCGTGGGCAACAGGCACCCTACCGCCTGTGGCTCCCACTGATCGACCTCCACCTGAACTGTCAATCCTCAGCTGCAGTGTTTTTCTTTTCGGGACGAAAAGTGTTAAGACGGGGGCAATGTTACGACCTCGCCATTGCGCATCGCAAGTCTGGTTTAGCGCACCTCTAGTGAACGGACTAGAAGACAATGTTTACAAGGGAGAGTAACGACTTCCGCCTAAGGCTAGAAGTGGAATTAAAGACACTGTAGTGTAATGGAGATGTTATCTTGTGTCCTGTGATGTCTTGTCAATAAATATATGTCTCGTTGAGTTGGCCTTGTCTCTTATATTATAACAATATATATATATATATTTATATATATAAATTTTATTTCGAAAACGGCTCTAACGATTTTCTTTAAAATTTCAAGGTATGTGCGTATTAGTGAGAAAAAAATTCTCAACTCATTGGCCACATCGGGAAAACTCGAGTTTGACCGTTATGTCGGTTTGAAAAATGTCTCATTATCGAAAAAGTTATTTTGGTTTGAAGGTTTTATGAATGAAATGGAAAATTTATAAATGAAAGTTTTCCATGACGTAAACGGGAAAAACGCTGCTTACGTCACTAGGCTTACTATAGTGTACTTCTTTGCAAACAAGAACACGTTTAGAGATATGAATGAAGGGATGTGTAAAACTAAAAGCAGACCATGGGCTGTAGCACCACTGGGATGGATGGATGGCAAAAGCCGGTATGAACTTCTTATTGTCCGACAGTCAGGCTGGGCAGGGCATTTATTTAACCGAGCAAGGCTCGGCCACCTGATATTTCATACTATTTGCGTTACAGTCCATGGAGGTCTTTGACCTGCTTCAACACATCTCTCCATTCAGATCTCTCCTGAGCCTTTCGTCTCTACGCCCTTACCCCAAGCTGTTGCAGATCTGCCTCCAGATCATCAATCCATCGCTTTCAGGGTCTGGTTTTGGGGCGCCTGCCTTTTGGTTTTCGCCTGCATAAAATTTTCTTTCCTCTGTTATCTGGCATTCTTTCAAGGTAACCTGCCGAACGTAGTCTGTTCTTTTTTTTTCTGTCACTATCGGTGGGTATTCATACAATTGAAATATAACATGATTGGTGCGTGTCCTCCACCCTGTTTCATCTTGTATGGCAGTAGAGATTTTTGTAAGAATTGTTCGTTACCAAGTATTTAGTACTTTTTTTAGCTGTCTTTGTGATAGTCTCGGTTTCACTTGCATGCTTGCTGCTGGTCTTCTTATGCTTTTGTATATTATTTTCTTGGTTTTCCTTAATATTGATATTTTCAATGTATAAAAAAGTTAAAGACAATCAGTTTAACTTCTTGTATTTAGATCCTGAAAGCTATTTTTATTTTTTATTAATAATTTAAGATTAATTAACAATATGTAAGTTACAATGCCAATATAAATCAATGCATGTTCTTTTAGTACAATTTACCATCTGATTAAAAAAAAAAAAATTTTGAGTATTATATGTCCGTTAGGGGGGCGCTGGAGATTTTTTAAAGAGAAAATATACGAATAGGGGACGGTGGGTTAAAAAAAGTTGAAGACCACTGCTCTATACTGTCCCTACCGGCGTTCGCAAGGACATCGCTGTTTGTAGTGCGGTCTTGCCATCGTATGTCCATGATGGAGCGCAAGCATCTTTGGTGAAAGCGCTCAAGGAGTCTTAGCTGTTTTCTATATAGTGTCAATGTCTCAGAGCCATATAGAAGGGTTGAGAGAACCACCGCTTGGTAGACATTTATTTTTTGTAGTTAGGCGAAGCGATTTGTTCTTCCAAACTCTCGCCTGTAGGCGTCCAAAAGCGTTACTGGCCCTGGCCAGACGGTTATCAGACGGTTATCAACTTCCCTTGAAAGTGAGGCGTCATTTGACACTATGCTACCAAGATATGTGAAGTGATCTACACGTTAAGGGGCTGTCCGTTTACTGTGATCCTTGGTGCTGAGTATGTTTCATTGGGTGACTTCTGGAACATGACTTCTGTTTTCCCGAGGTTTATAGATAGACCGAAAGAGGCGGCAGCGTAGGCAAATTCGTTTACCGCGTTCTGGAGGTCATTTTCATTGTGTGCTAGCAGGGCGCAATCATCGGCATAGAGAAGCTCCGTTATGACCATCTCCTTTGTTTTTGTGTGAAATAGTAGACGTCGGAGATTAAACACGTTGCCGTCAGAACGAAACCGGATGTAGATGCCTTCATGCAATCGCTTCCTCATTTGACCCAGCATTACGCCAAAGAAGATAGCGAATAGAGTAGGGGCAAGTACACAGCCCTGCTTCACGCCATTTTCTATTGGGAAGTGATCAGAAAGAGCACCATTGTGTCTGATCTGGCCTCTCTGTCCAACGTGAAACTGCTTGAGAATGGATAGGAGCGTAGATGGGCACCCCAGCCTAGCCAAAATCCTCCACAAACCATCGCGACTGACCGTGTCGAAAGCCTTGGTGAGGTCCACAAAATCTGCGTACAGGTTTAGGTTCTGCTCTTTTTCCTGTAACTGTCGCAGAACAAATATCATGTCGTTGTACCTCTACCGGCTCTGAAACCACATTGGCTTTCAGACAAGACCTCATCCACTAAAGACTGGTTTAGTCGGTCGAGCAACACTCGAGCAAAGATCTTTCCTGCTACCGACAGAAGTGTAATGCCTCAATAGTTGGAGCAGAATAATGCATGTAGATACTTCAGAATATGTATTTTGTTGGCTTTTAATACCCGCAATAGTGCTTGGTTAGGCCCCCCAGCTGATGGAAAATTCCTAGCTACGCCCCTGTAAGCACAACAGTGATATGGATGCATTTAAACATTTCAATAACATTCCAATTTGCAGTGATCTTCTGGTTGCATCACCATGCACGTTGAACTACGCAGACGCCGCCTTCTTCTTTTCTTTCAGTTGATCTCCCTCTTGTTGCAGTGACGTGGTGATTGCATCGCTCTCTTGTCGTTCGGTACTGAGGGCAGCCTTTTGACACATGGAGAGGTATAGGATGTAAGGGCTGGGGATACCAAGATCGTTGGCCAAAGAGGTGGCTTCGTAGGGCTTTGATGATAAGGACTGAGGTGGGTTTCAAGTCCACAGGACGGGAAATTGTTGGACAGGTCATCATCTTCAGCCTTGTCTGGAGGACATGCTGGTGGGGCAGACTGGTAACACTCCTCGTGCAAAGGTCCCTCGTCTTTGGCTTCAGGCTCCATTCGGCTTTCTTCTCCATCATGAGGACCTCTCTCTATCGTCTCAGCAGCGGGCAAAATGTCTGTTGGTTTTAGACCTTGACGATGACTTTCATCGTTCTAATGTCCATAAACTTGGATTCTTTTGACCACCATCAGGACTTCCCTCTCTTGTCTGGGCAACTGGACCAACGTCTGTTGGGTTCCGACTTGGTTGGTATCTCTCGACTTGCAAATGTATCTCAAATACTTCATCAGGTTTCAATGGATTCTCATGATCATCACCAAGGCTACTCTCACTGGTCTTAGAATCTTGGTAAACGTCAGTAGAGTCCAATTTTTGTAGGCAACTTTCAACTTGCAAACATTCTTCAGCAACAGGCTTGGAGGCAGACTTAGCGTTCTCTTTATCTGTCTTGCTGTTTGAGATGCTCATGTCAGGTACATCTGCAGCACAAGTTTCTGTTGGACTATAGGCAGCTTCTCTTGTCTCTTCATCTGTCTCTTTTGGCTCCCCATGTCTGTACTCCTTGCTTTCAGATTCACAGACATCACCACCTTCATCAGCATTGCCGTTGTTATTGCCCAATTCTTCATGGCTTTGGGGGGGTAGCTCATTGTTTAACGATGGCGCAGCTCCTTTATCTTTCCATTCTCTTTGGTCGCATGGTGCTTCTTCCAAAATGTCCATCGTTTTCACCACGGGGCTCACCACTTTCTTCGTTAAGGTACACATCTTTTTAAGCTCTGTACAAAACTCCTTGCTATCCCTCTTCAATGCCGTACTCATATCGTCAAGCTTTTGTTGCAATGAGTTGAAGAGCTCTCCTAGAGTTGGTTTGATTTCAAACAGATAGGTGTCCGGATTTTCCCCTTCTTCCACAATGTCTTCTCGGAGGCGTGCTTGTAAAGTTTCCTTCTTTCCGCCAATCTTCAGCCCTCGTTCACGCAGTTCTCGTCTCAGTTCTATAACTTCAAGTTCGTACAGCAGTTTCAGACAAGCCATAGTAGATCCGTTCCTATCCGTACCGCTCCGATCCTATCCCACTTCTGACACCAGTGTTACGAATCTCACTATCCAGGCTCTCTGCAAACTGCACCATACAACACCAACTAAAAGAACTTGACAACTCAGGGCTCCAAAATAACGTAAAGGTTTAATGTCCAATAAATAAGAGCCAATATTGTACAATTGGCAGCACGTAACAAAAGACTGTACAATTATCTCATCGATAGCACCGTATCGCCGTATCAACTCTTGCACTGGTCTTTCCGTCTCGTTCCGGCCTTGCACTGGGTTCAACAGTTCAGAACTGACTTCATACACTTGGGCTCGTTGTGTCGGACTCGACCATAGATCAAGATCAAGACGCCAGCCGTCTCAACTGCACTTGACAGTACTCCGCACTGAACCGTCGTAATGCTCCGTACAGAACCCCACCGCTGAACTGTGCTGTAGTCGACCGTGCTCCGAACCTTCTGTCGTGAACTCCTTTTCCGGACCGCTTTTCTGGACCGTCTTGGCTGCGACACCTCCGCTCTTTATATAGGGTCCTTGCGGGCCTTCTCGAACAGGACAGAACGCCCCTCGACATTTCTAGGTGGTCAGATGACTATAATTCTCGTGGCGCTCCTGAGCTGTGTTTACGCCGCGGAACTCTCCAGAAACTTCTTGTTGAGACGCGTCGCGGCTGACCGTAGTAACTCGTCACGCTTGACCGCTCCTCTGGCTTTGGGCGATTTGCGTCGGCTGACTACACACACACCGCTACTCCCCCGTCTGTGCCACCACCAGGTTTATAACAGTATATATATATATATATATATATATATAGATAGATATAGATATATAGATATATAGATATATTTATTTATATTTTACGGCTCTAACGATTTTCTTTAAAATTTCAAGCCATGTGTATATTAGTGAGAAAAAAATCTGACCTCATTCGCCACATCGGGAAAACTCGAGGTCGACCGTTAGATCGGTTCGAAAATGCATCAATATCGAAAAATTAATTTTGGCTCGAAGGTTTTATGAATGAAAATTTTCCATGAAGTGAACGGGAAAAACGCTGCTTACGTCACTAGGTTTACCGCAGTACATTAAAATATTTCTATGCAAACAAGAACGCGTTCTTAAGAATCAATAGACCTAATAGGCTTTGTTGCTGAACAAAAAAATATATATGTGTCAGACGCGAATAGCCCAATTTTTCTGTAATATATATGGCTCCTTCTGTCTCGGAAGACAATGGATGCGCCGAGGTGAGTCACTGGCTTTGGTTACGTCTTGAGACGGGGCAGAATCTGGAGTGGCTGATCAAGCCAATTCTGGATCTGCATAGTTTGCCACAGTTCGTGCATTTATATTCCTCAGTTTTAGGGCTGGCTGACAGCAGGGAAGCTTTCTTTTTCCTTCTCTTGGCCGAAGCAGCTTCATTTCTTTTGCATTCACTTTGCAGCAGCACCAGAGTGTCCTCTCCGGGGCGCATTCCTGGGCCTCAGATAAAGGGGTCATGGGTGGCCCATGCGTCAAGATCCCTCTCTCGACCTTGCTGATGTGATCCAAAGGAACGCAACGCATTACATTTGGCACCAACTCAGTTGCAGAAGCTGCCGGAGGGAATTCCGTAGCTGATACTCCCAACGCCTAAGGGGCTTCACTCCTGATTTTTCCTCGAGGTTGTCTCCTGAAGCCTTAGTACCGCAAGGCAGCGTGGGTTTGAAGTCAGAGTACCCCTCTCCTAGATGAATAGCCTTACTAGGCTGACGAGCTCCATCTGCCCGAAGCTCCTGGTTTTGTGGCGCCAGGTAACCGCCTTCACCCCTTCACCTGTTAGTAAGAGCAGTTTCGCCGGGCTTAATATCTAAGCCACACGAGCAGGCCAGGTGCTGGACTTAGTTGTCAGAGGCTATCTGAGACGCATGCCTTTAGGAGTATTTTATAGACAATGGGAGCTTATCCCCATTGACACCCCTGGCCATGACAACCTTGAAAGGTTCTGTAAAGGAAATTACAAAAGTCATTTCTTCAATATAAAATTAAACCACAGACCTATATATATTACAATAAATTTAGGTTTTTGATTTATAGTTAGGATTTATTTAGGTAGGTGCTGTTTTACTATTTCATACCAAGTATTAGAGTTTAGAAAAACCCAGTTTCGTTTCTTGTGCAATACTATTACCTAATACCGCTTAATTATCATGTCTCTGTTAGTAGGTCCTAAATTGAGATTTATTTAATTATTGTCTAGATCTTTATTTATAAATCGAATAGATCTAGTAATAGTATAGATTATATCTTGAGACTAGAGTGCCGAGTCTATACTATATACTATTCTTATAGACATTTTTTTAGTTGAATGAAGTATAGGTATTAAAAAAGACTAAAGTTTATTAATTATCAGATATAGACATATGACATGTAATAATTTAGACTACCGTAATACATTTACCATAATCTTTACTTAATGTACTTGACTAGATCTATAGATCTATCTATAATCTAGGCAATCTAGATCTATACAATATTCATTATAATACTTCTACTTATTTAATAAGTTAGTAGACCTACTTAGACTTAGATCTATTATAGTTTATTAATAGATTTACTTTTCAATGCCTAGACCCAATAATAAAATTGCTGATAACTGATTTTTTTTAGTAATAGGCCTACTAGATCTAGGTCTAGACTTTACTTAAATCTAGTCTAAAATAATGACTGTCAAAGACTCGAGATGATTGAGACTTTCACATACAGATGTTGTTAGTAATACGGTTAATACTGTCGACTGAAAGTAAACTGTATACAAAGTATTGATATATAAAATTCTTTTTTTTTGTGTAAAAAAAAAAGTGTCAGTACTCAAGATAGATTGCCTAACTTTCAACTACTAATAAATTAACAATTAACGTTAAAATACTAGAAAAGTCTTAATTTTTCCCGACATTGAAAAAAGGTGCCGGTACAAGTATTACCCTGTGCATCTCTATTACCAGCTTCGTAACCTTTTTGTTTCCTACATTGATATGCCATGTGTCCCTTTTTCTGGCAGTTAAAACAAATCACTTCACTTAGGTCTCTGTTACCCCCTTTAGGTCTATCTACTCTTCTATCATAATTTTCTCTACTGTTTTCACTTTCCCTATTTGTCCTATCATATATGTCCTCATAACTATCCCGACTATTGTTCCTACGTTCCCTGGACCTGTTACTTCTTCTGTCACAATCCCTATTATTATTATCATTTCTTCTGTCATAATTCCTATCATTATTATCATTTCTTCTGTTCGAACTCCTATCATTAACATCATTTCTCTTAACATAATTTACCAGATCAATTACTTGTTTATGGTCTGTACCTGAAAGTGGGTTATTAGGATAGGCGTTTTTAAAGGTCCTAATAATTTCTACCAAATCTTCAATCAACTTTGGGTTTCTTTCCTTTATAAAGGACTGCAACTCCGAGTCACACTTATTGACAAAGTTGTCGATCAGGATGAAGTTCTTCAGACTGTCGAATGTGTTCTCCACATTCTCGAACCCAAGCCACTTGCTGAAGAAATCCTTTTCTGCGTTGATGGTTGTCTGCGGATCTACTTGGCTGGATGGTGTGTTGTCATAGTACTTCTTCCGGAACGTTGCTGCGTTGTGGCCGTATGCATTTAACAGTTCCTTCTTGAGTACTTGGTAGCTATTCTGTATCGAGTGGTCATGATTTTGGCAAATCGTGAGGGCTTGTCCGTGCACAAAGTCCAGCAAGATTTCGGACCACTCCTTCTCTTGAACGCTAAATTTAGCTAGCTTAATTTCAAACCGTTTTAAATAGTCGCCTATATCATCCTTGTCTTCCGCAAACGGTTGAATTTTCTATTTTATCCACGCGGCGCTACTGTGATTTTCTGTGTTGGCGCTGTTGTTGCTGTTACCTTCGGTAGGCACACTCACGCCAGCATCTATCCTCATCTGTTCTACTTGAATCCTTACTTTCCGGTCTGCCTCTTCCTTTTTCTCTCTCTCTACTCGGTCTGCCTCTTCTTTTTTCTCTCTTTCTATGCGTTCCGCTTCTCTAACTTTTTCTCTCTCCAGCTTTTCTGCCTCTCTTTTTCCCGCTCTATGCGATCTGCTTCTTCTTTTTCCTTCTCCATGGCCTTTTCCGCTTCTCTAATTCGTTCCCACTCTCTGCGGTCTGCTTCTGCGGCCACCATCTGCTGTACATAGGCGGTTAGTTCTTTACCGCGCAGTTCTTATTCTGTTTTGGCTTCATGAATGAGTTTTTTCCTAAACTCTTCTAGATCGGAACCTGAAGTAATTGCCATATTAACCTTTTATGGTACTTTCTCTTACTCAGTGACTAAATTACGGTACCTCTTGTACCCAAACTTAATAACTTCTATTACCTTTGTTCCCTAAATAGAACTTTAAACTCAACCTCGCTCCGAGGTTCCCCATTTTACCTCACTCCAACTTACTTCACTTTAACATTCTAGGCCCTTAACGTCTAGATTCCCACCCTAGGATTAACCTTATAGAATACCCACAGTATTCTTAGTACACGTATGCACCCTCTGACCCGACTACAGTACACAGTGCGACACACGCACGCTTAACTGACTACGTGTTACTCAACACGAGCCGCTGGTAAATAGATCAACCTGTCTATTTACAACCAACAAACTACAAATAGGCAATCAGGCTTCACCTCGATTGTCCCTCAGATCTAGTCTAGATTACGCTAGATCTTAGTTATCTCTTTCCTGCTACACAGCCAGAAATGCATATAGCTAAATTACGAAACTAAATAACTTAAATAACATATAAACAAACTTTAGATCTAGTTCTGATAAATGAGACTTTCGTCTGACAGTAAGATTTAAACAGGAGAATGGAAATAATTAATACACGACGTTACTAAAAGAAATAATTAATTAATGATTCATAATCACAAACACGACGAGTTAACAGCTTAACGTATAAATGGACCTCTTGCTAGATTACACCTAATTTAAGGACCCCACTCCACCACGATTTAAACTGGTAGTGATAATTTAGCGAGTGGTCACGTCCCTAAAGACTCTAATTATTCTACGGAGAAAGTAGTTAATAGCACTTATCTGTCTTAGAAGCGACGATATCTTCACAGTGTCGGGTCTACTCTTCCCACGCTAACGTCTGTCCCGGCGGCAAGGATCATGGTGATGTGATGTCTTCACTAACGCTCTGGTACGGTCAACGAACGTTTCTGCTCTCCAAAGTCCTTCGGTACTGGTCTGCGCGGCACCGGTTCTTCGGTGGTACGGCGTCTGGTTCTGGTTCGGTGATCTGTCGTCTGGTTCCGGTTCTTCGGTGGCGTAACGTCTGGTTCTGGTTCCGCCGCAGGTACGATGGTTCCAGGTGGTCGTCTGTATGATGTAGCTGGAACGGACCAACAGCAGATGTAGAGACTGTCATGCACAGCTGGTTTATGCGCATTGGGATTGGTATTCTTTTCATGACACCATAAGTTTTGCGAGTATCTGTTTCTAAGGTGCGATTTGTTGTCATTTTTTGGTTGCCTCGGTGTGAGTGGGTCGATGGTGGCTTCTTTGT
Organism: Biomphalaria straminea; assembly: GCA_021533235.1. Taxonomy (NCBI): domain Eukaryota; kingdom Metazoa; phylum Mollusca; class Gastropoda; family Planorbidae; genus Biomphalaria; species Biomphalaria straminea. The sequence goes on from JADKLZ010001913.1 coordinate 13,841,876, forward strand.
GATGGCGATATGTATTTAGTGTTTGTTTCCCCAGTTTTGGGTAAGTTATTTATTTATGTACTTTTTGTCGTGTTGTAGCTTTAATTCGTTATTTACAGGATCGTGCGAGCGGCGATCTTAAAGAATGCTTATCTTTTGTAATAGGGACGCAGGCTGTGGGACTCTGTCATGTTCATGCCTGATTCAGAGAGAGTGTTGTCTGTAAGAGCTGTAGGGCCCGTGCATCTATGACACCGTGTGATATATTGAGCTAAGTCACCGAGTTTGAGGTGCGCTATGTGAACTTTAAGTAATTATATAATATGTCATATTTAACTTGTGTACTATGAATACTAGCTGTTAACCCGCATTCATTGATAGTATCTATTGTATTTCATATCATGTCATATTCATCATCTCATTAAATTGTTAAAAGCTTGATGCTGTTATTAACTATTGTAAGTTAACTTATAGTTCAGATTATCTGTTGGCTGTGGTGCCGTTCAGTTGCCTAACATATAGTGGGCATTTAGTGTTTACATACCGTTAACTTTGTTTAGTTTATTCTGTTCAGGGAGAGGGAAAACCCGGACCCGCAAGTCATCCCCTGTATGAGCCTGAAAACCCCTCCCTGACAGCGACTAAGTCATACGACGACGAAGTCAAACAGCGACAAAGTCAGAGTCCAGCGATAGAATAATGGCTATCTGGCTAACTTACGTGTAGCACAGCTTCAGCCGAGCTCTTAGACTTTAGAGCAATATAGAACTACTGTACCTCAGTGCTGTAGACAATAAAATGGCTCCTACTTCGAAAGTTCTCTGGTGTGACTTCAACGGTCGGTCTTCGCCTTGAAGATGTGACCTTCACGTTCGTTCTGAAGATGCCGGCTTCGACAGGACGGTGTTCTTCCCTTCTACCAAACTGTAGTCTTCTCAAACTGTAGTCTTCTCGACTCGGAACTACAGGTTCCACTACGATGCCCCAACTCTTGGGCGCTTACAAAGTCCAACGGTATATCTCGTTACCTCCTAGATCTAGGTCTACGAGTTCCAAACTCACTGGCTTTCCTTCGCCGATGTGGCTGTACGATCTGGGTCTAGCTGCAGTCTAGGCCGATGACTCGAAGTTCTGACTTCTGCCTCCTCCAAACAGAGGGCTTCTATACTTCTGTATGACGATGCCAGGGAGCTACTCGGGGTCACCAGTTGCTGCGTCTCTTTCGCCGTGGTAAGCATCAAACGAGATAAGCAGGAGGTAATCCTCAACCACAAACGAAATGACGAACAAATAATAGATGAAGTCGATAATCGATTCAACTAGAAAATTACATTTAATACTTAATAAGGGATCCGTCTATGTCGTTACGTAATTGCGTTTTTCTTTATCAAAATCTTCTTGTTTTTAGCGTCGACTAAAAGCGTTCTCCTTTTTAATCCAACTATTCGCCACTTCCGTCACTAACTAAAACCCCTTAAATATTCCCGAAATAAATCTATGCTCTATTCATGTCATAACAAAATAATGGTGAAAGTACAAAGAATTGGCCTCTTTACTCACACAAGATGTTGCAAAGGAAAAAAAATCATTTAAAGTTTAAAATCACCAAAAAAAAATGTCAACAATTTTTAGTGAGTATAACATTGTGTATCGGAAAAATAACGGGTACTTGAAATAAGCTAGTCTTAAAAAAACAACACAGATCTTGGGCAAAATACTCATCAAATAAAGTACTGCAAATGTGTAGTTTCCCGCGCTAATTTCAGCTCTTTTTCTTTTTATAACCTCTAGCCTGCTTGATCCCAATCACCCGTATTTTTGTGCAGAATTTGTTTCTCTATCAGTATCATGCACACTTAAAATTATAGCATAATAATGTCAGTTTAATTTAAAAAGAGAACTGAAAAATGCAAAGTTATATAGGGAAAAAGCCACTTCCGGCCCAATAGTTTTGAAAAAAGATACGAAACGGTCAAGTGCAACAAACCCTATTAAACATTTGTACACCATCTTATTGTAGATTGATTTATTATTGAACTTTGAAAGAGAAGTAATGAAATTAAATTTGCCAATGCATGATTAGTTATTGCGTTTTTAAGCTTTATTTAGGGTGTGGATACGAAGGGCCCAGGAGAGATATGAATTAATGGATGTGTAAAAGCAGGCCATATCCATCCACGGGCTTTAGCACCACTGGTATGGATGGATGGCAAAAGACGGTATGAACTTCTTATAGTCTGACTGTCAGGCTGGGCAGGGCATTGGAGACGAACATATTGTACGGCGTAGCAGAGGTGCCCGAGGGAAACGTTTCTTTAGAAAACTAATGCAATAATTTAAGTCTATTACAAAAAGTTCCAAAATTAAATGTCTGAACGTAACCATCTTAGAACTTATACTGCAAATACTTTTTTCCAAGCCAATAATAGTAGGCTTACAATAGTTTAAGCTAAAGATGTATTGTAAAACTATAAGACGGACGTGAGCTGTGGTTTGTCTAGACTGTAGGAGGACTTAGGAAACTTTATATTTTATTGCCATGTGTCATATACAATTATATTTAGAACTAACAAAAGACTAAAGCAAATTTCCAGATTAGTAGTTTTTGTCCGATCTTTCATTTTCTAAATTTCAAACATATTCCCAAAATGACTTCAGGACCTTCATTATGAAATTATTTAACCGAGCAAGGCTCGGCCAACTGATATTGTAAATAAAGAGAAACTAAAAATATTTATTCTTCTAACAAAATTAGATAAATTGGCAACACGAAAAAAATTATTGACCTAATTTAGCACATTAGGTAATAAGCTAGCTTCATACTAGAGGTGTATACAAATGACTTGACAAGCAAGACTTTCCCCTCGCAAATAACAATATCTCAAGACCTAGATCTAAACCTAGTTTTAGATCTAAATCTAGATTCAAGATCTAAGTCTATGTTAAAACTAGATCTAAGTCTAGATCATTTTTCCATTGTGACCTTAGATGCAAATTTTTAGTCATCATCTTCATCAAACTCCATTTGAGTGAGGGCTTGAGAGGCTCAAATCCTCTCTTGCAAAAGCTCTGTACAGAAGCCCTGCTGTCTTGCGTAGTGCATAAATGTCACCATACAGGTCGAGAATTTCTGTATTCCCAGACCTGTCGAGACGGAGATCAGCAAGTCTGGGGCAGTCAAACAGAATATGAGGCTCGGTTTCCTCTTCTTCTCCGCAGCGGGGACACCGTGAATCGAAATTTGGCCGTAGCCGTGAGAAATATGAGCCACCTGGACAATAGCCTGTCCTGAAATGTGCTTTAATAGCTTGCTCAGGTCTAGACAGCTTCCGCCACGGGGAAGTGAGGTCAGGGGCCTTATGCGCTCCGAGACACCACGGACTTTTTGGGACTCAGCACTCAAACCGATTTTCCATTTTGTTTTTTTTTTAAATTATAGCCAGAGCACGATGAAAACTTACAGCCTGTTCATTGGGTGGAATTTGCCCTCGCTGGTGGGCCAGAGAGTATGCAATAGGGTTGCCAGTCACACCTATGTGACTCGATACCCATTCCATTATTACAGGGATAGCATAGCGTTGTTTTATGTTGTGTGGAGCCATGATGAAAGTGTCGATATTGGGGGGGGGGGGTATACAAAGCCTGTAGTACAGATTTTGAGTCAGTGACCACAACAATCTGTGTTGCCCTCAAATGTCCCTCGCTGAATTGAGAGTCGATGACTTTTAAGGCTTCGTAGACTGCCATGGTCTCCGCATCAAAACTACAAATACTATCGCAAGGTCCAAAGATTTTGACTGAGTAAGAGCCAAGAAAGTCGATGTAGGCTCCATATCATGCTGTTCCAGAATCTATCGATGTCGACCCATCAGTGTATGCAAAAACAACACTGGGCTTGAAGGTATTAATGGTCTCCGATGCTAGAATTTGAAGCTCGTGAGATGAACAACTTAGCCTAGTGGCATAAGTGTCTACTAGTTTCAAGGTTATGTGTAGGGTCGTTGGGCGAAGGGGGGGAAGGGCTGAAAGCGTTGAATGTTTTGTCAGTTGGTGGAGAGTTTAGTGACATAATGCATAAAAGGCTGCATCTGGATACGTCTTCTGCATCTCCAACTATCTACAAGTTTTCTAGATTCATCCAGCCTTTTATACCGTTCAAAGCAGCTCAGTACTGACCTTTCCCTCCTAAGGTTTAGTGGACCTACAGCAAATTTTAAGTACCAATGCGCGAATCTTTGAATGAAGCTTAATTTATTAATGAAGAAGTCTGTGAACTTTTTAAAAGACTTACCTCCCCAGAAGTTTTTCATTGAAAATGTATTGTTATAAAAAATCTGCTTGCATATATAATTTTAAAAATTAGTTTGTTCACTTTCGGAAAAGAAAAAAGTAGCCGTTGCATCAGAACTTTGAATGATCTAAAATATGTCCTATTTTCATTTTCTCTTCTATTTTCTGAGATCTAAACGGGACGGACGGAGAAGACAGACAGGTCACACAAAACTAATCGCGACTTTTCCCCTAAAAATCAGTCACAAAGGTTCACCCCCCCCCCCGCCCTCGACAGGAGGGTTGAACCTGTGGTGGAATAAGTCCGCCAATCGGTTTGTTTACAATTTCCGATGGGGATATGGCCTGCGACTCCTAAGGGTAAAGTCTTAGAACCACAACGTGGTAAATATTCTATTATTACTATGGTTATTGGATAGGAACGTAGGTGGGCACCCCAGCTTAGCCAAAATCCTCCACAAACCATCGCGACTGACCGTGTCGAAAGCCTTGGTGAGGTCCACAAAAGCTGCGTACAGGTTTAGGTTCTGCTCTTTGCATTTTTCCTGTAACTGTCGCAGAACAAATATCATATCCTATCCATCCTCAAGCAGTTTCACGTTGGACAGAGAGGCCAGATCAGACACAATGGTGCTCTTTCTGATCACTTCCCAATAGAAAATGGCGTGAAGCAGGGCTGTGTACTTGCCCCTACTCTGTTCGCTATCTTCTTTGGCGTAATGCTGGGTCAAATGAGGCAGCGATTGCATGAAGGCATCTACATCCGGTTTCGTTGTGACGGCAGCGTGTTTAATCTCCGACGTCTACTATCCCACACAAAAACAAAGGAGATGGTCATAACGGAGCTTCTCTATGCCGATGATTGCGCCCTGCTAGCTCACAATGAAAATGACCTCCAGAACGCGGTAAACGAATTTGCCTACGCTGCCGCCTCTTTCGGTCTATCTATAAACCTCGGGAAAACAGAAGTCATGTTCCAGAAGTCACCCAATGAAACATACTCAGCCCCAAGTAAGGTTTTATGATAAGCCCTAGGATAATATCATCACTGGCACGTTGCTCAAAAAACTCGAGTATGGTTTTCTAGCTCGGCTGTTTCTCACTTATCTGTATCCAAACTCGGGATGAGTTGAGTCTCCGGTGTACTGGTTGTCAGTCATTTGACGTCCTGCGAGTAGGCAGGCGCTGACGTGGTGAAGAGGAGGATGCCACGTGGTGGACATATCCCTCTGATAGGTGCAGACTGGTCTTGGAGCTTCAGCCTGGAATGCCTTCAGTTTTGGTCTAGGGTGACGGTTGATTCACCCTCGACTGGAATGTGTGTAGAGCTGCTGATATGTGTCTTCAAACAGCAAAACACGCCAACCCTGGTATAGGAGGCTAGGAGAAGAGATGTGAGAGGAGCTTAAATTATTAAACCATACAGGCTGATTGGCGAGGGGCGCCTCCTTGCTAGGAGCGTCTCCCTCAGACTAGCTAAGATACACGCTAACGATATCTTGCTAAGTCTAATAACATTTGTTATGCAAACATAAATTATAATAATATAAAGAAAAAAAAGTAAGCCTATTAGGTGTATTGATAGTAGAGACTTAGACCTATTAATATTATATGAGCTATATCTATATATCTAATGATGCTATTATATTTTAACAATGTTTATAAAAGTCGAGCTCAACAATCTATATCGTTACGATATTAAAAACGGACATTTTAATTATAGACAATATTTAAATATAATCAAATGAAATCAACCTTATTAATGTACAGATAGTCTATCAAATCTAGCATGCTTTTTTTGCAGAAGAGATTTATAAACCTAGAATAGATCTAATATAGGATGCTACTTAAGAACCATGCTAATAAAATAATATTAATCAAACTATTTTTAAAACTAGAAAATAGATCTAGGCATTTTCCATAACGGAAATAGATCTACAGTGTTTACAAACGAAGTAAAATGCAGCAATCGAAAGTAATACTAGATCTAGAGCTATATCTAGAAAATAGAATCTATGGTAGTTCTGCAGGACTTCAAGGGGCAGCCATCTTTGTTATTGTTTATATGTTTATACTGTAATATTAATTCTTGGGTTTTCTCTCAGATATGGGGGTTTTTTTTTTGTTTTTTTTGTAGCTAAAAAGTATGCTAGGTCTAGCTACACCGGTATCATCTAGTCCTAAGTCTATTTATTAATTAGAATTAAATCACAATCTAACTGTTACAATCTAACTGCTAGAACTAATTTATATATATATATATATATATATATATATATATATATATATATATATATATAGGCCTATATATATATTTATGCTGTACGCACGTTTATGCATAGGGTTAGGGTTTACTGGGCGTTAGGGTTAGGGTTTGGAAAACAATCGCCCCCCCCCACTCCGCTAGTGATATGTATATATCTATATCTATGTAGCAGATATTAGAACTTGTTGATATGAGAACACGAACTAATAAAAGTTTCAATTTTATATTTCATACAAAAAGACTTGTGTGTTGTTTTTTTTTGTTTAACGTAGTTATAATTAAGATCTTTCTCTCTCTCTGTCTCTCTCTCTTTATGTTTGAGATGATCCACAGTCGCTTCGCGACCGACTATGGATAATATATAAAAATCTCATGGAAAATTAGATGAATGTCTGCCATTTGTCTGGACATATAAATTAGCTGTGGTCGAAACGATGTTGCCCACACATCTGTTAATCCCCTCCCCTCTCCACTCAACTGAAGCATCCAAAGGAAAGTAAAGTGTCGATACAGTTTGGGTGTCAGTGGCGTCGCAGACTGTGCCAAAGTGTAGCACTGAGTGCTGAAAACTGCCTAAGGTTCGCCGACTCCTGAATTTTCCTGAGGTTTTACTCCCGATCGAAGCCTTTCATGCAGTTGGATATAGCTGCAAGACAGCAGTGGTTTGATTTCAGAGTTCGGGTTAGGCTTTTCTGACTGGGTATAATAAATGACGCATATACTTAAATACCTGAGGATTCCGTGGAGCCACACAGAATACACAAAATGCCGTTGTAACTTTTAAAGACAGAGATTTTGACATATACACTTTTACAACATTTAAAGCAGCCAATGAGAAAACACTTAACAGTAGCGACTAGACGATAGTTCAAATTAGTTCACAAGTATAAATCGAAAGCTATACTCTCTAAGCTGGTCAATAAAAAAAAATGTCTTATATCTATCACTAGTTGTGAGCAGGACTATAACGTAGGTATCACCGCCTTGTCATAGCTTTGTCTGTGGATTTAGTCTCACATACACATGGATTTAGCCTTGTCAATTTCTAGAATATATTTAAAACTTGCTACTGATTGCCCAGTACAAGACAGCTCTGTAGCAATAGACATTTTGATGACTGAAATACACGTGTTTCTATACCTTCTCACCTTAACGACATGTAAGGGGGACCTGTCATGAAAGACCAACTGGCTGATAGTTGGAAGGAATGTCAAAACTGGCTTTTCCATTGCAACGAGTTTACGGAAAAAAACATCTAAAGATTAGAGCTGTATCCTATAATTGTGATAGATTTTGTTTTTATAAAGAGATGTTAAAGTATTGATGACGATTATTAATATGCAGGCCTACATACGATTTGACCTTACTGACTTCTAGAAGTGTGAAAAATGGGTATGGACTAATAGAGTTTCTGATAACGTTTTTGAAACTACAGTCATCTTATTGTTGATATTTGTACAAGTAATAGGTTACGAACATTTAGATTTAGTCTTGTATATTATTAATAAATATAATGTCAGTAAATGACTGAACATTGAGCTGTCAATTGAGTTGCTGTATCACAGGTGGATGAATATGCAACATGCAAAGATTAATATAACAAGTTCGAAGTTTGCACAATGTCATCGACAATAATAATGAACATCATATCCTTTCAACAACCATGATTTTATCCTAATCATTAAATTGTATTTGTTGTCTATCACAATGATTATATAGGTCTAGCCTATAACAATTTACTTTGATTGGGTCCCGAGTGTCAAGTATCATGTATACATTCATTCCCCTTTTTTTATTTAAGCATTCTTATTTTTGGTCAATGTACCCACATATATAGAAATACACTTTGCCAAGGCTTTGCTTTGAGTTTTAAAACAGAAGATTTTGAGTTAGTGTTTTAAAAAATACAATATTTAATATTTATTGTATTTCGGTACTTTAAAAAAAAGTGTCAATTCTCAATCATGGCGACACAGTTTTCCACGGAATCTTGTTCTGAGTGCTGCATAACTTTAATGGATTTTTTCGCTTTATTAAAGGACAAAAGACAGTTCTTAACATTTCTATACAGTCATGGAGTTATACCCTCAGCTCAAGATTGTCCTAAGTGTGGAAAAAAAATGACTCTAAGAAATGGAACATTTTTCTGTGACAAACAACGAGTTGTTTACAATCAGGCGAAAGGTAGAAATGTTTTATTAACATGTCGAAGTAGCATATCTCAAAATAAACACACATTTTTTTACAACGCCAAACTTCCAAGAGAAAAGGTATGTGCTTTTGTGGCGTGGTGGACATTACTCCGTCCACCCAAAACTGAAACAATTTGCAAAGAGTTAGATATAACTGACCACACGTATGTGGATTGGGCGTCTTTTATTCGACAAGTGTGTGCTGAACATGTAAGTGTAAAACCTAAGCAAAAGTTAGGAGGACCTGGGAAAATAGTTGAAATAGATGAGGCGAAAATGGGAAAATCAAAGTATAACAGAGGTAGACACATCAAGGGTAGCACTAGCTGGGTATTTGGTGGCTTAGAACGAGGCAGTAGAAAATGTTTTTTAATATCTGTCGCAAAAAGGGACAAGGAAACATTGTTGAAATTAATAATAGAAAACATAGAGCCAGAAACAACTATTGTTAGTGATTGCTGGAGATCGTACGCCTGTCATAATGACGAAGGCTTCAAACATCTTACAGTGAACCACAAGTATTGTTTTGTGAACCCAAACACCAACGCGCATACACAGAATATAGAAAGATTGTGGAGGGAAGTTCGGTCTGTAGTTCCCAGATACGGCAACAAAAAACATCATTTAGATGGACATTTGGCGGAATTTTTATTCCGATATAAATACCCTGAGTATAAAACAAGAATTCACAACATTTTCAAGGCTATAGGGGAACTAGATTTTGAAAAGTATGATGATGTATACGAACGTAAACATAGGCCTACCACAAGCGTAGATTCTGACATCAACTTAATATCAGAAAGATTAAATTCTGACACTGAGTCGGCCAGCGAAACTGAGAAGTTTCAAACTACTCATGACATTGTAGTGAAAAGGTTGCCGATGACTCAGGAGTATAAATTCCTCTCAACAACATTAGAGAAAGAGGGCCGACAATTGAGTTATGTCATTGCCGATGGCAACTGTTTTTTCAGAGCAGTTTCAAATATTATTCATGGAAATGATGCACACTATGCATCTTTTAGAACTATTACTGTTCAATTCTTGACTGAACATCAGAACCACTTCAAACAATTCATAGATGAAGAAGATGTCCAGGTAAGTGATTCTGATACCTTAGTTATATTAACGGCTAATAGATCTTAACCTTTTTAAAGATACATTTTTATATTCTCCAACTCACATGCAATTAATTTTGTTGAGCCTAATAGGCCTAATTATATGTATTTTTTCTTTTCTATTGCTTCAGGGACAAATACAGACTATGTCAGAAAATGGTTGTTGGGCAACAACATGTGAGCTGTACGTAGCTGCCACTGTACTGCAGAGAGAACTATATGTCTTTACGCCACACAGTGGAAACACACAATACAAGTGGATACTTATAAAGCCTGTATTTGCTCACCATGAAATGTTAATTGGTAAAGCCAAAAGTACACAATTATGTTCTTATGTTACTTTATGCAACACTAATGGGAACCACTTTGATAACATTTGGCCAATAACTGGGTGTAACTGCTCCTTTCCTCGACCGCAACTACATGGCACAGTAGCAACTATTGATCTAGATTTTAGTGAGTAAAATGAAATAATTTTGGTAGTGATCTATAACTAGGCCAACCAAATAGTAAAATTTTTGTGAGGGAAATGTTGTACATGTTTCTGGTGTTCCCTCTCATTCTTCTTCTTTTCTAAGAGTATTATTTATTAAATGTATTTTAATTGTTGGTTGCTTGTAGTTAAGTCCAGGAGTTATGTTTGGGAATCTGGTAATTTTTTCTCTGTTATTGGGAAGATGGTGTTTTAGGGCTAGTTCATCAGTAGGCCTAAGTTGAATCAGTGTTCTTTGTTTTTTTGTTTTTGTTTTTCCTATTTCTCTGTGTTAATAATTTGTTTGGATGGTCGTCCTATCTCATAATCTACTTCTGTATTTGGAGTCCAAATCTCATGTAGGGCCGCGGCATGCAGGTTATGAGCTTGTGACAATCGAGATGGCCAAATAACAGTCCAGCGTGTATACCATGCGATCATCCAGACATCCAACTGTGGGAAAGGTGTAGCCTATATTGTTCTATTTCTGTCCTATGTACTATTTCTTCATTAAATAAGCCATATTTAAAATTTATAAAGCATTATTTGTTAGCATAAATGTATTCATTATGTCTATTTGACTAGATATAAGATAATTATTAGTGTGCTAAACACATCTCTTTAAAAAAAAGCTATATCGGCAATGTAAATGTTTACAAATCCGCTTAGGGCCTACATTTTTTATTTTTGCATGCACTAGACACATTTTATTTTAATTTCTTTTTTACTTTGAAATAATTTAGGTACTAGTACACAATAATCTTCCTTCCTTAAGGAATATCTAAAATTTGTTAAACAAACAAAAAGTAAAATTTATTCTCACTATATTTGTGCAATGTACATAAATATATGATTTTTTAGGAAAAAAAAATTTGTTTTCATCGTCATTGTTGTAAGAAGTCAAGAGTAACACTTTCTTAAATAGAAGTATCTGACTATTAATGTGTTAGTTTTCATTTTTATAAGTCTTTCAGCTTATTTCATTTTCTTTTCAAATTATATGTTTTTAAAAATAAAATGATTTTCCATTATATTTAAATATTATCGATCTGTATATGTCTATTTGTTTGTGTTGGATTATTTCTTATTTGTGGAGTTTGTAGTCTTATTTATGTATGGTGTATAGGCCCTATAATTATACAATCTTATTAGCATATTATAAGGCACAATTCCTATAGGCTGCTTAGATATAACATTTAAAGCAATTTAAGTTTAATAGAAAAATGAATATTAAAAAACAACATTAAATTTAGATCTATGCATTTCAAATGGTTAAATAATACATATAGATCTAATTATATTTAATTATATGGATCTAGATCTAAATTTATAGAATTATTTAGATATACGTAATGGATCATTTCAAAAGACATAGATAGGCCTAAAAGAAGAAGAAAATCACAAAGAAATAACACATCAATCGTATTTAGAAAAAAAAATGAAAATAATGGTAAAAAAACTCAAAATAGATAATGTTTAACAATTAAAAAGAAAACAGAACTAACAACAACAACAAAAAACGTATTATATTGACACCAAGTAAAATTTAAAAACAAAATAGCATTGCCTTTGAAATCACGGAAATAATGTCAATTCTTGGTATTTTTAAAGACACTATCTTGAGATTTCTTTGGAACATAGACAATAACAAAATAGTAACAAGATGGCTGCCCCTTGAACTCCTGCAGAATTACCGA
>JADKLZ010001913.1:13853989-13869485 GCA_021533235.1 Biomphalaria straminea
TCATTGTGTTCAGTTGTCTTCTGCTTTTAATGGTGCTATGCCTGTTGCTTCCATTTTCTTTGACTTAATGTACGACCATAGGTTTTTGTTGTCATCTTTAGATATTAATATTGTTTATGTATTCACTCTGAAGATGTCTGCTTACTTTTTTTAATCACGTGTTTAATTTTTTAATAATTTTTATGAATTCTTTGTGCCTTAGTTTCTTTAAATTTTCTATATAGGTTTTCCTTCTGTTTAAAAAGCTTCTTTAATCTCTTATTAAACCAGCATTCATTTATTTTGTTTGATGTGTATTTAGTTGGTATTGTTGCGTGCCTATTCGCAGTGTTGTACAGGAGGTAACTGTCACAACTCAAACACTAACGAAGGCCGAACAATAATAGAGTAAGTCGACAATCGATTCAACTATAAACCTCGTTTAATAATCAAGAAGGGATCCGTCTTTTGTCTTTCTGTAGCCTCAATCAAAGTAAACGTCCTGTTCTTAGCGTCGACTAAAAGCGTTCTGTTTTTTAATCTAACTATTCGTCATTTCCGTCACTAAGTCAAAACTTATCCCTTAATTATTCCCGAAATAAATCTGCGTTCCATAACATGCCATAACAACTCCTCCCCCTCCCACTAAAAAAAATTGTCAGTCAATTTTTTTTTTTACCGTCTTAGTCTTACAATGAGCAAGGGCCAAAAAAGTATGGGGAAACATAAAAAACAACATCAACTTGAGTCTTGACTTCGGTTTAGCAACAGTGTCCAAAATCAAGTTCTTTTTCACCCATACTTCACTCACGAGTTGCACTGTGATACTGTCCATTGTGGTGTCCAGTACATGATAGTACGATGTAGATATAGTTCATGCTGACACAATATGTGCGTCAAGCTATCGATGTCACAACATGTTCCAGACGTTCTCGCACGTCAGGACAGACATTTACCTAGTATAACAAATTTACATGTATCACCACTTACACTACCACGTACCTAACGTTTTCTCGGGCATTAACAAGTGTATTTATTTTCTGTCTCCACTTACTTGTTAAAATTGAACAAACTTTTGACTGATGAATGATTGTGATCACATAAAATATCGTCAAAATAATAATAAAACTTACTCGTTCCGTGATAAAAAAAAATACACCGTCGCCTTATCAATGCCCTTTCTAATCGTACACACGTGTTACGCATTCATACACAATAGGTTCATATTTCCAACCAAATAAGCTACAAAGTTAAGTATATAACTATATACACTATCTGGAAATAAATACAATTAATCTATGCCATATCTAGTAATGATTACTAGACAAAACCATTTGCTACCAATTAAGAATAAAATACTTGAAATAACATATATTTACATACATACAGACTATGGTCGTATAGCGTTATCTCTCATTGGCTATCTGCACGACCAATGCATTTGTTCTCTCCAACTGGAGTTTAAATCTCGTCTTGTATAGACCGCGTGTGGCCTTTCATCTCGGTATGACTTGTGATTACCGCCACCACAGTCATCTCTTCTCTCATGGCTATCGGATGTAGACCTGCGCCTGCTATCCGAACTCGCAATCTTCTGTGCAGATGGTTCTGCCCTACTCCAACAGTCTCTAGCGATGTGCCCATGTTTATGGCAGTGAAAACAAATGCTGTCCTTTCTAGGTTTGTTCCGAAACATTCCTTTCCAATTCCTAACCTGCTTGTTCGTAGCGGCTCTGACGCCTGTTACGTTCCCGAGTAGCACATCTTTCGATAGTCTTGGCATAGCTACCCCTTCACAATACCCTGTGTACAATGGTAATCGAAGGAATACTTTGCACGCTTCAAACCTCTTGACTGCGCGTCTGCCAACCTAACTGATTTGGAATAACCCAAATAATCTTTATCCTTAACTAGTCCTCCGTGGACTGCGAGAGTACTACTAGCTGTGTCCCGGATCACATTTATATGTTTGTTATTTATCATGCCAGGATATAATTTAAATCTATCCTCCCCACAGTCAACGTAGTTAATTTCTTCATCTGGTTCACTACCTTCACTACCGTCTTGGATGCGTCTTACAAAATTAACCCTATCTGGTGGCCGATTATCCCTTTCTTGTCTACGATTTCTCTGGTTACCTTCCCTATCTCTTGTGCCACTATTACCCTGTACATCCCTATTACCAGCTTCATAACCTTTTTGTTTCCTACACTGATATGCCATGTGTCCCTTTTTCTGGCAGCTAAAACAAATCACTTCACTAAGGTCTCTATTACCCGCTGTAGTTCTATCTATCCTCCTATCATAACTTTCTCTACTATTTTCACTTTCCCTATTTGTCCTATCATACCTGTCCTCATAACTATCCCGACTATTGTTCCTACGTTCCCTGGACCTGTCATTTCTACTACCATAATCCCTATCATTATTATCATTTCTTCTGTCATAAACCCTATCATTAACATCATTTCTCTTAACATAATTTACCAAGTCAACGACTTGTTTGTGGTCTCTACCTGAAAGTGGGTTATTCGGATAGGCGTTTTTATAGGTCCTAATAATTTCTACCAAATCTTCAATCATTTTGGGTTTCTTTCCTTTATAAAGGACTGCAACTGGAGATCGCACTTATTGACAAAGTTGTCGATCAGGATGAAGTTCTTCAGACTGTCGAATATTTTCTCCACATTCTCGAACTCAAACCACTAATTGAAGAAGTATTTTTCCAAATTTTTTGTCGTTTGTTGATCTATCTGGCTGGATGGTGTGTTGTCATAGTATTTCTGTCGGAACGTTGCCGCGTTGTGGCCGTATGCGTTTAAAAGTTCCTTCTTGAGTACTTGGTAGCTATTCTGTATTGAGTGGTCGTGATTTTGGCATATCGTGAGGGCTTTCCCGTGTACGAAGTCCAGCAAGATTTCGGACCACTCCTTTTTCTTGGACGTTAAACTTGGCTAACTTTATTTGAAACCGTTTTAAATAGTCGCCTATATTATCCTTGTCTTCCGCAAACGGTTGAATATTTTTTTTTAATCCATGCGGCGCTACTATGATTTTCCGTGTTGGCACTGTTGTTGCTGTTTCCTTCGACTGGCACACTCACGCCCGCCTCTATCACTAGATAGTTGTACAGGAGGTAACTGTCAAAACTTAAACACCAACGAAGGCCGAACAATAATAGAGTAAGTCGACAATCGATTCAACTATAAGTAAAGTAAAGTTCCCCTTTCAGACCGTGTGGTCTAAAGGGCAGATGATGTAAAGGTCATCTGATTCTGTGGCCCACGGTTAACGAGGGTGTCATGTGGCCAGCACAACGACCAACCACCTCTACTTTTCCCCAACTAATGTCAGGTACCCATTAGAGCTGGGTGGACTCAAGGGCGCCCGAAAATCCCGAAATAAAAATCCCAGTCTTCACCAGGATTCGAACGCGGGACCTCCAGTACGGGAGCCAAGCGCTTTACCGCTCAGCCACCGCGCCCTCTAATTCAACTATAAACCTCGTTTAATAATCAAGAAGGGATCCGTCTTTTGTCTTTCTGTAGTCTTAAAATAAACGTCTTGTCCTTAGCGTCGACTAAAAGCGTTCTATTTTTTAATCTAACTATTCGTCATTTCTGTCACTAATTAAAACTTACTCCTTAATTATTCCCGAAATAAATCTACGCTCTAATCATGTCATAACAACTCGTCTGCCTTGGCAGACAATTAATACAATTAATGCGTTAGTAATTAAATAACAACTGCTACAACTAGAAATGGATACTAGTGGATAACACTGTTATATAAAAAAAAATTAAACAATATTTAATGAAATAGTAAAATGATGAAGCATAATAAATGAATACATGAATACATATCAATAGTGTATCGATCATTCACAAATATAGTGCAAATATGTTTTACACAACAATAGCGCACCTTAACACTACTACCAGGGCTAAAAGCGCCTACACTCAACACCATGGGTGATAATCATCACAATCAAGGGCTAAATCAAACAACCTCGAGCTTGGCTCCACCAGCGCCCAAGCCTGAGTCCCTATTACAAAAGATAAACATTCTTTAAGATCGCCGTTCACACGATCCTAGAAATAACAAATTAAAGCTACACCACGACAAATAACAACTAAATACTAACTTACCCATAACTGGGGAACACAACCTCAAAAGGAAGCACTCAAAAGAACTCAAGCTTCATCACACAACAGAAGCAACCCACGGAGAGGAAGTAAGAAAATGACATCAACAAAAATGCATTCTTAGAAACGCAAATAGCAATGCCATATGGTGTGCCAAAAACGCCAAAATTAAATGCGCATGACATCCCCTCTCTCCCCCTAACTGGATCTTGCGAAGACAAGTCAAGTCATTCAAGAATTATCGAAAGCTGAACTACTGGACAAAGCAAAAAACATTAGGAAACATTGCCACAACCTGAAACCGAAATAATATATCCTCCAAAAAGTCAAAATCACATCTCTATTTAAACAGTTTCTGCCGCACGAACAACATTCATCATAAAAATATTATAGCATAAAAAAGCAATTAATACAAATTACATAGTCATATTTCAAAGTAGTCTTTTTACGCAATCACACTAGTCTTGAACACAAGTCCGCTAGTATGTTGTCCTCTCCTTTGATGTGGCACACGTCGAAGCTGTAGTCCTGAAGCATCAGAGCCCACCTTGTGACACGGTGGTTCGTAAAGTTCGTGCTCCGAAGGTAAGCCAAAGCCTTGTGGTCAGTTTGAAGGTGAAACTTGACGCCAGCCAGGTATTTGTCCAGTTTTTTAATGGCGAAGACGATAGCAAGGCCTTCTCTCTTGATGATGGAGTACCTCTGCTCCCGAGGCAGCAACTTTTGACTTACATACTTGACGGGATACAGAACTCCATTCACGCACTGGCTCAGTATACCGGAGATTCCTTTGTCCGAAGCATCGGTCTGAAGAAAAAATGGCAACGAAGGATCAGGCAAACGAAGAATGGGGTACTTACACAGATACTCCTGCACCCTGCTCAAAGCCTCCGCGCACTCATGATTCCAGTGCACCTTAACAGACCGACCCCGACACAATAGATCAGTAAAAGGGTAAACCAGATCAGAGAATCTCGGTATAAACCTACTGTAATAGTTAACCAACCCAATGAGACTACGAATCTCTTTTTGTTGTGGGCGTTTTAAATTCTAATATTTTCTTGACATTACTAGGATCAGGTTTAACCACCCCCTGCCCTACATTATGCCCAAGGAACTTAACATTAGTAAACCCCACCTCTAATTTGGCCGGCTTCAAAGTAAACCCATTTTCCCTAAGAGCGCCGAAAACATTGCGAACTCTCTTCAAGTGTGTATCCCAGTCTTCAGTAAAAATGCATATGTTATTAAAATAAAATAGAACGTTGTGCAAACCTTGCAACATACGTTTTACGACTCTATTGAAATGATTTGGGGCACCACTTAGCCCAAAAGGTAGATAATGGAACATATAATGCTCCCCCAATACACGAAAAACTGTGTACGGTTTACTATCCTCACTAATGGAAATCTGTCAATACCCTTTAGTAAGGTCGACCATTGTAAAATATTTGGCTCTATACAATTTATTAAACAACTCTTTTTGTTCCGGTATTACTTCCGCAGGAATCTGAGTTACAGTTTTCTGAAATCTATACATGGTCTCAACGACCCATCTTTCTTTTTAATAATAACTACAGGTTACAGCTGCATATGGCGAGTTAGTTGGACATATTATTCCCAACTCAAGCATGCTGTTAACTTCTTGTTTAACTTTATCCCTCATATGTATGGGTACCGCGTATGGCTTTAGTGCAATAGGCTTCTTATCTGTTAGTGTAATGGAGAATTTCTCAACTTTAGCTCTACCCAGCAAATCAGAAATAATATCAACAAACTTATTTAAAATATCATCTACTTGTTGTTTCTAAACAAAAATAAGATCGGGGTTTATTTTGACCTGCGCCAAGATATCCTGTCTAATTTCTGACTAACTTCCAACGTTGGAATGCTAGGCAGCGCATCCTCGTTCGATAACCCCTCCGTATCTACGTCTACGTCACTCACGACAGACACCATATTGGCTGATAAAAATTCATTTTCATCACCAACAGAATCACTACTAACTATGTTATTCAATTTCCCTACCCGACAATGGTACCACATAAGCCTATTAATATGGTATACTTTCAGCTTATCTTCATTCTGTACCACAAAGTTAAACTTTGAAATTTTTTTGACAACCCTAAATGGGCCCTGCCAGAATACAGACAACTTATTGTCTCTGTGTGGCTTGAGGACTAGGACACAGTCACCCTCATTAATGTCGCGTCTAGATGAATGTTTATCATATTGAATCTTGTACTTCTTTTGAATAGCATCGCTGTTAGATTTAGCAATGGCAGTCACCTCAGATAGTCGTTTTTTTAAGTCTAGTAGATAAGCGAACACATTCTTGTATTCAGTTTCTTCTTCCGCATTTACGAATATTCGCTTTAAAATAGCCAGTGGGCTCCTCATTTGTCTTCCATAGACAAGCTCAAATGGCGACAACCCCGTTGTCTTATTAGGTACCTCTCGATAGGCGAACAATGCTGCATTAACTTTCCAGTCCCAATCACGAGGGCTATCTTGACATACCTTCCTTAAAAGGGATTTTAAAGTAGAAATGAATCTTTCGATTCTACCATTAGAGCTGGGATGGTAAATTGTGGAGTGCACGGGCTTGACTGACAAAAACTCGCACACCTGTTTGTATAATTCGGAAGTAAACTGAGGACCTTGATCACTTAATATTTCTATAGGTAGCCCTTGTCAGGGAGGGTTTTGAGTATAGCGGCCTCGTTTCAGCGTCCAGGGTATGAAGTCTTTGCCCGGGCCTACCCTCTCCCTGAACAGAATAGACTAAACAAAGGTAACGGCATATAGAACCAAATGTACAACTAAATGCCGGCTATACGTTAGGCAACTAAACGGCAACACAGCCAAGAGTTAACCCGAACGATAAGTTAACTTACAATAGTTAACAATAGAATTAGGCTTTGAACAATTTAATGAGATGATGAATATGATATGATTAGGCCTCCATGGCAAATAATACAAATATTACATGGCATTACAATCAACAAGTTATTCAAAATAACAAAGATATCATCAGTAACTATAACACACCTCTCTCACAATAATGAGATGCAGCTCCAAAGGCGGAGAGACAACCTCTTACACCTAGCCCCAAGCCTAGCACCCTGGAACGAAAAGAAAGCCTAGATCTAGCGATGCCGCTACAGAAAAGAACGTTCACTAACGATACCCGTAACGAAAGATGAACCTACTTAATAGCTCTATGTACCTACGTACCGTTACAACGGGAAAACAAACCATCAACCAACCAAAAGACCATCAGGTAAAACGCCAAAGCTCTTCCTCACTCAATCGGGAACCAAGGATGACGTAAACACACAAATACACAATATTCTAGACAACAAAACGCACCGAATATAAACTACTTCCTATACACTCAAACACCAATATTAAATACAACAGAAAACTTCACGCGCACACGACATCCCCCCTCTCACCCTAACTGGATCTTTCGAAGACAAGTCCAGTCTTCAACGAGACATCAAACTGAGATATATAGACAACTGGAATAAGCAAAAGAAATTAGAAAGCATCGCCACAACCAGAAACCGAAGAATACACCCTTCAGAAAGTCATAACAACATTATAGCATTGCATGATACAATTAATACATATTTCATAATACATATCAATAAATATACTAAAATAGTCTTTTTACGCAATCACACTAGTCTTGAACACAAGTCCGCTAGTATGTTGTCCTCTCCTTTGATGTGGCACACGTCAAATGTGTAGTCCTGGAGCATCAGAGCCCACCTAGTAATACGGTGGTTCGTAAAGTTCGTGCTCCGAATGTAAGCTAAAGCCTTGTGGTCAGTTTGGAGGTGGAACTTGAAACTAGCCAGGTATTTGTCCAGTTTTTTAATGGTGAAAACGATATCAAGGCCTTCTCTCTCAATGATGGAGTACTTCTGCTCCCGAGGCAGCAACTTTCGACTTACATATTTGACGGGATGCAGAACTCCATTCACGCACTGGCTCAGTATACCGGAGATCCCTTTGTCCGAAGCATCGGTCTGAAGAAAAAATGGCAACGAAGCATCAGGCAAACGAAGAATGGGGTACCTACACAGATACGCCTGCACCCTGCTTAGAGCCTCCGCGCACTCATGCTTCCAGTGCACCTTAACAGACCGACCCCGACACAATAAACAGGTAAAGTAAAACAAATCCGCGTACCCTGGCTCAAACGTACTGTACAAAACCGCCAACGCGATAAGAAAAATTACAAATATTAGTTTTTAACAACCCTCCAAACCACTTTGAGCATTTACGATACCTTCAATCCAGATATCATTAACAGTAAGCAGTCGAACAAGACAATACTAGTATTATACCACCCACGGTATAAATTCGCATGTCAATAGTTACCTACATCCTACATGATAGAAAATGCAACTAGATGCGTAACCCAGATCCAATTGCTAAATTCAAATAGGATAAGATTGAACCTTTACAACAGCATATAATCTATTACCTGAACTTCATCAAGTACATTACACTAACACGTTACTTAACCAAATATTAACACATTACTACCTTGTAATTTGAGCCCAACACTACCACTAACACGCCAACAAACCTACCACTACAACCAGACTACCAACATACTCATTGAGTCAATCTCTCGTGCTCACACGATGAGGGACAACCACAATATTCCTACTACCAAACTTTGCCCTGTCCAGATATCTAACAGCCTTAGCAACATCTGCTAAATTTTTAAACCTTACATGTCCAACACCCATGAACTTCCCATTAGCCTCTAATACCTATACAAAACCAAACAGACCGAACTCCCTAAATCTATCCTTAAGCACAAATATATAAATACACATAGTAAGAGGCCATTAAACACAACCAAGTACGTACCACCAATCCAAGTAAAGATTAGTTTAGTTTTAGTTTTAGGCACATCGGCTCAAATAGGCCATGTCGTGCCCGTAGTCCCTTAAGGACTACTCTCCCTCTATATAAAGGTCAAAGTTTATACAATTAACTCATTAAAATTAAGGTTCATTTACAGTTAAAAGAGCATATGTAAAAATTTTGATATTTGGTAAGAATCTAGTGTAAATAATATGTGTATACAGACTCACGAATCAGATCCTCGAAGACAACCCCACCTCCCGGATAAAGCCCAGTACCTTCCCAGGGTCGACAGTGTCAAACAGTATTTTTAAGTCAGTGGATGTGAAAAACTTCTCCCTGACATCCTGGTATCTGGGGCAGTCGATGAGAATATGTTCCACTGTGAGGCGAGAATCACAACGCTCACAAAGTGGTGGCCCCTCTCTCTTCAGCACGAAAGAGTGTGTGATGTAGGTGTGGCCAATCCTAAGTCTAGACATGGTTGTGCTGCCACGCCTTGTCAGACCCTTAGATATGGGCCGCCACCGTACATCCGCCACGATCTGCCTGAGTTTGTTGTGAGTCTCAGCCTCCCATCGGTCCTGCCACTCTTGATAGGTGGCAGTGGCAATACTTTGTCTCAGGTCCGAGTAGGGAATTTGGGTTCCTGACACTGCTTGGTTTAGGGCTTTCTTTGCTTCTCTGTCTGCGGCTTCGTTTCCCTCTATGCCTACATGGGAGGGGACCCAGATGAAGGTGACATCCCTATGGTTGGCTGCTATTTGGTCCAACAGCTTTAGGCACTTGTGTACCAATGGAATGTCAGTCTTCATCCGCCCCAAAGCTTGCAATGCAGATTTGGAGTCGGAGCAGATTATGAATTTTCTCCTTTCTGATGCTTTCACGGCCGTAAGTGCAAGCGACAGTGCATGCAATTCGGCCGTAAAGATGGAGCATCCATCAGGGAGTCTACGGGAGATTGTTTTGCTCCGAAAGGAGCAGGCACACGCGACCTTTCCATCCATTTTGGATCCGTCAGTGTAGATGGTGCCACAATCTCCGTAGCTCTCCTGCAGTTCCCTAAAGTGGACTTGTAATAGGGTTGGGTCTGTGTTTTGCTTTTTAAAATTAAGGAGGGATAAATTTAGTTTGGGTCTACTAGTTAACCAAGGAGGGTTTTGTGGGGTTTCTATTTTGAAAATTTGGTCGATGGGTGGGGTTAAATTTTGGATGGATTCTCTCATTCGAAGGCCCAACGGCTGTATGACGTTAGGCCTTCGAATGTATATTTCAACATTTATGGGATTGAATACGGGATCAAAAGCAGGGTTTGTGGGGTTAGATTTTAGTTTTACTATGTACTGCATTGCAAGCTTTTTCATCCTTATGTCCATGGGGAGCTCTCCAGCCTCCACATGTAGACTCGGAATTGGTGACGTGCGGAACGCGCCGAGACAGAGACGCAGGGCAGCATTTTGGATTGGTTCTAGTATCTTTAGGTAAGACTTCCTTGCTGCTCCATATATCATAGATCCATAATCCAACTTGGATCGGATTAGACTTCGATATAGCAACAGCAAGGTGTCTCTGTCAGCCCCCCCAGTCCGTATGGCTGAGTACTCTAAGTATATTTAATGACTTTTGACATTTTTTCCTAAGTTCTTTAATGTGGGGGAGAAAATTAAATTTGGAATCAAGGGTGAGGCCTAAAAATTTGGTAGTTTTTACAACGGGGATTTTCTTTTTGTTTATAAATAATTCAGGATCTGGGTGGAGCCCCCTTAAATTACAAAAATGCATGCTAACTGTTTTGGAGTCCGAAAATTTAAAACCATTATCATTTGCCCAATTTTGAATTTTGTTTAAATTTAACTGTAATTTTCTTTCTAAGGTGTTCATATTTTTCCCGTAAGTAAAAATGACAAAGTCATCAACATACAGAGAGCACTCTATGCCAGGGGATAGGGCATTAATGATGCTGTTAATTTTAATGTTGAACAGGGTGACTGACAGGATGCTGCCCTGGGGTACGCCCATTTCCTGTTCAAAAGTGTCAGAAGTGGAGGTGCCCACTCGGACCCGAAATTGTCGGTCCTTCAGGAATTCCCCTATAAACCGGGGGAGGTGTCCCTTAAGGCCTAAAAGCTCCAGGTCACGTAGAATGCCATGTTTCCAGGTCGTGTCATAGGCCTTTTCTATATCGAAGAATACAGCTACAAGATGTTCTCGTCTGAGTAGGGCATTTCTAATGTAGGCTTCCAGCCTTACCAGGTGGTCGGTTGTTGTCCGCCCCTGCCGGAATCCACACTGGTATTTGGAGATCAAGTTGTTCCTCTCAAGGTACCAGACCAGCCTACTGTTAATCATTCTTTCCATGGTTTTGCAGATGCAGCTTGTTAGTGCTATTGGTCGATAGTTAGCTGGGTCAGAGCCGTCTCTTCCCGGTTTAGGTATCGGTATAACTGTGGCTTTCCTCCAGCTGTTTGGGAAAGCGCCTGTTTGCCACACACAGTTATAGACCCCTAGCAGGACTGCCAATGAGGGTTCGGGAAGGTGCTTGAGGAACTGGTAATGGATTTCATCTTCTCCAGGTGCTGTGTCATGTGACTTGTCCAGCGAATCCCTCAGTTCCTCGAGCGAGAACGGTTTGTTGTAGGCTTCATTATTCTCTGACCTGAAGTCAATGGGATGTCTTTCCTCCCTGGTTTTGACTTTTTGGAACTCTGGCGTGTAGTGTGCAGTGGATGATTTTTCTGCTATTGAGGATGCAAGGCAGTCAGCTATTTCTCTGGGGGACGTGACAGTTCGTCCTTGGTTTTTCAAATGCCCTATTGCATTTGATTCTTTCCCTTTGATTCGCCTTACTGCCTTCCAAACCGCTCTAGCAGAAGTTTTGGCATCCAGACTGCCGACAAAGCTTCTCCAGGAATTCCTTTTGGCTGACCGTATGATTTGTCGAGCCTTTGCTCTAGCTATCCTAAATAGCTTGAGGTTTTCCTGGGAAGGATTCTTTATGAATGCAGCCAGTCGTTTTTTCCTATCGCCAATAGCACTTTTACAAGCTGCATCAAACCATGGTTTGCTGGGCCGTTTTGGATTTGCGGAGGTTAGGGGGACAACTTTCCTGGCAATGTCGAGTAGCTTGGAAGCGAAGATATCAGCTGGGTTCTGCTCATCGAGGATACTTTCTGTGATATCCTCTGAGCATCTTTTTTGGAATTGCTCCCAATCGGCCTTGTTCAATTTCCACCGTTGAGGTCGTCCCATTGAGGGGAGATTGTTAGTAATGATGATTGGGAAGTGGTCACTTCCCCGTAGGTCATTACTAACTGACCATTTGAAGTCGTCCAGAAGTCCGGGGACGCATACGGTGAGGTCAATGCACGTGAGGGATCCAGTTCCTGGGTGCAAGTAGGTCGGTGATGCATCATTGAGTATGCATAAATCATGTTGGAGGAAGATATCCTCCAGCATACGACCTCTTGTGTCAGTACTGTTGGATCCCCACATTGTGTTATGAGCATTGAAATCCCCAAGGATAATATAAGGCCGAGGGAGCTGCCTCAACAGGTCCTCCATACTTGCTGGGTCCAATGGAGCGCCTGGTGGTAGATACAGGCTGCAGCAAGTGATAACCTTGTGTAAAGTTATCCTAGCTGCTACGGCCTGTAGTGTGGTCTGTAGTTCTACCCTCTCATGGGGGATTTTGTCCTTCACAAGGATACAGACTCCACCTGATGCTCTTTCTGCATCCTCAACATTCCTGCTGTAAGCAATGTAGCTTCGGAAACTGATGTTATCTTTCAGAAATGTTTCCTGTAAGCAGACAGCTACAGGAGCCTCAGAGTCCATCAGTAGCTGCATTTCTTCGTAATTGGCCTTGAGGCCTCTACAGTTCCACTGTACAATTCTGGAATCCATGGCTTATTCTAGATGACCTACTTGGAGCTATTAGGCTTCGGGAGGCCCCCGGAGGGGGTTCCCTTTATTCCTGTGACTTTTTTGGACTTCTGCTTGGTTGGAGAGGAGGACACCCCTCTCCTGGGGGGAGTCCTTCTCTCTGGAGAGGAGAGATCCCTCTGGTTAGAGCGGAGGCTACATCCTCCTCCCTCACCTCGGGCATCCTCTCCATTTTGAGTTCTCCCCTTAGGGAGTTTGTCAACCTCTGATTCAGTAGAGGTTGGGGTGTCTGACTGGGTTCTCTGAGGAGAACCCCTATCAGACATGGTGACTCCGGGTTCTCCCGGAGTGTTGGTTTGGACATGCTGTTCGGTCTCCATGCTCTCATCAGTGAGCACAGAGAACCTGTTTTTTAGCATGACCACAGGGCTTTCTGGTTTCTTTGGAAAGTTCTTGGGCGAAGTTTTCTTCTGAGTTGGAGGAGGAGGAGGGGGTGGGGTCAATGTGTCCGTCTGTGTGGCTATGGATCTTCCTATCTTAGCCGCAGCCTGGGCGTATGACTTTGTCAAGCCGAATTGGCCCTTGGGTAGGGCCGATACGGCTGATTTCGCCTGGCTGAAGGTGCATCCATTTCTTGCCTTGTACTCCTGCACGGCAACCTCCTGTTTCCACACAGGGCAGTCCTTGGAGTAGGCTGAGTGGCCAGCGTGACAGTTCGGGCATTTGAACTGGGCTGTGCAGCCCTTGTCCTCATGACCCTCTCCGGCACATCTAGCACACACAGTGTTCCTCTTGCAGACTGCCGCGCCGTGTCCATAACCCTGGCACTTGAAGCACCTCATAGGGTTAGGAATGTAGGGCCTCACTGGAACTCGTAGGTATCCTGCCTTCACGTACTCTGGCTGTGTCCTAGTTCCGAATGTGAGGATAATAGTGGCGGTCTTGACCTCCTCACCATCCCTGCGCCTTGTAATGCGCCGGGCATGGGTGACTCCTTCAATACCCTCCACTATTTCCTTCTCGGAACATTCCAGCAGGTCCCTAGAGCTGATTACACCTCTGCTGGTGTTCAGACTCTTGTGTGGCATGACTTCCACTTGGAGATCACAGAGTCTTCTGCATTTTAAAAGCCCATCAGAATGTACTTTGCTATCCACTTCTACAAGTAGTTCATTGGATCTGTGTAGCTTAGATACACCCTTGGGCTCTCCCACTACCGACTTGAGTCCCTTGTAAATGAAAAAAGGGCTCAATTTCGTCAGGCTTTTCTCCTCCTCTGTGCACCTGACCACCAGAAATGATGGCCAGGTAGGACAGCTTTTTGTGGCCTCCTCCTTTCTTGTCTCTATGCGACGTTTCTTGCCAAGACATGGGTCTGTGGCAAGTAATGTTTTTTGGGTTTTTTTATCCATAGAAAAAAATAATGTTTATTCAGCACCTGTGCTCCCCACCCGCCATCGAGTCCAACAAGGGGACGGGCCACTCGGATGTCCAGAATGAGCTCGCCAGGGCTACACAGGTGTTATACTCAGTCAGCTGCTGCATCGGACATGTGCCCGATACAGTAGCTGGCTGATTGACCCTCTAGCCACCGCCCTCCAGCAAAGGTCGAGGACCTATGCTGGTAGCTCGGCGTGACCAGCCGGTTGACCCAGAGCGGGCCTTCTGGGCCTCAGGTCTAGGGGAACTCGGAGCCAAAGTATTGTGTTGCGGTGGTCCATCCTCAGATAGTCGCCCACTCAAATACCAGGATCTCTTTATCCCCCCTTACCCGTCGCAGTCCACGGCAAACAGACTGGTCCAGGACATTGTGAGGCTTTAGAAGATAAGGAGACAGAGTGATGGTTAATGAAGGCAGACTGAGAGTAAGAGGAGGCAGACAAAATGATAGAAAAGAAGTAGGGCACTTTTGAGCTCCAAAAGTGCTAAGGAAAGAGGAGCGCAGTTTAACGTCATGTCTCAGGGACGCCCAAGTAAAGAAAAGATATGAAATGAATATAGTAAGCGAAAGCTCGTAAAGCTCAGAACAGAGAAGTGTATCCTTTCTCTCAGCTCCTCAGAATGAGAATGACAAGAAAATAGAAAATTATATCTCATCTACACGATTGGGCCAGGAGGTGGGGCACCCAAGGTGTTTAGGTTGTCTGACGTGCATGGAGAAGATTATCGCTTGACCTTGATCGCAAGTATCATGTGTGGACATAGGGATGGGCCCTTATCGAATGGCCACGAGACGATAGACTCGTCTCCCTTTGTCTCACCCATATGGCCGGGCGACAGAGACGGCTTGTCTGACGCGGTCATTGTTGTTGATTTGAAGAGGGTCCATTTGAATTGACCCGTCCCCCGAAAAGGGGGGGGGGGTGCGACAGGATGTTAGGTCAAGATATTTAGAGACGTGTTTATTCTTGTCGATAAAGAATGTGCTAGATGTGAGTCAGATTAAGAAGGTACATCGTGACACGGATGCCTAGAGAAAAAGGGGGTGGTGGTAGTAGCTTTAGATAGCCATAAGGGCAAAGCTGAGATAATAAAATAACAAAAATAAATTAGTTAAATGCCTAGACCGAGTGATACCTTAAGTGGGCGAAATTTATTTT
>JADKLZ010001913.1:13878539-13888574 GCA_021533235.1 Biomphalaria straminea
CCCCCCCCCCCTGGATCCGCCAGTGGACATAGGACATAGATCTAATAATTTAGGCTACCGTAATGCATTTACCATAAAGCCATAATCTATACTTAACTTAATGTACTTAACTAGATCTATTAGTCAATTTAAATGTATACAATATTCATTATAATACTTCTACTTATTTAATAAGTTAGTACTTAGACTTAGATCTATTATAGTTTACTAGTAACCGGCGGCATAGCATACGCCGCTATTTTCCAGGGCAGGCCTTAGGCACTGCAACATATGCGACAACAGTGGGTCCCGAACTTTCTTTGGACCCGTGCTAATTTTTAGGTGTATAAATTATGAAATTGAACTATTTTATAAAGCATAACAGATTTCCCGCGGACTCTTGATTTACCAGGAGCCCCCTGGAAATCTCCTGAAATGGTATTAAATGCTATGCCGCCGGACGAAAAAGTCCTGGAAATTTCCGGACATTATTAAAATCTTTTTAAAGTAAAAAAAAAATGCTATGCTATTTTGTGAATGAAAATAGTGCGGATTTGGATATATTATTTCCCATTCACAACATGCTGCGCCATGGGATCTTCCCAATTGCTTGATATAAGTAAAGTGAATGCGTGAATTCATGAATGAAAAATACTATAAAATGGCTAATTGACCTTAATTTACGCAATTTTAAGAATATAGCTGCACTCATGTAACAATGCTTTAGAAAAACAAATTTGAATGTTAATTTGATTAAATGGACTATAATTAGTACGTTCATGTGCTAAAGCATAAAACTATCTCTGCGAAGAGAAGTTCTATAATCGAGCCATGGGATCTTCCCATTTACTTGTTATAAGTGAATTCATGAATAAAAAAATACAACAACATATGCGACCACAGTGGGTCCCGAACTTTCTTTGGACCCGTGCTAATTTTTAGGTGTATAAATTATTAAATTGAACCATTTTATAACATGATATAACAGATTTCCCGCGCTAAAGTCAAACCTGAGAGTAGTATCTATCTGTGTATTGTCGTTCTAGTTTCAAGAGTCTTACGACACAATCACAATATAATCTCTTCCGGCTTCCACTTTTTTTTTTCAAGTTACAGGAAGTTACTTAATTTTTCCGGTCTATATTTATTTATGTCTATGCTATTATTTGAATGAAATAGTGCGGATTGGGTCCATTCACACCGTGGTGCGTACGCCATGGGATTTTCCCTATTTACTTGTTGTTGCTTGCTTGTTGTTGCATGTTTTTGTTTGACCTCAGACTTAGAGGAATATATATATACTAGTCGACCGGCGGCATAGCATACGCCGCTATTTTCCAGGGCAGGCCTTAGGCACTGCAACATATGCGACCACAGTGGGTCCCTAACTTTCTTTGGACCCGTGCTAATTTTTTAGGTATATAAATGATTAAATTGAACCATTTTATAAAACATAACAGATTTCCCGCGGCCTCTTGATTTACCGGGAGCACCCTGGAAATCTCCTGAAATGTTATTAAATGCTATGCCGCCGGTCGAAAAAGTTCTGGAAATTTCCGGACATTATTAAAATCTTTTTAAATTAAAAAAAAATATGCTATGCTATTTTGTGAATGAAAATAGTGCGGCTTTGGATATATTATTTCCCATTCACACCGTGGTGCGTACGCCATGGGATCTTCCCATTTGCTTGTTATAAGTAAAAATGCGTGAATTCATGAATGAAAAATACTATGAATGGAGATTAAAAAAATGGCTAATTGACCTTAATTTACGCGATATTAAGAATATAGATGCACTCATGTAACAATGCTTAAGCAAAACAAATTTGAATGTTAATGGACTATAATTAGTATGTTCATGTGCTAAAGCATAAAACTATACTTGCGAAGAGAAGTTCTATAATCTTCTTAGAGTTGAATTCGAGTTTTAGATCTAGATCTAGATCTAGGAACAGATTTTAGATGTATACATTATCTCCTGAAATGTTATTAAATATAGACCTACGAAAAAGTCCTGGAAATCTCCGGAAATTATTGAAATCTTTTGTAATTCAATAGTAGATATATATGTAGGCCTATATATATACATGTGTTTTCACGAAGTTACTTCCTCTTCCCGGTCTATTGATTTCTTTATGTCTATGCATGGAACTATTAGTATAGTTCCATGGTCTATGCTATTTTGTGAATGAAATAGTGCGGTGCGGATTGGGTCCATGCACACCGTGGTGCGTGCGCCATGGGATCTTGCCTATTTACTTGTTGTTGTTGTTGTTGCATTGTGTTTTTGTTGCCGGTCTGACCTAATTCTTTTGAGAAATATAATATAGATAGAAGATAATAGATTTATTTTTCAATGCCTAGACCTAATAAAAAATTGCTAATGATTTCTAATGACTGTTTTTTTTATAGTAATAGGCCTACTAGATCTAGGTCTAGACTTAACTTAAATCTAGTCTAAAATAATGACTGTCTAAGACTCGAGATGATTGAGACTTTCACATACAGATGTTGTTAGTAATACGGTTAATAATGTCGGCTGAATGTCGGCGGGCAAAAACCAAGAATAGGAGGATACTTAATAGGGAACTCTTGTATGATGTTGATGCAGCATTGTAGCTGACTCTGATATTCAGCTCCAGACCCTGGTTTACAAACTATCTGCTGCTTGCCAGAAGTTCGGCAACCTGCAACCGCAGCTGTGTATCAAGGATTGGCCTCTTTAGCCACACAAGAAGTTGCAAAGGGAAAACATCGTCTCACGAGACGTAAAATGCCACAGAGAGAATGTCGGCTGAAAGTAAACTGTATTCATATATAAAATTCTTTTTTTTGTACTAAAAAAAATAGGTGCCGGTACTCATGATAGATTGCCTAACTTTTAACTACTAATAAATTAACAATTAACGTTGAAATACTATAAAAGTAATAATTTTGCCCGACATTGAAAAAAGGTGCCGGTACAAGTACCGGTGCGTACCATCACAAAAATATATGTATAACTTAATCTTCTTTCATTTACATTTTTTTTGCGGGGTTATTGCTACTTAATACATTTATACCGAATCGATTTATGTAGGGCCTAAGTATACAAGCAGGATCTCAAGCATTGGGTACATTTATTTTTTAAATACAAAGTTTTATGGAATAGGCAATCATGGGCGCCCGCAGGGATGTGCCTCTGAATTCTGAGTAGTCACGTTTTAGCCATTAAAAAATATTAATGAAATACTTCTTCCAGGTGTGTTTTTTTATTACGTAGATGTAGATTTAATCAGAATCCAGGCTACGCAGTATACTAGAGAAAGCCGAGAAGATCGAAAAGAACTGGGAAACCATAAAAAAAACTAGCAATAGACTGGCCGGGATTCTAGCTTTTTCTGTCTTTGTTTACGTGACTGAGCCAACATCTAAATTTGCAAAATAAAATAACCTATCAAAATTGTATCTTCAACCAATCAGAAATTCTCTATAAGACAAATGGTGCAGAGTTGGAAAAGCCTGGCTAAAATACCCCAGCTAACTAGGTCTTTCGGTTGACCTTGACCGGAGCTAGATTAAAATAATAATTACATAAAATGAAATTTAAAAAAATAGACAAACCAAAATGTCTGACGATTGGAACGTGACAGGGGGGTGCAAGTGCACCACAATGTACTTCCTTGCGGACGCCAATGCATTCTTGATTCAAGAGTTAAATAAATTAATATTCAGAAAAAGTTTGCGCATCGTCTTCTAATTCTAAATCTAAAGGCCTATCATTGGATCATTGTTAGTTCCCGAACAAGTAATGCTTATACTGAAGTACAGTTGTAAAGACATGCTATTATTTTAACTAGAATAGGCAAATCTGTAGTTCATGTCCGACCATGTATGATTTATTATAGACTTGCAATTCTTTGCACGTTTGTCTATATTTGCACATAGATTTAGTTATTATGATTGCCACAAGGTCGACTTTGACAGACATTCGTATGGTGATTTAACAGAAGGCAGGAGATCCGCTGGTCTTCCACTGCTAAGGTACACTGGTGTATGCAAAAGCGACATAAAGCTCTTCAAAGTCGGCACTAACAGCTGGGAAAAAGTGGCACTAGATAGATCCACAAGAAAAGTAACCTTTAAAAGAAAGTCCTGGATTGCAGATGCCAAGCACAATAGAAGCAGAAATAATGGTGAAAGTACAAAGGATTGGCCTCTTTACTCACACAAGAAGTTACAAGGAATAAAATCATTTAAAGTTTAAAATCACTAAAAAAAATTTTATTTTTTTTTTGATCATGAAATTGTGTATCGAAAAATGCCGGGTACTTGAAATAAGCTAGTCCTAAAAAACAACACAGATCTTGGGTAAAATACTCATCAAATAAAGTACTGTAAATGTGCACTTTCCCGCGCTATTTTTAACTCTTTTTCTTTTTATAGCCTCTATCTGGTTTGATCTCAACCACCCGTATTTTTTGTGCAGAATTTTTTTCTCTATCAGGCACACTTATTATTATAACATAATAATGTCAGTTTAATTTATAAAGAGAATTGAAAAATGCAAAGTTATATAGGGAAAAAAGCTACTTCCGGCCCAATAGTTTTGAAAAAAGATAAGAAACGGACTAGTGCAACAAACCCAATTGAATTGATAAAGTCAAACTCTCTAAGTAAAACTAAAATTTAATATTCTAGATAGGGCATCGATGGCCATGTTAAAATAATGAAATAAATGTAATGACTGTTTGATGAAATGAATTAATAACGGCAAACATCAATTATAACATGAAATAGAAAGACAAGTGGCTTCAATAATATATAACAATAAAACTATTACATATGTTAATAAAATAACAACAAAGACATAATCGACGAAACAGCTACTAATCACCCATGCTAAACAGACCACCACGGCTACTCTATCCTCCATGCACTGGACCCAGCGCCGCAGATTGCATCAGAGTTCAATACCGCTGTCCATATCATCTAATGTCAATCGCTGCATGTCTCATCGTCTTGTTGACTGGTCTACGCCACTGTCGCTAACATCTATTAGAACCTCAACGATTGACTGTCACATACACAAGACTGTCATTGCGACTCTCGACTAAGGCTGCCTGTCACTCCGACTGTCACTAAGACTCAGACTAAGACTGTTACTCTAAATAGACAAATAATCAAAATATCACTAACTACTAGCTAAAGCGCCCTTCTATTTATTCTTAATCAACTAACATCTAAATCTAGATATATAGCTAATAAAAGCATTTCTTCTTACCCTGGTTCCTTAGAATTAATTCCTACATGTTGTCTCTGGCAAACAACTCACGCCAAGATCGCGAGCCATCCTGGGCGACTTGCTCCCAATGTTTGTATGTGTCGTTCACCAGAAAACACATATCACACGACACACGCCCCTGCTAGAACTACATGGAGCTGTGTCCCGACTGCCCCACAACTTTACTCTACATAGGCGGAGACTAACGCTACTAAATCTTCAGGTGTTTGTCCCACCTACGGGATCGAGTCGCCCTACAAGTCACACTATTTCTACCTTTTGTCTCTACTCTGTCAAGTCTGTCTGTGAGCCGTTAAAACACCTTACAAAATAATTAACTGACTCACACACACACACACATCTGTGACAGACATGGACATTTTTCAGAAAAAAATTCGAAGTCAAAATGAGAGAACTGGAATACTTTGAAGACAAATGGACATTCTTATGTCTAGATCATTTACAGCCGAGGTCACTTAAAAAATATGTATGAACCAGTGTAATTACAATGTTGTGAAAGAGCAACTGCTTCGAACTTTTGGTAAAAAGATGCTTTCTATCCTCAAGTGTGAAATAAAACCAGAAGATTACCCGCAGATATTCCTGGACAGAATGAGCAGCCATTTCGATAATTGTATGGAAACTGGAGGTAGACAAAACCTTTTGACAGTCCTTAGACATTTCTCATGTCGGAAAAAAAGTAATTTTCGAGTGTTTTACGATGTGACTCGAATGAATAGTGTTCACGACATTTTCCTCTTAAAGCGTCGCCACTCATCACGGTTGATAGCACATCTAGCGATTGCCTTTGTAATATATGTCAGGTTTTTGGAAGGCCAGTGGTGACCATATATAAAACCCTAACCCTATTGTGACGAAACACGTCCTCCTCAATACAGAACTGACCAGTGCTGTATTTACCCCCCCTCTCTCCACTTATTAGCTCCGCACAGTCCTCCCCCCTACCCGATACCAGATTCACCTATGTGGAACTACACCCCCTTGACCTCTAGCTGACTTCACACTGACATAGTTCCGACCATCCGTTACAGACCTCTAACACACGCACGCTAACTGAGATTCTAATCACACGTGACTCACATGGTCTTGGGCGGACACCCGTGTTAGACTACCCCCCCAGCCCATTTTACCTCTAAGTGGCATTCCGCGTCCCAAGTTACGCGCCAAACACCTAGATACAAACGCACGTCCGCTTCAATTCAAATTTTTCGTGCCCGCTCACGGCATATTCTCCTGTAACATTTTGTTCATGTATCATTACTATGTTAGCATTTGTTTATTTCCCAATATCCTATACTCTTAAGCGAGCAATTCTTGTATATATATATATATATATATATATATATATATATATATATCTAAAAAATAATAAGATATAAAATGTATGTATGTATGTATGTATGTATCGAATGGAAATCAAAACCGCGTGACCAATTTTCATTAAACTTGGCAGAAATGTTCCTTGGGTACCAACTTAGGCCGTAGTGTATCTATTGTAGTCCTAAAACAAACTTAAGACTCTCAAAAAAAATAAAGTTGACCAAGTCTATTACAACTATACTATTTTATGGATCTAGGCCATAGCTTCTTGATGAGACAAGATAAATAGGTCACACATGCGCACAGAGGACAATGACTAGGTCTAGAGGCTAGGTCTAAATGAGTTCTCATTCAAGAAAACATATTTTTTTACTTTTACACACAAACACACATATAAGTGACTATTCATTTCATTATTTAATGAAAATTAATCTTCAAATTTGAATTAAAAAAAAACTTTTTGTACATAAAATCGTTCGCTCTAAATGTAAAAGGCTTTGATCGACTTTTGACATACTTTTCGGTAACTTATGGCACTATTAGGCCTACATCTACATGTGTCGCGCAGTGGTACAAATGAAATGAACGTCATAGTTCATAATTATAATATCTCGCATTATAAATGTATATTATTAAAGTAATAAACTATTTACATAATACAATTTACTTTTTATTGTATTTTTTATAACATTTAAGCCTTCAACTACCGATTCGGTTTAACTTTAAGTCTTTATTTTAATTTACTTTTTTTTTCTTTCAGATTTACTTACTTATGCGCATTTAGACCTGATAACAACGCATTATTTTATCTAGATCTAGGTCACATCTAGGAAGCTAATGTGTCACACAAGTTTTTATTTATTGACTAGATTGCTGTGGCATTCAAATTGTTAGGATTCAAGAGCTATACAAAATTAAACTAACAATGTTACATAAACAATTACAGTCACGCGTATGATTTGTTTTTAAAATATAGGCTAGATCAATAGTATTGGTTTTTTTTTCGCCTACACGGCTAACACACCCTACACAGTGACAGTATTCACCAAGGCAACGCGTATTGAGGTCACGAACTTTCGGCTCTAAATAAAATAAAAACATTGTTGGCTTTTGACGAATACATGCGTTATTTTTGTATTTAAATTATTGAGAGTTCAAGGGGTCATGAACTTACATAGCTAAATAAAAATAAAAACAGATGTTGACCTTTGAACATTAAATTGAATAATTAATCTCTATTGTGCGTTATTTTTTAATTTAAATTAATGAGAATTCAATATAGCATACTCTCTTATATACATAACTATACTTTTAATTAACAATAACTATTTTAAAATTAGATCTTAAAGCTTTCATTTCATTGATGACCTAGATCTAATAAACTACTTTCTTTTCATTTGGAGGCTGGAACTCATATTTCTAAAGATATGGGAAAAAGAAGTGCCACCAGAATGGAAGGAGGGATACCTTATCAAACTCCCAAAGAAAGGCGATCTTAGTTCCTGCTCTAACTATCGAGGGATAACACTACTGTCCATTCCAGGGAAAGTGTTTAATGGCATTCTGTCAAACTGAATGAAAGATGCTGTAGACCCACATCTCCGTGACCAACAAGCCGGCTTTCGAAATGGAGAGATCATGTACAGATCAGATAGCAACATTACGTATAATTTTGGAACAGTCCATGGAATGGAATTAACTCCCCTCTCTACGTCAGTTTTATAGACTATGAGAAGGCATTAGACAGTGTGGACAGATAGACCCTCTGTAGACTTTTGAGACACTATGGAGTGCCTGAAAAAATTAATAACATCATCAAGAAGTCATATGAAGGGATGACTTGCAGAGTAGTGCATGGTAGAAAACTGACAAAGGCATTTGAAGTCCAAACAGGAGTGAGACAAGGCTGTTTACTCTCTTCCTTCTTATTTCTACTAGACATAGATTGGATCATGAAGACAGTAACTGACCAGAAGCAGAACGGTATACAGTTGACACTGTGGAAACAGTTAGATAACCTCCACTTTGCAGACGACTTAGCTCTTCTTTCTCACACACAGCAGTGGATGAATTGATTTATTTTTTTTTTAAATTATCATCTTTTTTGTTCACGTCATTATTGGACTAAATGCATGCTATTTGTAGAAAGAAAAACCCGAGCAAAGCCGGGTAAAATTTAGCTAGTATATATATATATATATATCTTCTATTTCGAAAACAGCTCTAACGATTTTCATTAAAATTTCAACGTATCTAAATGTTAGTGAGGAAAAAATTTTCAACTCATTGGCCACATCGGGAAAACTCGTGTTTGACCGTTATATCGGTTTGAAAAATGTCTCATTATCGAAAAATTTATTTTGGTTTGAAGGTTTTATGAATGAAATGGAGAATTTATGAATGAAAGTTTTCCATGACGTAAACGGGAAAAACGCTGCTTACGTCACTAGGCTTACCATAGTACAATGCAAACAAGAACGAGTCAATAGACCTAATTAAACACTTGCGCACCATATTATTGAAGATTGATTTATTATAGAACTATGGAAGGAAAGTAATAAAATTAAATGTACCGATGTATGATTAGTTATTGCGTTTTAAGAACTTAATAAATTGTTTACACCTAAATTGCGTAGGGCGGTGTAGATACCGTTTACTTTGTTATTTTTTTTTTGCTGGTGATCTCCAGCTGTCTCGTTCTGAGGCCGCATGCAACCAGGTGCTCTCTTCTATGTCAATTGTCAGCTAAGGCCAGTTGGCGCCTAAGCTGGTCTTTTAAGCATTTCGGTGTTACGCCGACCACTTTATTAGCTCACCAAAAAAAAAAAGACCGCCTTTGGCATGAGATTCGTCTCTCATACAGGATACTGCTCTGTCAAGCGTAACTGTCGGACTTAAAGAATTTCCTCTATACAAAGGCCCAACAGAAAATTTGCTGCCGAGGACAGACGCAGACGCGAAAAGAAAATCTTAATCGACAACCGGAGGACAATGGTTATGCTTGCCCTGGATGTGGCAAAATATGTAGGTCACATCTGGGGCTGCGTAGCCACGGGAAATACTGCATTTCTCAATAATCTTCGGATTTGATGTCATGCTGGTAAAATTATGACCATGTATTCATGCTTCAGTGTCTAATGTCCCGTACCAAAACAAACGAAATGGTGATTACACAGCTGCTCTACTCCTTACTTGCTCACACTGAACAAGATATCTAGCTAGCGGTCAACGAGTTTGCGTACGCTGCTGCCACTTTTGATTTAACTATAAACCTCAGTAAAAAAATGGGGTTACCGTTAGGGCGTGGTGATGAAAGCCCAGGAGATATCTGAATGGAGGGATGTGTAAAAGCAGGCCATATCCTTCCATGGCTGTAGCACCAGTAGCAGTAGTATATAACCTTTCTTCGTACAAATTATTTAACCGAGCAAGGCTCGGCCACCTGATATT
>JADKLZ010001913.1:13899151-13919866 GCA_021533235.1 Biomphalaria straminea
GTAAGCTGTTGTACAATGGCTAATCTTGCTAAGTGTAAACTGTTGTAAGCTTACAAACCGTTTTCTTGTTAAACAGGAGTAAGAAAAGGTTGTATGCTTTCGCCCATTATATTTTTTTTTGGTGAATGATTGGGTCTTTAGATAGAATTAGACAACAAAAAAAACACGTCTAGACGGCAAAGCCCAACTGACCAGACTCTCAGAAAAAAAGTGAAGAAGACCGCGAAGAAGACCGTGCTCCTAATCAACAAAAAGAAAACAGAAGTTATGATGATTAATAATAGACAAGAGAATTTAATCGTTTTAAAGGGGGAGAACGTCTTCGATGCTGACCACCTATCTAAGAAGCAGAGTTATCAATGGCGATGGAACTGATGACGATCTATTAAATCGGATTAATAAAGCGTCGTTTGCCTTGATCACTCGTCAATTAACCAATGCACTTTCTCTACAGAGCACAAAGCATTGCATACGACAGATATTACGAATTAGGTGGCCCGAAAAGATATCTACTGTCCGCTTGTGGAACCATAACCAACAAGCGAATATTGAACTGGATTGGCAAAAACCATGCAAAAACAAGTACCAATGTTGCAAAATAGGCACTTGATTGAAATTTACTAGGAAAGTGGGCATGCGCAAGCAAGAAGTTACTCATCAGGGAACCTGAGAATAGTAGAGGAACATCGCAGTAGATGAAAAAACCTGTCCTGTTCTCTGAAGAAGTGCCCTTCTAGGGTTCATAGAAATGAGTCAAGTAAATAGTGTAATCTTATTAAGTCCAGGGGCTCTAACAATAAGCTATAGACGAGCGCAATCTTGAGGTTTGAACACACACACATGAATGACAAACAAAAGTGAACTTAAAATTAAACAAGATTACAAAGAGAGTTTGTGTGATACGCAAACTCAAAGGCGGCCCAAGTCGAAGTCGGATCCCTGTCAGATCCGCCTTTTCGCAAGATGTTTCGGATGCCCCTTCTAGGTTGAAAATAATTAACTTCTCGCTGGACGACGGAGGATGGCGAGCAGGGTATAAACCTGCCTTATCTTGATGTTTGCGCACTAGACTTTTAGTTCGGATTTATCGTTGGTCCCTGGCTCAATTGCTGTATGCTCCCATCCTTAAACTATCGCAATATTTCTGAAAGAACAGTAAAGGTTAAACCATATTTTCAAAAGCCTTAATTGTTTTTTTTTTATCTAACCGTGACGTACAGACCAATCAACAGACAAAACACACAAAAATATGCTTCTTTCATTTTAATGGGGGCACTAAACATTTTTTTAATCTGATTTTTTTAAAAAATTAAGAAATTAGTTTAGAATCATGTCATTGTCGGGCTTTACGCTAGTACACGAAAGTCGCTGCTAAAAGTTCATTTTAAAAAATGAACGTGATATCTATTTGTCATGAGCATTTCTTATTGTGACATTTCCTCCCTTACATTTACGTAATTGTTTTAGAATGGGTGTTTTGTTATTAAAAAATCGCTTGCATAATTAATTTTATAAATTAAAACGTTTGCTTTTAGAAAACTAAAAGTAGCCGTTGCACCTAAACTTTTCAAGCCGCATTTAATGGTGAAAAAATATTTTTCGTATCTCTTCTAGTTTTGGCGCCCTGAGTGGTACAGACGGACAGACGGACATTTTTAACAAACCTAATAGCGGCTTTTCCCCTTACGGGGGCCGCTAAAAATAAAGATTTGATAAATAAAAAAGTTGAAAGGGCAGATATAACAATAGCATGGGAAAAAAAGACAAAGTAATTTCTATGTATAAACGAGCATATACCCGTACTGCGCTACGTTGATACCCCTAATATTGAGTACTAGTCGACCGACGGCATAGCATACGCCGCTATTTTGCCTTAGGCACTGCAACATATGCGACCGCAGTGGGTCCCACTTTCTTTGGACCTGTGCTAATTTTTAGGTGTATAAATTATTAAAGTAAACTATTTCATAACATATATAGTTCGTCCATCGTGGTTCGATGATGACCACTTTCTCATCCAGGGGGCTGAGGGCTTTGCACTGGAGTTTTATGCCTCCTCATGTGGCTGGTGAGACCTATGCGAGCCCGGAAAGTTCGGCCGCACTCTGGGCTTTCCTTTTCTGGGGTTTTTCTTTCGCCAGTGTTGTTCTTTTTTCCTCAGCAACCTGTGCGCCGGATCTCACAGCGCGGCGCCATGATGCTCTGTCATGTGCCTCTGTCTCCCAGGTGCCTGGGTCAAAGTTGAATTCCTTTAGAGAAGCTTTGAGGGTGTCCCTGAAGCGCTTTCTTTGACCACCTTGCAAGCGCTTTCCTACACTTAATTGGCCATACATGAGACGTTTTGGGATGCGGTGGTCCTCCATTCTGCATACGTGTCCTGCCCATCGCAGCTGGGACTGCATCAGGATTGTGTGGATGCTTTTCAAACCCGCTCTTTGAAGGACTTCAGCATCTGGCATTTTGTCTTGCCATTTAAAATTTAGTATTTTTCTCAGACATGTCATGTGAAAGTGATTTAGTTTCTTGGCCTCTCTTCTATATACTGCCCATGTTTCTGAGGCATAGAGCAATGTAGGGAGGATGATGACTCGGTAGACCCCTAGCTTTGTGTTTGTGGTGATACCACGTCTGTTCCAAAGATTGTTTGATAGTCTGCCATATGATGCACTGGCCTTGGCGATGCGAAGATCGATTTCGTTATTGATATTTCCTTTTCTGGAGAGTGTGCTGCCAAGATATGCGAATTTGTCCACTGCATTTATATCATGTCCATTTATAGTGGTGCTTGGATGAGTAGGCTTTCCCAGGAGCAGGTAGATATCACTATCTTATTTGTGTTAATGGTAAGGCCAAAGTCTGAGCATGCCCTTGAGAAGTCACTGACGATGCTCTGTAGATCGTCTTCAGAGCAGGCACTTCATGAAGTGGCCATAGACAGGCTACAGCAAGTACCAATAAATGAAAAAAATGGATGCCCCTCCTACGCTAAAAGAAAATGGATCTTGCCATTCAACAGCTTGCAAGCGGAAAAGCCCCAGGAGCTGATGGAAGGTGTATTGAGAACCTTTTCGAAGTGCTTGGCCCAGCGTTTTAGGATTTCTTCGTTATCTGTTAATAGGATTTTCCCATCAGCATTTAGTTGAGGGGATGAGCCTGACTTTGTGGGTCCATAGATTTCGTTTATGGCATGGAAGAAGTTCTTCATGTCGTGCTTGTCTGCAAATTCCTGTATTTTTTCCACTTCCTTGCTAAGCCAGGTATCTTGCATTTGGCGTAACTGTTTTTTGCACATTTTTGCGGATGTTGATGAAAGCATCTTTAGTGGACTTGGAGTTTGGGTTGTTCAGATACAGTTTGTGGAGCTTGTGCTTTTCATCTAGTTGTTTTCTGATCTCAGTACTGTTTTCATCAAACCAGTCCTGATGCTTTCTCTCCATAGGTCCGAGTATGCTTAATGCTGTGCTATGGATAGCTTCTTTGAAACATTCCCAGCTTTTATCTACATTCGATTCAATTAGAGGGGTGGACTTGAGGCACTTTTCTATCGCATCTGCGAACGACTTTTCAGTTTTGTCATCCGCTAGGCTGGCCGTGTTTAGCCTTTTTAAGGGTTTAGATTTTTGCGGACGTCTCTTAGGTTGAATACGAATGTTTAGCTTTGTGCTGATGAGGCGGTGGTCTGTTCCACACTCTGCACCACAGCAAGATTTAGTGACACGTATGTCCTGACGATCAGATTGTCTGGTGTTGACATTATCTATGAGGTGCCAGTGTCTTGAGCGGGGATGCATCCAGGAGGTTTGCTTTCTCATTGGAAGACTGAATATTGTGTTAGATATGAGCAGCTTGTGTTCAGCACAGGTCTGGAGTAGTAATAATCCGTTACTGTTGCATTGACCCATCCCGAATTTGCCTAAGACTCCTTTCCAGATGTGATGGTCAGAGCCGACTCTTGCATTGAAGTCACCGAGAATGAGTAGCTTTTCTGTTTTTTGGAATATCAAGTATGGTGGAGTTAAGTTCTTCGTAGAACTTTGCTATGACTTCTTCTGGGTTGGTAATGGTGGGTGCGTAACAGCTAACAATGGAAATGTGTTTCTTCCCGTTTAGTAAAGGTCATGAGACTGTTACTAATTCCTTTATGAGGCTCAACTAGTTTAGACACTAATGATGTAAAAACATCATGGCAAAACCGACTCCAGATTCACGTCGTACTTCAGTGCTTCTACCGCTCCAGAAGAAAGTATATCCAGATCCTCTTTCACAGAGTTCACCTTCATCTGCAAGCCGAGTCTCGCTTAGTGCTGCTATGTCAATGTTGTATTATTATTATAGCTTTTATATAGCGCTACTTTCATGCTTATAGCATGCTCAGAGCGCTTTGGTCCAATCTCATTTGTGGACCAGTGGGGGGGAGGGGGTATCTAGGAGTTGGTTTCCCGAGCTGCCTATGGGCGCTCAGTAAACACAACTCTGCCCGAGTCGGGTGTCGAACCTCGAGCCCCCTTCTAGGTAGCCAAGCCAAGCCAAGCTCAAGCCGCACTTGGCCTCTCGACCACGCTTGTATCGGTGAAGCTCGCTGGCTACTAGTGCAATTCGTCTTTGTGGCCTGTCAGAAGTGTCGTTGTCAAGTAGTGTGCGCACATTCCATGCGCCTATGTTAAGAGGAACTATCCGCGTCTTTTTCTTTGGATCTCGACCGCTTGTGTAGGGTTCCCGCCAACTGCGGTAGGCTGGCTAGGGTAGTTTAGAGCAGGCAATTTTTGGGGCACCTTTTCTAGCCCTGTCCTCATGCTATGGAGGTGAGAAGTGCACTCCTAAATAGGGCTGCTCAGCCGCTCAGGGGGCTGCCGGACTCCACTGCTACTCTGTGTCAGTGTTGAACGACCATATGGCCTGAGCCGCCTGTGTGCAGAGTTGCAAGCTACGGCTTCCAGTGTGCCCATACCTAGCGCTTCACTGCTAGCCTGTCGCCATAGGACTTTGGTTTGGTTGTGTTTGGGGGGGATGGCAAGTGACTTGCGCTGGAATTTGGATTATAGTGAGGAGGATTTGCGCAACCCGTCGACTCACTCTCTCGCCCTATAGCCCATCCTTTTTCGGAAGCAAGATTTGGTCAAGACGTCCTGGGACAAGTTTGGGTGCAGTGGATGACCAGAGACTTCCTGCGTGTCTTGTCCTGCTCTTAAGTGCTCCACAGCACTGTGCTGGTATATGCCTTTCTGTCCGATTTGCCGAGTTTTGTCACGATTCGCACAGGCCGCCAAGTCCAGACTTCACATGCTAGGGTTTCATAACATATAACAGATTTCCCGCGGCCTCTTGTTTTACCAGGAGCCCCTGGAAATCTTATGAAATGTTATTAATTATACGTCTACGAAAAAGTCCTGAAAATTTCCGGAAATTATGAAAATCTTTTGTAAAGTAAAAGTAAATAAAAAAAAATATCCGAAAATATATATAGATAAATATCTTGAAATGGAAGTGAGATTAAAAGGAGCAAGCCAGTGAAATTATTATTTTAACGTAATTTGTGATATTAATTAAAGTACTTCTAAAGTCAAACCTGAGAGTAGACTCTATCTGTGTATTGTCGTTCTAGTTTCAAGAGTATTACGACACAATATAATCTGTAAATACTTACTTAATATAATGAAATTGAGAATAAGAGAATTATATACACCACTTTCATTCACAAAATACTCCTCTATGCTATGCTATTTTGTGAATGAAAACAGTGCGGATTGGGATACACCATATT
Organism: Biomphalaria straminea; assembly: GCA_021533235.1. Lineage (NCBI taxonomy): Eukaryota > Metazoa > Mollusca > Gastropoda > Planorbidae > Biomphalaria > Biomphalaria straminea. Next base: position 13,904,913 of record JADKLZ010001913.1, read on the forward strand.
CCATTCACACCATGCTGCGCCATGGGATCTTCCCATTTACTTGTTGCTTGTGTGTTTGAATTTTTGAACTTGTCGACTTTGAGAATTATATATATAGACTAGTCGACCGGCGGCATAGCATACACCGCTATTTACCAGGGCAGGCCTTAGGCACTGCAATATATGCGACCGCAGTGGGTCCCGCACTTTCATTGGACCCGTGCTAATTTTTTAGGTGTATAAATTATTAAATCAAGTTACATGAAGTTAATTTTTCCAGTCTATATTTATTTATGTCTATGCTATTTTGTGAATGAAAATAGTGCTGATTTGGATACACCATTTCCAGTCACACCATGCTGCGCCATGGGATCTTCCCATTTACTTGTTATAAGTGAATTCATGAATAAAAAATACTACAACATATGCGACCACAGTGGGTCCCGAACTTTCTTTGGACCCGTGCTAATTTTTAGGTGTATAAATTATTAAATTGAACCATTTTATAACATAATATAACAGATTTCCCGCGCTTAAGTCAAACCTGAGAGTAGTATCTATCTGTGTATTGTCGTTCTAGTTTGAAGAGTCTTACGACACAATCTAATCTCTTCCGGCTTCAACCTTTTTAACCTCCCTTCCATTCGCTACACAAATTCATAAGAGAGTTTTATGAAACAAAAATTTGTGCATTACGATTGTGTGTACTTTATTTTATGTCTATAAATTGTGTTTAATCTCTAAGACTGAGGATCATGCAATTTTTATTTTTTTCATAATTTAGAAATCAAAATAGTAGATAGAATAGAAATAGAAATCAATAGTAGATATATATACATGTTACATGAAGTTATTTCCTTTTTCCAGTCTATATTTATTTATGTCTATGCTATTTTGTGAATAAAAATAGTGCGGATTGGGTCCATTCACACCGTGGTGCGCCATGGGATCTTCCCAATTACTTGTTGTTGCTTGTTGTTGTTTGACCATGGAACTATACTAATGGAACACCAACTCCTAGTTTTTACTAGCGGAGTGCCGTCGCGGCGCATGGTGCAATGTGGAGAAAATCATGATGATGCCAAAGAAGAAATTTACTCTGCCATTCACCCGGACTGAACTGCAATGAGAGTAAAACTTTCCTACGCTTAATTTTGATAATAATACGCTTGTCTTCGAGTCCGAAGATTAGTGAGGAAAACAGTGTTTCCCGTGGCTGTGCAGTCCCAGCTGTGATCTACACAGCGTACTACGTACGCCAAAGGCAGTCTTTTTTGGTGAGATAAAAGGTGGTCGACGTAACAGAGGCGCCCCACGGAAACGCTTCAAAGACCAGATTAGGCGTCAGCTTTCCTTAGCTGACATAGAAGAGAGCACCTGGCTGCATGCGGCGTCGGAACGAGACAGCTGGAGGTCACTCACAAAGGCCGTGGGATACACATTTGAGACCAAAAGAAAATCTGCCGCCGAGAACAAACGCAGACGACGAAAAGAAAATCTAAACCGACCACCTGCGGACATTGGTTTTGCTTGCCCTGGATGTGGCGAAATATGTAGATCACAGCTGGGACTGCACAGCCACGGGAAACACTGTATTCCTCACTAATCTTCGGAATCGAAGACAAGCCTATTATTATCTCTAATATATAAAGTTGAATGTTTAGCGTATGTATGTATGTATGTATCGAATGGAAATCAAAACCGCGTGACCAATTTTCATTAAACTTGGCAGAAATGTTCCTTGGGTACCAACTTAGGCCGTAGTGTATGTATTTAGTCCTAAAACAAACTTAAGACCCTCAAAAAAAATAAAGTTGACCAACTCTATTAGACTATTGTATCTAACAAAAACTAGGTCACAAGCCATGTCTAGATCTACATGTGTCGCGCAGTGGTACAAATGAAATGAACGTCATAGGTCATAATTATAATATCGCGCATTATAAATGCATATTATTTAAGTAATAAACTATATACATAATACAATTTACTTTTTATTGTATTTTTTCATAACATTTAAACCTACAACTACCGATTTGGTTTAATTTTAAATCTTTATTTTTAATTTACTTTTTTTTTCTTTCAGATTTACTTACTTATGCGCATTTACACCTGATAACACCGTTATTGTATCTAGATCTAGGTCAAATCTTAGATGCTAATGTGTCACACAAGTTTTTATTTATTGACTAGATTGCTGTAGCATTCAAATTGTTAGGATTCAAGAGCTATACAAAATTAAACTAACAATATTACATAAACAATTACATTCACGCGTATGATTTGCTTTTAAAATATAGGCTAGATCTATTGTATTGTTGTTGTATCGTTGCGTATTGAGGTCACCAAGGAGACGCGTCAAGGGGTCATGAACTTACATAGCTACACAAAAATAAAAACAGATGTTGACCTTTGAACAATAAATTGAATAATTAAGCTCTATTTTGCGTTATTTTTTAATTTAAATTAATGAGAATTCAATATAGACTACTCTCTTATGTACATGACTATACTTTTAATTAACAATAACTATTTTAAAATTAGATCTAAAAGCTTTCATTTCATTCATGACCTAGATATAATAAACTACTTTCTTCTCATTTGGAGGCTTGAACTCTATATTTCTAAAGATAACTTTTCAGTTTCAGACGTGAGTGTATTCAATAATTTATAAAACGTAAATAAACAAGACAGCGAGCTCAATATCTTTACTGATTGTAGATCTACAATATTCTTCAGTAAAACATTTAAACTACTATTGGTAGGAACAATAAGGCCACTTATTAGGCCTACTTCATATAGCTTAAATAGTTGAATAAAAGAAACATATGTAAATCTATAGAGAGAGTGAGATATCTACTTTTTATCAAAGTTAATGGCTTTACGTTAGCGTGTTGATCTACGTCAACACAAACTCAAAAGTGTTTTAGTCATTGTGATTGACTAATTTGATCACAAGCTATTACATGGATCTGTCTCTCTCGAAAGAAATATAACGTTCAACTATTATACATTTTTGTATAGGAAAAAGGGGAAATGTGCAGATATCTTTGGGAAATTAGCAATGAATATAAACTTTTACTAAACATCGTCTGCATGTGACAATTTTCTCACTGGGATAGTAAGAATCTACCATAAGCTATTAATCTACTCGGCTATGGAAAGACACGGGCCATCACGTGAATGTATTATGCTATTATTGCTAAATTGTGTATATTTCCGTCTGAAAAAAAAAGGTTTATCATTGCTTTTTATAATGAGATCAGCTGTTGACATCGAGAAGTACATAGAAGTCAAATTCATAAAGCGCTGGTTGTGAATGTGTATGTGTTTCGTATGTTAAAATTAATGTTGTTCGAATTTTTCATCAATATTGTTTTTTGTATAGTAGTTACGCTGAGGTTGTCAATTGTAATCAAAATGAATTTCCATTAAATTGGATCAATAAAAATTATCTTATCTTATCTTTATTATTATTATTTGAAACATATGTGGTTTCTCCAAACGTTGTAGCCTACCTTTTGGACTGGTAAAAAATAAAATGGGTATTGAGAAAACTATTTGTGTTAACAGGTTATGCAATAAAACGTCACCTATTCAACTTTTTACTTTTATTTTTTTTAGATTCATTATGCCACCAAAAAAAAGATGTACTGGAAAAATTACACCTGGGGCGAAAAAAATTGATTATTCAAAGGGACTTTGTGTATGCTATTTGTAGAAAGAAAAACCCGAGCAAAGCCGGGTAAAATTTAGCTAGTTATTATTATAAATGTCGGAAAAAAACAAGGTTAGGAGGATACTTATTAGGGAACTCTTGTATGCTGATGATGCAGCATTGTAGCTGACTCTAATATTCAGCTCCAGACCCTGGTTTACAAACTATCTGCTGACAGCTGTGTATCAAGGATTGGCCTCTTTAGCCACACAAAAAGTTGCAAAGGGAAAACATCGTCTCACGAGACGTAAAATGCCACAGAGAGAATGTCGGCTGAAAGTAAACTGTATTCATATATAAATTTTTATTTTTTTTTTTGTACTAAAAAAAAATAGGTGCCGGTACTCATGATAGATTGCCTAACTTTCAACTACTAATACATTAACAATTAACGTTGAAATACTATAAAAGTAATAATTTTTTCCGACATTGAAAAAAGGTGCCGGTACAAGTAGGCCTACCGGTGCGTACCATCACAAAAATATATGTATAACTTAATCTTCTTTCATTTACATTTTTTGCGGGGTTATTGCTACTTAATACATTGATACCGGATCGATTTATATAGGGCCTAAGTATACAAGCAGGATCTCAAGCATTGGGTACATTTATTTTTTAAATACAAAGTTTTATGGAAGAGGCAATCATGGGCGCCCGCAGGGATGTGCCTCTGAATTCTGAGTAGTCACGTTTTAGCCATTAAAAAATATTAATGAAATACTTCTTCCAGGTGTGTTTTTTTATTACGTAGATGTAGATTTAATCAGAATCCAAGCTACGCAGTATACTAGAGAAAGCCGAGAAGATCGAAAAGAGCTGGGATACCATAAAAAAAGTAGCAATAGACTGGCCGGGATTCCAGCTTTTGCTGTCTTTGTTTACGTGACTCTAAATTTGCAAAATAAAATAACCTATCAAAATTGTATCTTCAACCAATCACAAATTCTCTATTAGACAAATGGTTCAGAGTTGGAAAAGCCTGGCTAAAATACCCCAGCTAACTAGGTCTTTCGGTTGACCTTGACCGGAGCTAGATTAAAATAATAATTACATGAAATGAAATTTAAAAAAATAGACAAACCAAAATGTCTGACGATTGGAACGTGACAGGGGGGTGCAAGTGCACCACAATGTACTTCCTTGCGGACGCCAATGCATTCTTGATTCAAGAGTTAAATAAATTAATATTCAGAAAAAGTTTGCGCATCGTCTTCTAATTCTAAATCTAAAGGCCTATCATTGGATCATTGTTAGTTCCCGAACAAGTAATGCTTCTACTGAAGTACAGTTGTAAAGAGATGCTTTTATTTTAACTAGAATAGGCAAATCTTTAGTTCATGTCCGACCATGTATGATTTATTATAGGCTTGCAATTCTTTGCACATTTGTCTATATTAGCACATAGATTTAGTTATTATGAATGCCACAAGGTCGACTTTGACAGACATTCGTATGGTGATTTAACAGAAGGCAGGAGATCCGCTGGTCTTCCACTGCTAAGGTACTCTGGTGTATGCAAACGCGACATAAAGCTCTTCAAAGTCGGCACTAACAGCTGGGAAAAAGTGGCACTACATAGATTCACAAGAAAAGTAATTTAAAAGAAAGTCCTGGAATGCAGATGTCAAGCACAATAGAAGCAGAAATAATGGTGAAAGTACAAAGGATTGGCCTCTTTACTCACACAAGAAGTTACAAGGAATAAAATCATTTAAAGTTTAAAATCACTAAAAAAAATATTTTTATTTTTTTTTGTTCATGAAATTGTGTATCGAAAAATGCCGGGTACTTGAAATAAGCTAGTACTAAAAAAACAACACAGATCTTGGGTAAAATACTCATCAAATAAAGTACTGTAAATGTGCACTTTCCCGCGCTATTTTTAACTCTTTTTCTTTTTATAGCCTCTATCAGGTTTGATCTCAACCACCCGTATTTTTGTGTAGAATTTTTTTCTCTATCAGGCACACTTATTATTATAGCATAATAATGTCATTTTAATTTATAAAGAGAACTGAAAAATGCAAAGTTATATAGGGGAAAAAGCCACTTCCGGCCCAATAGTTTTCGATAAAGATACGAAACAATCTAGTCCAACAAACCCTATTGCGAATAAGTGTTTGTGTGAAGGGGCGCTAATCTTGACCGAATATCAAATTAGCTATTATGGCATATCACATGATCTATTACACAAATTAGTATTAAACTTTTTCAGCCAGGAGCAGTCGATCCATTCACTATAGAACGTTGAGGGACGATCATTTGCACAGATTCAATTCATCGTGCTCCCTTATTCCTATTCCTTTCATTTCAACTTTGTGGACCTTAGTCACTTGGATTTATTTCATTTCAGTTATATTTATTATTAACTTTTTTTTATTCTGCAACTTTTATGATTATAGCATTAACAGAGCGCTACGGTCCAATCTCTATGGTGAAGGAGGGGGTATCTGATGCATTTATACTAGCCTTGCCATCGAGTCTGCTGATAGAGGATGAGTGCAGTATTTTTTTGTGGCTACATAGTTTGCCACATCCAAGGCAAACATAACCATTATATGCCTGTGGTTGATTTAGATTATTTTTTCCTGTCCGCGTCATTTCTTGGCAATGGATTTTCTGTTGTGTATCGCTCGGCCTTTTTTAACAAAACTCTCCAGCTATCTAGTTCTGAATCCACCTGCTGTCAGATATCCTCTTATATGTCAGTTAAAGCAAGGTGCTGCCTAAACCGGTCTTTTGCAAACGCTCGTCCCTCCATACGGAATATAGCTTTCTCTAGCGTAACTGTCGGACCATAAAAAGTCCCTATATACTTATACTGTACATACTGTTGTGTTCTGTATGGGGAATTAAAGACTTTCTTTTCTAATCGCCATGTATATTGACATTTAGAATTGAAAGAACAACACGAAAGCAACTTTTCGAATTGGAAGTCTTTATCTTATCCAAAATAAGTAAATATATTTCTTCAACACATTTTTCAAACGAGTGAGGCTAGGTCACTGGTACTAAGCTTTAAAACGAGTTAGAGTTTTTTTTTTATTTAGTCACAGTCTGTCTGAAAAACAAACGCGGATACATGAACGGAATCCGCTTTAGAGTGTGTGTGTGAAACACAAACTTCTTTTGTAATCTCTTTGATTTTGTGATGGCATCTAAAAGAACTGTGCAAAATTTCAACTTGATCTGAGATAGGGTGTGGGAGAAACAATGCGTACATACTTTTTACCAGACAGATAGAGTTGATATACGCTTTGTAAAAAGAAAATAACATATATGCATGTTGACATACAGGATAGGAATAGAACATAACGCTCTTAACATTGCGCTTGAGGAAGGGAGGAGAAACTACCGCACAAAGCTAGAGGATTCGAGACAGGTGTGGGGTGTCATGAACGAGGCAGACAGAGCAAAGGTAAAAAATAATCTTGTTACAATAGAAAACATAACATTATCCATCGAGCTAATCGATTCCTACTGTCAATTTCAAGCCCTGGAAGATGTCAAAGTTAACAACTGTTTTAGCAATTACTAAAGAGGAAGTCTGCAAACTTTTCCAAAATCGTCAACCCATTGAAAGCTGGTGGGCCTGATGGAATAAAAGGGCGAATCTTAAAAGAATGTGCTAATCAACCAGCTGAACCTTTCCTAGAGATTTTTTCCACTTCATTACTTAACCATAAGATATCATCTGTGTGGAAGTCGTCCATATTTGTACCTATGCCATTTTTTTCCAAACCAAAAGCTATGAATGACTTTAGATCTATTTCACTTACTTTTGTTGTGTCTAAATGTTAGAAAAACTGGTTAAAATGTTCCTTCTGAATGTACTTACTAAGTTTATAATTTGATTACAATAAGGTAAAGGTGTAGACGATGCCAAAAAACTCCCCCGAAATGAAATCCCCCGCAGGGGTGTCGGAATTTACTGACGGATTTTTTGCTTTAATATTGTTTATTTTAGGTGAGATTTAATACTAAACCATCAATTGCCTTAGCGCAGCAAAGGTGGTTTTATGTAACCCCATACCAGGGGTAAACCCATTCTTAAACAAAACAAAAATAGTGCAACCGAGAATCCCCAAATTACAAGAGCATAGCTAAGGAAAATTTAGATTTTAATTAGATTTTAAACCCCCCTCCGAAATTTACGATAAAAGCCTCTCTTCAATATAAAAAAGCAAAGTAAACACTCAAAATTCTGAGTAGTACCGGTTATAGAAGGCAATTAATGACCCTAAATAAAGAGCGGAGGTGTTGAAGTCAAGACTTTTCAGAAAGGATTTAGAACATGGTTTAATACAGTCCCATCGACTACAGTTCAGCACAGTTCAGCGGTGTGGTTCTGTACGGAGCATTACGACGGTTCAGTGCGGAGTACTTTCAAATATAGTTCAGACGAACGGAATCTTGATCTTGGTCTGCGATCGAGTCCAACACAGTCAGTCCTGAACTGTTAAACCCAGTGCAAACCCGGAACGAGACGAAGAGGCCAGTGCAAGTGTAGTTACGCCGGTACGGTTGCTATCAGAGAGACATTTGTACAGCCTGTGTTACGTGTTGCTAATTGTACATTATTGGCTCAGATATATTCCACTATTAAACTTTTACGTTACTTTGGAGCCCTGAGTTGTCAAGTTCTTTAAGTTGGTGGTGTGTGGTGCATGTTGCAGAGAGCCTGGATAGTGAGATTCGTAACAGTATCTATATATATAATTCTCAAAGTCGACAAGTTCAAAAGTTCAAACACACAAGCAAGTAAAAAGGTAAGATCCCATGGCGCAGCATGGTGTGAATGGAAAACGGTGTATCCAAATCAGCACTATTTTCATTCACAAAACAGCAAAGCATACGGCGCTATTTTGTGAATGAAAGTGGTGTTTATAATTCTCTTCTTCTCAAAGTTCAAAAGTTCAAGAACGATAATACACAGATGGAGTCTACTCTCAGGTTTCACTTTAGAAGTACTTTAATTAATATCACAAATTACGTTACAATAATAATTTCACTGGTTTCCTGTACATATCCTTCTAGTTTCCCCCTTTTAATCTCACTTCCATTTATAATTTTTATCTATAAATTTCCGGATATTATTTTTTTACTTTACAAAAAGATTTCAATTATTTCCGGAGATTTCCAGGACATTTTCATAGGCTTATATTTTGCAATTTCAAGAGATTTCCAAGAGGCCTGAGAGAGAAATCTGTTATAATTTATAAAGTGGTTAAATTTAATAATTTATACACCTAAAAATTAGCACGGGTCCAAAGAAAGTGCGTGACCCCCTGCGGTCGCATATATTGCCTGGCCTGCAAAATAGTGGCGTATGCTATGCCGCCGGTCGACTTCTTTCATTTATTCATGTATGTAGTCTTAAAACTTTAACAATACAATAGCAGTCTAATGAGTTTTGAAACTTTTTGGTATTACTTTTAGATTACAGTAGTTTCTTAAAAAACTAATATAGTTTCGTCCTACGCAGTTCATGTGTCAATCTATTCACGAACGTTGATCTGTTACTTAAAATATGCTACATCTTTGGTTTCCTTGGCTGACTCAGGCAACCCATTCCATTAAAAGATAAGAGAAAGCAGAAGTAGAGAGGAACTTTCTTAATTTGAAAAGCTCTTGCTTCGTCCTAACACTTTCTCAAAAAGAAAGCAATTTGTATATGAATATACCATGACCCATTATTTAAAGCATAAATCTAAATCTCCTTTCATTAAATATCGGATGTAATTAGTGATGGGAACTAAACTAATTTTTTTTAGTTAAACTAAAACTAATTTATAACTAAAAAAAAAGTAATTAAACTTTTAGTTGATCACAAATTGAAAAAAAATAGTTAAACTAAACTAAAAAACTTTAGTTAAACTATTACAAACTATTTCGACCTTTTTTTAAAGGAAAAAAACAGTCAAACATGAAAAATATAAGGCACAACCAATGTCTAAAGCAAAATATAGTAAACATTTATTTGTGCGAAAATTCATGAAGACAATGAAACATAACTCTATGCACATGAAAGAGATTTAAATGTCATTGTATGCAATGTCTTTATGGAATTTGAATAAACAGCGTAAAAAAAGCAATTAGTCAAGCATTTCATCAGCCATTCTGCATCTACAATTAGTGAGTACTTGGGAGGCCGCACTAAACATTCTCTATACAATTACAGCAGCAGAACTGGGCAGTGTTGCGTTGCTTTTTATGAAAGCCTCAGTAACTGTTGGAAAAGCTAATAGGCTGCTGACTGAATCTGACTTGGCTGCTAAGTAACCTTCCACCTGCAATACACTTAAACCAATAAATATAATTTAAACACTTATCATGGTAAGTATTATGTACAGTATTATAAATTTTCACTCTAGGATGTGCAGATGTGGCTTTACTAGTCTCATACAGCTTAAACTGTTGCAGGTGATGTTCCTAGAAAAAAAATATATTTGATATATTATTTATTGCTTCTGGCACAGAAAAAGACTAGAAAAAAATAAAATAAATAAATGACATGAAATAAATGCATTAACTCTTTGACTTCGCAACGACGCTCAGAACGTTGGTTTTAAAAAGGGGGGGGAAAGGACGTACGTACGCTCAGATCGTCGGCTAATTAAACTGAGTTTTTCGTTTCTATTCTTCGGATTCATGTTTTTTATTGCTTAATTGATGTATATAAATGGATACAAATTAGGAAAAAATTTCTTTTGATTCAATTTGGACAACAGATTTCTTAAAACATGAACTTGGATGGATATTTTCAATGTCAGTTGGTAAGTTTTTCATTTTTTGATTTTATATTCAAAACCTAAAATTACAACAACAACATAATTTGCATACTAGAAAACTTATCAAATAGAAAGAACATCCATTTCACTTTAATTATATATCAAATTTATTATTTTCCAATACCGGTAATCAATGAAAAAGTTATACAAGTTATATCGAAGCAGAGTAGCGCACTCCGAAATGGCGGAAAAATTAATTCCGTCCAAAAGTGGAAGATATTTAAAGATTGATTCCGGAGTAAAAGAGTTAAAAACAATATAGGTAGTTTATTAATTATACTAACCTTTATGTGGTTAGGAAAGTTTATTGAAGACATTTCCACTAGCTGTTTCGTTAACACAAAATTTGCATATGGCAGTAAAATTTTTGCAATCACTTTTAATTTCACATCACAAGTACTAACCAGGAAACTGTTTATTGTTTCATAAAAAAAAAAATATAAATTTATAAAACATCATTACTAGAATGCTTAAATTTATTAAATTTAATTAATTAATTAATAACTAAAAATACTTTATGTAATGATTTTAAATCATTGTATTGCAAACCCATGCATTGATAAGGTGGGTGCGGTTGCTGAGCGGTAAAGCGCTTGGCTTCTGTACGGGGGTCCCAGGGTCAAATCCTGGTGAAGATTGGGATTTTTATTTCGGGATCCTTGGGCGCCTCTGAGTCTACCCAGCTCTAATGGGTACTTGACATTAGTTTGGGAAAAGTAAAGGCGGTTGGTCGTTGTGCTGGCCACGACACCCTCGTTAACCGTAGGCCACAGAATCAGATGACCCTTACATAATCTGTCCTATAGACTACAAGGTCTGAAAGGGGAACTTTGCTTTTTTTTATGCATTGATAAAATTGTTCTTTTATAATAGATGTAGATCTTAGAATTTTTTTACAAAATAATATATATATGAATATTAATAAATTAAATATGCATAAAATTTTCTTACTTGGCTATGGATGGCAATACTATCAATCAGATTTATTTATTATTAATAAAATTGGCAATGGCAAAGCATAGGCTGATCTCAATTTCCAATTAGGTCTGTTAAGTCTATACAGAAACCTGTCAATGGCAAACATAAAATTTTTCTTGAAAGAAGTCTCAATACTTGTCAATAACAAACATGACATAATAAAACATTAGACTTAACATTACATAAATGATTAATTAAATGCTAGGAGAGATAGTATTCTGTCTCAGTAGTAATAGTAGATCTAGTAACTACTATAACTAGATCTAAATTATTATCTTTATAACTAGATCTATATTATACTTAATTATATTATTTAGATCTAGATCTATAACTATATAATAATATAAATTATAGAAAATAGATCTAGTATCTAGATTAGAGATAGGGTACACTAGAGTTAGAGTGAGTCAGTGACTAGACTTTAATTATTAAATTATTTAGATCTAGATCTAGTAAAAAGAGTGAGATTTCTTAATATTAATATTATAATAGATCAAAAAGATATTAAAGCAAAATTCTTTACCTTCAGCTATACAGGAACACATAGATGTTTAATAAAGAGCAGAAAAATGTAGATCTATAGACTGGTAGCAAGGCATTAATCAGGATTTATCAAGCAACGAAACTTGCTAGAAATATAATAAACACGTTTATTTTTCTCGGGAACAGCGGCCATTATAGAATATAGGGTAAAGGTCAAAAGGCTAGCCAGGCTTTCTGTACACTGCATACTCTAGTTTATTCTCCTCATTATTATTAATTAAATGTAGTCTCCAAATTACACAGATCTAAATATTTATTGGTAAATGTTAAAAAGTTTGTAAAATTTGTAATTAAACTTTTAGTTTGTAACTAAAAAAAATTAATTAAACTAGGATTTTAATTTTTTCTTCAACAAAACATAATCCATAACTAATTTTTTTTAGTTAAACTATATAAGTTAGCAACTTTTTAGTTAACATTTGCCAATCACTAGATGTAATGTAAATATTATACTAAGTTTTATCATTTATGAATTCATACTAAGCATAAGTTTGCCTTTTAAATGTAGAATATTTGTATTACACAAATAACAAACTAGTGTTTAAGAGGGAAGACATATTAGGAACTCCATTTATAACGTAAACACCAGCGGTGCTGCACTGACGCGCTAGTGTGCAAATGTACATATAATACTATTATGTTACATCTCTCTTCTTTAATTTAGAAAATCTATTTTCAGAATAACTAACAAACTCTAAACTAGTTAACTAAAAAGTCAATTCACAAATCAAGTTCACAGATCAAGCCTCTTAAGTTTTATAACTACTCTGCCTGAGCGTGTTACGTAAGGTTCATGAGGTCTAGAGGTGTTAGAAGAAGCAGTGTGTAGTGGCGGCTCAATATCTAGCGTAGTTTGTAATCTTGGACTCTCTAGATGTTGTTGCTCCAGTTGTTCTGACATGTCATCTGGAAAGTCATAATTATTGTCATATCTATTTGCTTTCTCAGAAGACTTTCGGATATGTTTTCTGTTTCTTCTGTAGACGTGATTTCCACTTTTGACATTATATGATCTAGGCTAGAATGCTTCGAAACTATTGTTCCTGGCTTCCACTTTGAATTAAGTTGCATTCTGACTGCCGTCTTCTAGGTATTCCATGGCATGCGCATATACTCTTCATTGCTTCGATGACATCTGATGTAGTTTCCTGTGACAATTCTTTGACATCAATAAACTTTGAAAAGTAGTCAACTAGAAGAACATACTTTTTCCCCTCAAAGTTAAACAGATCACATCCAACCATGTTGTATGGAAGGTCTGGTGTCTTGGTAGGCATTAGCGGTTCTGACACATTTTGATTCTGATGTTGAGCACACCTGCTACAATCCCTAACTGTCACTTCAATGTCTGCATTCATGCCTGGCCAATACATGACTTCTCTGGCTCGCTGCTTACACTTCACTATTCCTAAGTGAGTCTTGTGAATCAGATTCAGCATGTATTTACGTAAGCTTGGAGGCATGACAATTCTCAGACCTTTGTATATGATACCATCTGAAGTTGATAACTGGTCTCTTGAATCCCAGTATGGCCTGACTTCAATTGTAGTCTCGCTTCTTGTGTCTGGCCAACCAGTCATTATTACTTCCCGAAGCATTGAAAGTTCCTTGCTTGTACATACTTGAATTTCACTGTATTTCGAATCACTTACAGAGATCATATGCACTGAATCATCTGTAGATTCACATGTCTGTGTAATAGTTCGTTGTAGTAGTCCTAAGCATTCTGCAGTGTCACCACTCAAAATGTTCTCTTGATTAAGGTCTACAACCTCAAACGTTGCTTTCACCTCTTGTGTTTTATTCTTCAAAGGTAGCACCACTGCTCTTAAAGTCTTAATAACATGATTAGTGTAAGACTTGAGTGACTTTGATGAGTAAGCAAGTTTTAATTTGTCTTTGAGCTTTTCAAACTCTGACTTGACAAGAATGTTACACCTTGCTCCAGTGTCGATTCGGAAAAACCAATGTCTTTCCATGTACGACCAGTTTTACAGTCCACTTGTCTTCAATGACACTGATGTTCTCAACTTTACCCTTCCTAGACTGGCTACTTGCAGTGCTAATAGGTATAATATTTTCATCACTGTGGCTGTCATCTTCTACTAGATTAACATTGCGTCTTTTTCTGCACATTTGATACCAGTGGTTTTTCTTCTTGCAGAAATTGCATGTGGTTCATATTGCTGGACATTTTCCTTTTTCATGGTTCTTGACGCATTTACTACATAACCTTTCTGGGTTGTCTTTAGACTTCTGCTTGAGTACATTGTGTGACTGTCTCTTGATTGCTAGAACTTCTCGGCCCCTAAACATTTTCACTTGGCTTTGCGACATCTCATATTGTTGTCCTATTTCTATAGCCTTGCTAAGGGTCAACTTCTGTCCCTGATCAAGTAGTCTTAATTGTACCTTTTCGTGTATGACCCCACTAATGATCAAATCAATAAGCATATTATCTGGGTTGTCATACTCACAGTCCATAATGAGAAGCTTTAGGTCTTTAACAAAGTTATCAAAACTTTCTCCTTCTAACTGCTTTCTGTGATGTGCTCTAAATCTAGACACTTTTATTTTGTCTTGGTCTTATGTAGTTTTCTATTTTCTTTAATAGCAATTGCGGATCTCCCTCTTCACTATCAGTAATATTTAGAGTTTTGTAAACTTCACGGCCTTGTTGGCCTATCCACATTCCCAGCCATCCGGCTTTTTGTTTACTATCGGCACCAGCTAACGGTCCTTTGAAACAAAAGCTCACCTGCTGTTCGAATCTTAAAAACTCTTGATACAGATCTTTAGCATTCCAATTCAAGATTGGTTGCTCAAAATAAAAAGAAGCCATTATTAGATAAATAAAAACCTTTGTCTGGACAGCTTTTTAAGTTTACATCTGACACCATGTAGAATATTTGTATTACACAAATAACAAACTAGTGTTTAAGAGG
>JADKLZ010001913.1:13924866-13939019 GCA_021533235.1 Biomphalaria straminea
ATAGTATCGTAGGCCTACTATTATTGGCTTGGAAGAAAGTCTTTGCAGTTTTACCCAATAACGTAGAAGTTTGCGTCACTCGATGTTTCGTACTAAAGCCATAATTGAATATACTAATTCAAAAATTAAATGTCTGAACGTACCAATTTACATTTAGAACAAACAGAACACTTAAGAAACTCTTCAGATTCGTAGTCTTTATCCTATCGTTCATTTTCGTAATTATAAAAAAAATCCCAAAATGACTTCGGGTATATAACCTTTCTTATGAAATTATTAAACCGAGCAAGGCTCGGCCACCTGATATTTTAGATAAAATTTACGTAAAATTAAAATTATCCCAGATAATCGATAGAATGAATGCAATATTAAATTTAAAAATAGAAGATTAGTTTTAGTTTATTATAACATTTCAATGTTGATCTAGACATAATCACCCGGAACAATCTATTATAGATACTTAAACTATCGCAATATTTCTGAAGAACAGTAAAGATTAAATCATATTTTCAAAAGCCTTTTGTGTTTTTTTTAAATCTAACCGTGACGGACAGACAAACCAACAGACAAAACGCACAAAAAATATGCTTCTTTCATTCTATATAATTTACGTCTTGCTAGAATGAACAACTACTCAAGACTGGCCGGGATTCTATCTTTGCCTTCTTTGTTCACGTGCCTGAGCCGACCTCTAAATTTGCATAATAATGTAACCAATCAAAATTGTATCTTCAGCCAATCAGAATTTCTCTATTAGACAAATGGTGCAGAGTTGGAAAAACCTGGCTTAAAAACCCAGCTAACTAGGTCTGCCGGTTGACCTTGACCATAGCTAGATTACAATAATAATTACATTTCACACGAAATTACGAAATTACATGAAATGAATATAAAACATAGACAAACCAAAATGTCTAACTAATGGAACTTGACAGTGGGGTGCAAAAGCACCAAAATGTGCTTTCTTGTGGGTGCCCATGCATTATTGATTCAATAAAAAAATAATGTTCAGGAAAACTTTTCGCATCATCTTCTAAGTTTAAATCTAAAGGCCTATCATTTGATCATAGTTAGTTCCCGAACAAGTAGTGCTTCTACTGAAGTACAGTTGTAAAGATATGCTATTATTTTAACGAGAATAGGCAAATTTGTGGTTCATGTCCGACCATGTACGATTTATTATAAGCTTGCTATTCTTTGCACTATAAAGGGTGTCAGATATGTTAGTCGTGATGATTTGTTTATATTTGCACATAGATTTAGTTATTATGAATTAACAGACATTTTGTGTGGTGATTCAACAGAAGGCAAAAGATCCGCTCGTCGTACACTGCTAAGGTTTACAGATGTATGCAAACGCGACATAAAGCTCTTCAAAGTCGGCACTAACAGCTGGGAAAAAGTGGCACTGGATAGATCCACAAGAAGAGCAAGCATTAAAGGAATGTCCTGGATTGCAGATGTCATGCACAACAGTAGTAGAAATAATGGTTAAAGTACTAAGGATTGGTCTCTTAAGTCACACAAGAAGTTGCAAAGGAAAAAAAATCATTTAATGCTTAAAATCACTACAATTTTTTTCAACAATTATTTTGTGTATGAAATTTTGTATCGGAAAATGACGGATACTTGAAATAAGCTAGTCCTAAAAAACAACACAGATCTTGGGTAAAATACTCGTCAAATTTAGTACTGTAAATTTGTAGTTTCAGGTCTTTTATTTTTATAGCCTCTATCTGGTTTGATCCCAACTACCCGTATTTTTGTGCATAATTTTTTTCTCTACCAGGCATACTTAAAATAATAGCATTATAATGTCAGTTTAATTTAAAAAGAGAACTGAAAAATGCAAAGATATATATTAGGAAAAAAAGCGACTTCCGGCCAAATAGTTTTTAAAAAGTAACGAAACGGATAAATGCAACAAACCCTATTGTTTAATACATTTAAATTTAAAACTACTCCTACATCTGGCCTCTATTTAGTCTAATTTAGATTGTAGTTTTGTAGTACATGAGGAAATGTCAAATCTGTCCACTATGAATGTTTTTTTAATTAAACTTACAACTAAGTTGGTATGAAAATTATTATAAAAAAACATTTTAATCAGTAATCCATTCCATGATTTAGTTAATAAATGGAAAATGTATTTATAATGATTCATTGATTAATGTGACTGTGAGTGTCAATTTTTGTACCAATGCGCTAATCTATGAATGAAGATTGAGTTATTAATAAAGTATGTGACCGTTTTAAAAAAAAAAAACTGACATTTTTCATTTACAAGAGATGTATTTTTTTTAAATCTGCTTGCATAGATAAAATTTAAAAGGTTAACTTTCGGAAAACAAGTAAGCAGCCTTTGCATCAGAACTTTGAATGATCTCTAAAATATCATGATATCCGATTTTCATTTCTATTTTCTAAGATCTAAATGGGACGGACAATCGGACACGAAACTAATAGCGTCTGTTAGCTTTTCGGTTGCCGCTAAAAATCACTCTTGGGTCAGGAGTAAATTAGGAGAGAGTCTGGTGTAAATGTATATTTTGGTTTTCTATAGTTATAATGTAAAAATGTATGATGTAATTCACACATTGTTAGACACAAATGTTTATGGATAATAAAGATTATTATTTGCCTTGTATTGATTGTTAGTTGCTTTAAATCCTTGATCATTTCAAACAGAGGTGTGAATGTAGTATTCTAAGCATATAGAAAGTTTTTTTGAAATGTATATAAATGTGGCATCCAAGATTAGAGAAAGCATGTAAGAATATATTAAGGTAGAGACAATAAATTGAATTTCTTTGACTCTGCTCACATAGCTACACAATTTCCTACGACGGCTCACTTTCCTGAATTTTACATACCTTTATTAAAAATAAGTTACCATTTGTATCTTGTTTCAAACATAAATTAAACAGGCAGACATATTTTTTAGGAAACTTTTTAAAATACTATATATGTAATTGGCATCTTTTGTCCGCGTGACAGGCAAAGCGAAAATAAATACAAAAACACAACTCGGATTCAAAGTAGACGCCCTACATTTCACTTCCTCAAGGCACAAACAAAATGTGTATCCAAGATCCACAGCGGGGATTATCGTAACTTGATTTTGGAACAGGCTCTAATCAATTGAATTAACATTTTCTACATACATAGGTCTTCATACCTAAGTAATATTTTAAATAACCTTTGGTGAGATTTACATGTATCTTGTGTAACTGAACCTAAAAACCTCAATTTAGGGTCTAGATTTTCATGATTTTGGTTCTTGTATTCTCAAATTTTTGTGCATTCTGAACACAAATTAAGGTTTTCCTTTATAAATGTTAGGAGAAATATAAAATAAAAGCACTTACCTTCCGATTATTAATGAAAAAAAATATCCAGGAACTGAGGCGTAGAAACCAATCCAGCCAGCTTCAGTCTATAATAATACATAAATATATAATACATAAGTAGATTTACACTTTTTAGTGGCCCCCTTAAGGAGAAAAGCCGCTATTAAGTGTGTGCAAAATAACCGTCTGTCCATTTGTCCGTTTGTCACACTCAGATCTAGAAAACTTGAAGATAAATTAAAAATCGTATTTCACCGTGCGTTGTGGCTTGTAACATTAAGGTGCCACGACTACTTTTGTTTTCTAAAAGCAAACCGTTTAGTTTACAAAATTGATTATGCAAGCAATTATTTCCTAAAAGTATACTAATTCTAAAGCAACAAATTAATGTAAGGGAGATTCATTGGCCTTCTATAGTTTGGAAACAAATATAGTTCATCTCGCACACTTCCTAATGTGGCTGTGGCGCCCTATTTTGGAGACACTCTGTCCACAATCATCGCAGGTTAAGGTGGTTTTCCCTTCAATTGTAGAGGAGCTGGCCATTTTTCGCATTGTCCGTTTTTCTTCCAGAGCTTAGGCCCATGTTCTTTCGCTGCAATACCTTTCTTGGTCTTTGCCTCTCTCCATCTGGTGCGGTCTACAGCTATGTCTTTCCATTGGTCAGTATTGATTTTCACTTATTTGAGGTCTCGTTTTATTACATCTATGTAACGGAAGTGGGGGCGACCAGTTTTTCTTGAGCCATTCGCGAGTTGTCCGTAGAGGATGACTTTCGGAATGCGTTTGTCCTCCATACGGCGAACATGTCCAGACCAGCGCAGGCGGAGTTGTCTGAGGGCTGTAAAGATGCTGCGAATACCTGTTCGTGCAAGGATTTCAGTATTGCACACTTTTTCTTTCCATGTGAGTTTCAAGATCCTACGAAGACATTGCAAATCGAATGATTTTAGTTTTCTCTCTTGCTTTGCGAAGGTAGTCCATGATTCACTGCCATACAGTAGTGTACTCATAACGCATGCCTTGTAGACTTCCATTTTGGTCACTGTAGTGAGCTTCTGGTTTACCAAAACTGTTGACCTGAGTCTAGTGAAGGTCGAGGCAGCCTACCCTTGCGTTTTTGTATCTCCTCATCTAGAGAAAGGTCATCTTGAATTGTGGATCCCAGATATCAGAATTCATTTAAAGTATCCAGCATGTTATCGTCTACGAGGATGGAGGGTGGTGCTGTAGCAGGTGGTCCCATAACATTTGTTTTCTTTGTGCTAATAGTTAAGCCATATTCTTCACAGGCCTGAAAGAAGCTGGACATTAGTAACTAAAGTTCCTTCCTCTTATGAGTGTGCCAATAGCGCTGGGTCGTCCGCGAAGAGCATATCTCTTATGAGGGTTGTTCTGGTTTTAGTTTTGGCCCTCAGTCTAACAATATTTAGAATTTCGCCATCGAATCTGGAATGAAGATATATGCCTTCTGTGGATTTATCAAATGCGTGGTGGATTAGCATTGAAAAGAGTATTCCAAAGAGGGTTGGGGCCAGGACACATCCTAGTTTGACTCCGCTGTTTTTATTGAAATTTTCGGAGCAGGCGCCGTTGAACTGTACAGTACCCATCATATTTTGGTGGAAAGAGACAATAATATTTAGCAGCTTGGGTGGACAGCCTATTAACTCTAGGATATTAAAGAGGCATTCTCTGCTGACTAGATCAAAGGCCTTTCTCAGGTCAATGAATGCGATGTACAAAGGCTTTCTTTGTTCTCTGCACTTTTCCTGAAGTTGACGGATGGAGAAAATCATGTCAATTTTGGATCTCCCTGAGCGAAAGCCGCACTGTGATTCGGGATAGACTCGATCAGCAAGTTTTTGTAGCCTGGGGAGTATCACTCGAGCGAAGACTTTGCCTACAATTCTTAGGAGAGAGATTCCCCTGTAGTTGTTGTAGTCGCTACTGTCGCCTTTGTTCTTGTACAGGGTGATGATCTTTGCATTCCGCAGATCCTGTGGCACAGCACCTTCATGCCAACATTTGTAAAGCAGTTTGTGTAGAGGTTGGATTAGTTTTTATTGTTTTAGAAGATCTGGGTGGATACCATCGCATCATGGTGCTTTGTGGGCAGCCATGTTGTCTATGGCTTTGTTAAGTTCTAACGGGGTAGGTATTTCGTCTAGCTCGTTCATTGTTGGTAGCTGTATGATAGCCTTAAGAGCTGAGGCAGAGACTGAGCTTGTGGCGTAGAGTTCGGAGTAATGTTCAACCCATCTGTGCCTTTGTTGGCACTTGTCTGTGATAATTTCCACAGTGGTTGATTTAAGAGGGGCTGACTTGTTTTGGGAGGGTCCGAGAGCCTTTTTTATTCCTTCATACATCCTTCTTATGTTGCCCACTTAGGCTGCGAGCTGAATATTAACATTGAGCTTTACCCCGTGGGCACATTGGCACAGAACTTTAATTCAATAACTAGGAGTCAGTTTGCTTACAGAATGTACAGAAATAAACCTGTATTAGATGAATAACTTTGTTTTAAAGTTTAATAATAACAATATAAAAATTTACTACTAGATTAAAAAATACAAGACTGATCTCTAAAAATTCTAACTCAAAACTAAAATACGCTCGATCTCTACAAAATTTTCATTTCGACTGAAGGTTCTCGATTTGCGCCTTTTCCAACTTTCAATTTGACACAAATGTCATTAATGCAGGAGACTGTGTTGTCCTAATATTCTGTGCATAGCTCTGTTGATTGTGCTGCTAGCATTGACTAGTCCTAATGGCATGTAGTTGAATTGGAATAATCAAAATGCTTTTGTGAAGGCGGTATAAGGTTTGCATTATTTTTTTCATTGGTAACTGGTAGTACCTTCTGGAAAAATCTAACTTAGTAAATAACTTTGCCTCAGAGAAGTATGACATGAGATCTTCTGGGTTTATTATGGAATATGAATCATTGCTAGCAATGTTGTTTATCTGTTTGAAATCAACACACATTCTTGGAGTTGAAGTTTGTTGTCGTTTGACATTTATAACAGGTGTAGGGCGAAAAGGGATGTTCTATGATGCCTTGGTCAAGAAGTTGGTTGATTTCTTGTTTTAGAAAAGCTCTGTTGTGTATTGGTAAAGGGTATGGTCTTGATTTTGCAGACTTGTTGTCTGTTAATATTATTTCGTGTTCAATAATTGAAGTCTTACTTTGAACATCTGTGATCATTTCTTTAAGAATGTTTGCTAATTCTTCTCGTCTTTGAAGTGATAATTTATCAATTTTAATATCTTGCCAATATTAAGTTTGCTTTGTAGGTGTAGCTGGTACTATAAGATCATTGATGTCTGACATGCCATTTTCATCTTCTTCAGGAATAACTGCCAAACATGACATGACGTTCTCTGTTTGTTCTGGACTTGTAGTGTCATCTATATCGTCATTGTATTTCTGTAGCATGTTGATGTGGTACATTTTCTTCTTATTATTAATGTCAATTTTATAATCAACATCTGTGATTTTTCTGAGTACAGGAAATGGACCTTGCCATTTGATGAATAACGTGTTTTTTTTGGTCTGGTAGCAGTAAACGAGCTTTGTCTCCTGGTTCTAATTGGCTGAATCTTGCAAGGTTAAATTCACGATCTTAATTGTAGTATAAATTGTCTCTGTTTATCACAGAGCTACTGTATTCTTGTTGAAGATCTGAGATATGGAGTCTTTTTAACCTCTCCACAGCAAGTCCTATGCAGTACCTCCTCGTGATGGCAGATGGAAACAGAGGCTGCGAAGCCTCAGGCTAAACTGCAAGGGTCTCGGAGGAGGTTTGGCCCCAAGATGTGAGGCAGGCATGGCTCGTCGGCGTGCTGCCCACAAAAAAAAACCTAGCTATAGGCCAATAGCCGCACTGCCTTGTATGTGTCCCTGCAAGGTCTAAGGCTAAGGGAGTTAACCCTAACAGAAAATCCGGTCTTGGAGCCCTCTTGCTAACTCCTGAAGCTACCTGTCTCCAAATTGTGATGGTTTGCCATCCGGTCAGTATGGAATAGAGGCGTGTGCTGAGGTGTGGGCAGCCCAGCACCCGCAAATTTACCGCCCAAGCTTTCCCCCAGCAATGGAGAGGTTACTCCATCTTGACAGTAATGTATATACAAAACAGAAGCAGGAAGAAGGGCAAAAATGCAACGGCGCCTGGTGATGCTCAACCTGCGATCGCAGATGTGTATCAAGGATTGGCCTCTTTAGTCATACAAGACGTTGCAAGGGGAAAAGATCATCTCTCGAGACGTAAAAATGCCACAGGTAAGGATGTCCATGTTGGCTTGTCTATCACTTCCATCGTTTGTATTGGCGCTTAGATTCTATTGCCTTTATGACCTTTCATTTGGCCAGCGTGGCATTAGTTTACATATTTCTTGACGTCTTTGGTGATATTTGCCAATAAAATTCTCGAAGGATTCTTCTCTTGGTCCTTGTAACACCCATATTACCTGCATTTGGAAGCTTATGCCCTACTGCTAAGATTGATATTCTGTATTTTTATTTGTTGGACAGTTTCGAGTTTGTTGCTGCGCTGCCGCTATTTTTCATGAGAATGCAATTTTTTAAATGTGTTTTTCTTTTTTGCAAGATTTGCAAGTTTGTTTTATTAATTCTTCTGGTCAATTCTTTTGAGTGTTGAGTCTAGCTTCTGTTCGATCTTGAATTCGTCTTGTTTGAACTGTTTAGTATTAGTTAATTCACTGTTAACTGTTTCTGCTTCATTCTGTATGATCTGGATATTTGCATTTGCATTTGGGAAACCAGCTCCTAGATACCCCCTCCCCCCACTGGTCCACAAATGAAATTGGACCAAAGCGCTCTGAGCATGCTATAAGCATGAAAGTAGCGCTATATAAAAGCTATAATAATAATTAAACAAGATTACAAAGAGAGTTTGTGTGATACACAAACTCATAGGCGGCCCCGTCGGAGTCGGATCCCTGTCAGATCCGCTTTGATCTCTCGCTGCTAAAAGTTCATTTAAAAAAAAGTATATCAAATATACATCTTCCGTGCTTTGATCTCTCAACGGGGGCCGCCTCTGAGTTTGTGTTTCACACAAACTCTCTTTGTCGCTGATAAAAGTTCATTAAAAAAATATATCAAAGATACACGACAGAAATATACATCTTCCGTGCTTTGATCTCGCAACGGGGGCCGCCTCTGAGTTTGTGTATCACACAAACTCTCTTTATCGCTGATAAAAGTTCATTTTAAAAAAAAGTATATCAAAGATAAACGACAAAAATATATATCTTCCGTGCTTTGATCTCTCAACGGGGGCCACCTCTGAGTTTGTGTATCACACAAACTCTCTTTGTCGCTGCTAAAAGTTCATTTAAAAAAAATTATATCAAAGATAAACGACAGAAATATACATCTTCCGTGCTTTGATCTCTTAACAGGGGCCGCCTCTGAGTTTGTGTATCACACAAACTCTCTTTGTCGCTGCTAAAAGTTCATTTAAAATAAACAACAGATCTTATTTAGTGCCCAGCGGTCAAAATATACATCTTCCGTGCTTTGATCTCTCAACGTTAGCCTTGTAAAGCCGATGTTCAAGGCAACTGCCACACCTCTTTTATGAGTTGATTACTTTACGAGTAAATACTGGTATGTTACTCGTATGTTGGAACAAATGAAAATGTGGAATTCCATGCAGTATATTGGATTATTAATTGTCTTAACGTAGGTTTCATTTATATTGCATACTAATTAGGTTTTTTCTCTTTAAATACTGTTTGCATAAAATATTTTTAAAAATTAGATTTTGAGCTTTTAGAAAAAAAAAAAGTAGCCGTTGCATCAGAACTTTGAATGCTCTATATTATCGTGATGTCAGATTTTCATTTTCTCTTCTACTTTCTGAGCACTAAACGGGACGGACGGACGGACGGACGGACGGACAGACAGACAGACAGACAGACGGACAGACAGGCCACACAAAACTAATAGCGTCTTTTCCCCTTTCGGGGGCCGCTAAAAATGGATTCATTTGGGCTTAATTGTTCCGTTTCTAAATGCTCATGTGGTTATGTCATTGACTTGGTGACGACAACATAACTTTCTTGGCTTAGTTTGATTGTATTGGCCCAATTAATGAGATCTTATGGAGTGCAGTCTCGGACACCTTGAGTGTTATCTATAATGAGATCTTATGGAGTGCAGTCTCGGACTCCTTGAGTGTTATCTATAATGAGATCTTATGGAGTGCAATCTCGGACTCCTTGAGTGTTATCTATAATGAGATCTACTGCTAATTTGCCAGGAACCAAAATTTCAGTTTGACCACTAAAAAATGGCGTTGTGATGTATATCAGGCTTCAGGCAGTCTTCTAACAGTACCAATAAATGCTGTCGATTCAATAAAGTTCCCTGTGAGTTGATTTGGCTTGGCAAAATTTCATGTATCACTGTGGAATTAGGCTACTTCCGATGTCTCTTAATACTTGAACACACACTGATTTCCCACAAGACCTGGGTAAAATGTAAGACCTATTTTCTTGGCTACAGCTTACTTACTTAGACTTAGGTCCTCCCGCGCCGTTCGGCGCATTGGGCGGCAATCTGTCATTGGTAACGTCTGAAGCCTCCTCCCACCTGGTGTCAACTGATCTTCCATGGAGGTGTGGCGCCAAGTAATACGACGAGGTCTCTGTTTGCGCTTCCTCGTATTGGTCTCCATGTCGTCGCAACTCTAGTGTGCGTAATTCATTTTGTCGGAGAACAATTCCCCCAAACCTCATGCGACGCTCTGTCACAACCTTACTAAGGGGTCGAATCCCAGTTCGGCATAGGATTTCCTTGTTTGAGACACGTTCTGTGTAACTGACTCACAAAATCCATCTCAGTCATTTTTGTTGAGCCACATTTAGTCTTTTATTAATTTTGACAGATGACTTCCATGTCTCACAATGCATATGTTGCAGTTGGAATGACGATTGTGTTGAGAAAGTGTATGATGCTGCCAAGGTACGTGAACTTATCCAGCTCTTCAAGCCTTGACATTACGTCTGACAGGGGCACCCTTTGCCTTAAATCCCTCTCGTCTTATCCAAGTTTATGAGGAGGTCCATTTTGGGTGCCTCTCTATCTAGGCTCTCCGTCATTTCTTGTATGCATTTATTTGTAGACCCGAGTAGTGCAACGTCATCATCAAAGTCCAAGTCCGCCATTCGGTTTTGTTCACGCAATGGAATACCAAAGACTGTCTGGCTCTCCTCATTATGTAGTCGATGGCTAGGAGGAAAACGAAGGGGGAGATAAGATGTATCCCTGACTCACACCTGTCTCGATGCTAAAAAAAACCTATGTTTTTCCTTCTTCTGTTTTAATGCAACAACTAGGCTGACTGTATAGATGTTTAGATATAGAACTGATTATCTAGACGGTCCCGGTTTCACACCCTGCTCGATGCCATCATTAGTCGTCCAGCGGGAGATTTGAAAAAGGAAATAAATTATCTTTGACTTTAAAGGAACACTCAACATGTAAACATTTACAGAAAAAAAACATTTTTACAACGTCAAATTAATCTTTGAAACTTTATTACTTTTGACAATCAAAACAAAATCACGTCTTAAATATTCCCTATGAATAGGCGCATGCGACAGGGATCCGACTCCAACGAGAGCCGCCTCTTGTTAGCCAATAGATTACAACATTAAAGACAATAAAGATTATTATTATTATTATTATTATTATTATTATTATTATTATTATTATTATTATATAAACATTGCATTGATAGCATTGTGACAAGTCGAAAACTCGCTGTCAGATTCGCTCACTTTTATCACAGCATTAATTATTATTTATCTTTATTTATTTATTTTATTTTAATTATTTCCCCTTTCTATGCCCTTTTTCTTCACAAAACCACACCTTTATCCTATTTACGCTAGACTAAAGTCTAGCGCATGGACTGTTGCCACTCCTCGCTTATCTCCCCTTGACCGGGGCGTAGATAAACGCACGATCGCATACTTTGATCTGATGCGCCGGCTGTCCGACTGATAGTCGACACCGTCTGGGTAGGATTGTCCATTCATCCATCCATACCCGTGCCCCTCCCTGATCAAAGAGATTATTCGAGGCCACTCGCCTATTGACCCTCCCAGGAGTGCCCCTTATCTCGAGTCCACACGCCCAGGCCTCTTTCCAATGTGTGAAATATTCGTCTCGAGCCGACCACGTGAGAGATAATCCCTATCTTATCACATTTCCTGTTTCCGGTCGGGCTCCCGACTTTTATAAGCTAAACTATTCCAACTCGCTCATTTCACTCTTCCGCTGGCACTTGCCGCATGAGCCTGGACTAGTTCACTTGTTAATTCTCTTAGAGGAATTTTGTGGTGAGTCTGCGTGAATTACAAGTCCATTTTATCTAGCTTGTGTATATTTCATTCTGGATATTATCCTGTGTATTTTATTTAGTTCATTTATATTTTAATTTGTGCATTGTGTATTTCTCACTGTCGTAAGTAGGAAACTTAAACCTTGCATATGTATATATTTATATATTACGTTTACCTATGTCGGCAATATTATTGCCACGTTGCTCGATGGACAATTGACGCAACATTGTACATATATGTACAGCTCAGTTTATTTTCTTTATCTCGGCTGGTCGCCTTGAAGAGATATAAGAAATCTCTCTTGTTTTAATCATTTTGCTTCTGCAAGAGTTGTTCCCTCCCCTTGAACGGACTATCATTGTTCACGTCATGGCCCCGGCCGTGTGTAGACAATAGCGTCACGGTCATTGACCACCAGCGTCCAATTCTCTCCCCCTCTCCCCCCCCCCTTTTTATGCTCTTTCTACTTGTATTTTATTGAGATTCTTATTCCCCCTTTATGTACATACATATATATATATATATATATTGCTTTTTCCCCTCTTATGTACATTTTATTATTGCTAGCAGCCCTCTAGTTATTTTTCCAAATACCATTTGTCATCATGTTCCCCATTGTGCACTAAAGCAATTTTATCAATCTGACGTATGCACCTCAGTCGAGGGCATCGGCAAGATGCATGAGAGACATGTCCTAACTTGTCCTTATTTATCCGCAGCCTCCCTCAGGTGTCTGCCTATTTGGCTCCAGCCAACACTACTCGCCTACTTGCCTATTTACTACCTACTAGGACCTGCCTACATGCCTATGTGTATTGACACATCTGCCCATTTAGAGCTGTCCAGCATTGCCTAATTGCATTTGGCCCACTCTGCCAACTTGCCCATTTGGTACTAATCAGTATCGCCTGCTCACTTGGATCCACTACGAGTATCACGTACTATTAAGTGCTTCTCAGCGCTGAAAGTCACTACTCATCGTCCACTTGGCGCTATCGGCTCAAGCCTGCCTATTTGACAGTCCGCCTGTCAGCCCATTAGGTACGACGTCCCTATAGATCCGTTCTGTGCGAGACGTCATAGCTCTGCCAACTCACTGGACTTATCCTGCACCCGACGCTGCCCACGGCAGATCAGCTCTGCCCGCAGTACATTTGTGCCCACGGTAGCCGGCCACCCGCCCTACTGTGCCCACTACAGATATTGGAACTCTTGGACTGAAACTCCACTAGGACTATATCATCGGCGTCCCTCTTCCAGCTAGAGCGACCCCAATCACCAGCCAGGATACAGACAACTACGATTCATCCAAGACAGAAAGAGCTAAGTACCAAGGACAAAGTGACACATTCTCTCATTACGTGCATAAGTGATGATTAAACATAACATCGTTTGGAGTTAGATACAAACCCTCCCCCTTTTATCTTTTATGTAAATATTTATGTAAATAAATATTCTTTATATTTTATCTATTTGTATCTCTCTTAATTGCTTGTCTAGTTGCGTGTCTGCTCCCGATTTGTCTGCTGATGGGTCAGTGTGTGTATACTCAAAAATAATCATCCCCTAGACACCAAAACAAGCTAAATTCACATCACACGCGGCGACCCGTCACAGATTTTGGGGGCTCGTCCGGGATCATTTAACCCTTTTAAAGCAGGCACGAACAGGCAGCAATAACTAAATTCCCTATCAATATATTTTTTTTTTTCTAAAATATTTATAAATATCATCACTTCACATTACGAGAGTGTCACTTATGTCATATTTTTATATTACCATTATTATTACATTTGTATTTGATTTGTAATAACTCCTTGCAGGAACTTGTGATTAACGTAGGCAGACACCACATTTCCTTTATACTCTTTCTCTACTCAGCGACTTACTTTCACTAACACTTTGTCCTCAATTCAAGCTCTAATCCTTTCACCCACCCTATCCGCCCTCTACCACCCTAGTGCCCCTCCACCTTATCATGGCCAGTGGCACACGATCGAAAGCAGACTCTGACATGAAGCAAAAGATGGCTAACTGGAAAGAAGCTGCGGCCATCTTTTATAATGATGAAGCAGATCAGAAAGAATACATAAGGAAACGACTAGAAGCTTTCGAGGAGGAGGAAAAGGAAGAAAGGAGACTTGCAAGAGAGCATGAAATAGCCATGGAAAGGGAGAGAAGAGAAACAGAAACAGCCAAAGAGAAGGAAAGAAAGGAAGCCGAGATAGCAATTGCTAAAGAGAAGGAAATAACTCAGAGGGAGGTAGAGAAGGAAAAAGAAATAACGGCAAGAGAAAGGATAGCTGCGGAGAAAGAGAACGGAACCGCGAGCCAGGCCTCCTCCGAATCTCGCCCGGCTAGCCCTGCCTCCAGTCAAGGTCTGTTAAACGGTCTTCCCCACATGCCAATGGAGCACTTCGA
>JADKLZ010001913.1:13939119-13953035 GCA_021533235.1 Biomphalaria straminea
ATGTCTTAAAAAATTTTTTTTTCATTATTTTGTACAAAGTGTATATACTTCTGCTGATTTTATTGTCACTAAATAAATGACTTTAAATATATACCATAAAAGACATTTAAAAATCTGTTTTAAAATATGTTTTGTAATGTTTTTATTGGTATGTAGCAGTTTTTGCAACAATGAAAAATTTAACCACTTGTGCGCAATGTTGCAAATTTGATACAAAGCTATAACTTCTAAAACACTTATTTTTTGTCAAAAAAGTTGTACTATGTATCTTATAGACCCCATAGGATGACATTAATAGTAAAAAAAAATTTTTTGAACATCTATTTCAAAATGTTCGCCATATAGGGTTAGACAACCCATTTCATGCTCTAATGGCACTAGGGAAGAAAGAGCATTTGTACAGATTTGTCCTAGCATATGGGACAAGGAATGTGCTTTTATCTTTGTGTCTTTCTGAGTATTTTTATTAAGTTTTGTTTTTGTATTTGAAGATTATGGTTCAGTGTTTTGTGTATAATTGCTACTTTACTTGTAAGTCTTCTATCCTGAAGCCTTTCTAAATTTAGTGATTTTACTAAAGGTGTTACTCTAGTCAAATGTGAATATTGATTTGTTATGAATCTCACTGCTCTTTTTTCTGCCTGTTCCAGTTTCTTAATGTTTTTTTTTGAGTTGATGGGTCCCAAAACAGAGGATGCATATTCTATTATTGGCCTAACCAAAATTAAATAATATTTTAGTTTTATGTTCTTATTTGATTTATAGAAATTTCTGTAATAAACCCTAATGCTTTGTTTGATTTTTTGATAGTTTCATCAAAATGGGGATTCCATGACAGTTTTTCATTTATTATAACACCTAGGTATTTTGCGATTTTAGTCTGAGTTACTGGTTTACCATGAATAAGATAAGTGGAATTAATTTGTTTTTTTAATCTACAAGCCTAGGTTCCCCGTTTTATTTCAGATTTTAGCATTTTTGGGCCAACTTTCCGGCTCTTTCAGCATGGAAAAGCTACCAAAGTACCTTGGTTAACTTAGATAGCAAACTAAAAATGTGTAAGCCAGGATGTTGCAAGAAAGGCTTCAGGGAAACTTTGCATTGTGCGGAAGCTGGCATCAACGAAGTGGGGAGCCTGAGGAGATATGTTCCGATCACTGTATTTAGGGTCAGTCCGATCACAGATAGACTACAGCCTACCTGTGCAAATTTATGGCTCTAGAACAGCTCTTCAACAACTTGATAAGATACAGTCCCAAGCACTAAGATTTGTCCGTGGAACCTTTAGGACAAGTCCAGTAAATGCGGCTGAAATAATGGCTAATGTAGGTCCACTAAACCTTAAAAGGGAAAGGTCAATACTGACCTGCTTTGAGAGGTATAAAAGGCTGGATAAATATCCTTCCAGATAGAAAACTAGTGGATGGTCGGAGATGCAGAAGACGTATCCAGATAATTCATACATCATGCCACTGGACTATCTGATAAAGCTGGCCTCTTCACAAACCGACAAAACATTCAAAGATTTCATCTCCTTCCCCCTAGGTGTCGCCCAACTACCCCAGACATACGCTTGAAACTAGTAGACCCTAATGCCACTAAACTAAGTCGTTCATCTAACGACTTTCAAATTCTAGAACTGGAGACCATTAATGTGCTATTTTTGCATACACTGATGGGTCGGCATCGATAGATTCTGGAAGAGCAGGCTTTATAGCCTACATTGAGTTTCTTGGCTCTTTCTCTGTCAAAATCTTTGGACCATGTGGTAGTATATGCAGTTTTGATGGGGAGATCATGGCAGTTTGTGAAGCCTTTATAGTCATTAACTCTCAACTAGGCGAGGGACATTTGAGGGCAACACAGATTGTTGTGGTCACTGAAACAAAATCTGTACTAAAGGATTTGAAAGCCCCGAACCATGGCCCCCCAACATCGACACTGTCACGATGGCTTCTCACAACATAGCATAACGCTGTAATAATGCAATGGGTACCGAGTCACTTATCTTATATAAGTTACAGACGTTGTGACGGGTCGTCGCGTGTGATGTGTGTTTAGATTGTTTGATGTCTAGGGGATGATTATTTTTGAAGATATCACACACTGGCCCATCGGGAGCAGACACACAACGAGACAACCAATTAA
Source organism: Biomphalaria straminea (assembly GCA_021533235.1). Lineage (NCBI taxonomy): Eukaryota > Metazoa > Mollusca > Gastropoda > Planorbidae > Biomphalaria > Biomphalaria straminea. Next base: position 13,941,268 of record JADKLZ010001913.1, read on the forward strand.
ATACAGATACAAATGTTAAATTAAAAGAATATTTATTTACATAAATATTTTCATAGAAGAATAAAAGGGGGAGGGTTTGCATCTACCTCTAATCAATACTATATTTGATCATCCCTCTTGCACTTAGTGAGAGAATATGTCACTATGTCCTTGTTACTTAGCTGGTTGTAGCTGGTTGTCCTGCTTGGGTCGCAGCTGTTGGTATCCTGTCTGGGGGTGGCGCTCTAGCGGATATAGGGACGCCGATGATATAGTCCTTGTGGAGTTTCAGTCCAAAGTTCTAATATATGTAGTGGGCGCAGTAGGGCGAGTGGCCGGCTACCGTGGGCACAATTGTACTGCGGGCAGAGTTGATATGCCGTGGGCAGTGCCGGGCGCAGGATAAGTCCAGTGAGTTAACGATATAAATGCAGTGGACAAATTCACATATCTTGGCAGCACACTCTCCAGAAATGGAAATATCGATAACGAAATCAACCTTCGCATCGCCAAGGCCAGTGCATCATATGGCAGACTATCAAACAATGTTTGGAACAGACGTGGGCGCAGGATAAGTCCAGTGAGTTGGCGAAGCTACCACGTCTCGCACAGAGCGAGGTCTATAGGGGCGTCTAGCCTAATAGGCTAACAGGTGGGCTGCCAGATAGGCAGGCAAGTTGAGCCAATAGCGTCAAGTGGGTTGACGAGTAGTGACCTATTGCGCTGAAGAGCACTAAATCGATACGTGATACTCGTAGTAGATCCAAGTGAGCAGACGATACTGATTAGTACTAATCGGGCAGGTCCTAGTATGTAGCAAATAGGCAGAGTAGGCCAAATGCTGGTAGGCAGTGCTGGATAGCACGAAGTAAGCGATCGAATACAAATAGGCAGACACCTGAGGGAAGCTGCGGATAAACAAAGACAAGTTAGGACATGTTTCTTGTCGATGCCCTCGACTGAGGTGTACTCGTCAGATTGGTAAAATTGTTTTATTGCACATTGGGGAAAATGACGACAAATGGGATTGGAAAAATAGGGGCCCGATAGTAGTAATATAAAATGTACATTAAAGAAAAAATAATAATCTCAATTAAATGCAGGTAGAAAGAGCATGGGGGAAAAGAGAGGGGAGAATTGGACGCTGATGGTCAATGATCGTGACGCTATTGTTTACACACGGCAGAAGGTCATGAACAATGGAGCGAGCTTGAGTGCAAAGAATGTGTCCGATCAAGGGGGAGGGCAACTCTCGCCAAAGCAAAATGATTAAAAGGAGAGATAATTCTTATATCTCTTCTAAGAGCAATATTAGTGCACTAGTAAAATTATCAAGGCGGCCAGCCAAGATAAAGAAAATAAAATAAGAGGTACATATATATACAATGTTGTGTCAATGATCAATTGAGCAACGTGGCAATAATATTGCCGACATGGGTAAATGTAATATATAAATATCTATACATATGCAAAGGTTAAGTTTCATACTTACCACAGTGAGAAATACACAATGCACTACTTAAATATAAATGAACTAAATAAAATACACAAGATAATATCTAGCATAAAATATACACAAGCTAATAAAATAGAACTGTGTTTAAGTTCGGCTTAACTCACCACCAGGTATTCCTCTAAGAGTAAGAATAAATGAAATAGTCCAGACTCGTATGCCAGCGAGAGAGACAAATGAGCGAGCGATAATAGTTTACCTTAAAGATGTCTAAAGTAAGACCGGAAACAGGAAATGTGAGAGCCTAGAGATTATCTCTCACGTGGTGGGCTCGAGACGAATTTTACACATTGGGAAAGTCACGATGCGGATTGACACGAACAATCTCTTTGATCAAAGAGAGAGACACGTATTGGGATGGGAGTAGTAATGAATTACAATCCTGCCCATATGGTATCAACTGAGAAGGTCGGACATCCGGCACTTGTTTGATCTTCTCCCCGGTCAAGGGGAGATAAGAGAAAAGTTGGTGACCTAGCTCTAGACAAGGTGGCGGGCTTAGTCTAGCGAGAAGAGGAAAAAGATGGGGCTTGGGAAGAAATAGGGTATAGAAAAGGGAAATTATTAAAATAAAATAAATAAATAATAATAAATAATGACATTTCATCATTGAAACATTTCATCATTAAAGCAATTCATTATTAGGGTTAAGGTTAACTTGTTCTATGTGTTAATTACTTAATTACACCTATATGTACTTATGTTTGCAAAATGAAATTTATGCAATGATAAAATGTTATGATGATGAAATGTTGCAATGATGAAATATCTCGTATGATGAACCAATAGAAACATAGATAAGTATACGCTCTTCATACGTTCATACGCTTTTCGCTAGCAAAGTGGTTACTGTGATTGCTTGAGAAGTTTGACAGGCGTTAGCTCGGCAGTTCCAGCTTCTACCTCAACGTGGTTGCTGAGTAAACACCCCTTTGGGTGGTCAAAAGAAACTGGTTTTTGGTTACTGTGACAAGTCAAAAACTCGCTGACAGATTCGCTCCATTTTATCACAGAATTAATTATTATTTATTATTATTTATTTATTTTAATTATTTCCCTTTTCTATGCCCTATTTTATCACTAACCACACCTATTTCCTCTTCTCGCTAGTCTAAGCCAGCCATCTTGTCTAAAGCTAGGCCACGAGGTTCCGCTTATCTCCCCTTGACCGGGGAAAAGATCAAACAAACAGTCACTTGCATTGGTTTTAGGCGCCGGATGTCCGACCTTCTCGATCGACACCCATACCGGCGGCTCTCTTTGATCAAAGAGATTACTCGTGTCCACACTCATCGTGAATTTCCCAATATGTGAGAGACAATCCATGTGAGAGACAATCCCTAGCTTATCACATTTCCTGTTTCCGGTCTCACTTCCGACTTTTATAAGCTAGACTATTTCAAATTATTCTCACTCGCTCATTTCTTTCCCTCGTTGGCACATGAGACTGGACTATTTCATTTATTCTTTCTCTTAGAGGAGTACCTGGTGGTGAGTTAAGCGGATCGTAAATCACAGTTCAAATTTATTAGCTTGTATATATTTCATTCTGGATATTATCCTGTGTATTTTATTTACTTCATTTATGTTTAATTTGTGCATTGTGTATTTCTCACTGTCGTAAGTAGGAAACTAACTTAACCATTGCATATGTATACATTTATATATTACATTTACCTATCTCGGCAATATTATTGCTACATTGCTCAATTGATGATTGACGCAACATTGTACATGTATGTACATCTTAGTTTATTTCCTTTACCTCGGCTGGTCGTCTTGATAATTTTAGAAGAGATATAAGAAATATCTATCATTCTAATCACTTTGCTTTGGCAATAGTTGCCCCCCCCCCCCCTTTTGAACGGACAAACTCGCTTCACTCAAACTCGCTTCATTGTTCAGGTAAAAAATAGCGTCATGGTCACGGACAAGCGTCCAATTCTCTCCCCTCTTCCCCCACCCAATGCTCTTTCTACTTGTATTCGATTGAGATTATGATTCCCCTTTTATGTACATTTTATATTACTACTATCAACCCTCTATTTTTCCAATCCCATTTTCATCATTTTCCCCATTTTTCACTAAAGCAATTTTACCAATCTGACGAATGCACCTCCGTCGAGGGCATCGATAACATGCATGAGAGACATGTCCTAACTTGTCTTTATTTATCCGCAGCCTCCCTCAGGTGTCTGCCTACTTGCTACATACTTAGGCCACTGACTATTTGCTACATACTAGGACCTGCCTATTTAGTGCTGTCCCGCACTGTGCATATTTGCATTGAGTTCCACCTACCTACTTGGCGCTAGCCAATACTACACTCACCTATTTGGTACTAATCAGTATCACCTACTCACTTGGATCTACTACGAGTATCACGTATCGATAAGTGCTCGTCAGCACTGAAGATCACTACTCATCAAATCACTTGGCGCTATCGGCTCAAGCCTGCCTATCTGACAACCCACCCACTTGTCAGCCTATTAGGTACGACGTCCCTATAGACCCCGCTCTGTACGAGACGTCATACCTTCGCCAACTCACTAGACTTATCCTGTCTACGACGCTGCCCACGGCAGATCCTCTTTGCCCGCAGTACACTCGTGCCCACGGTAGCCGCCACCCCCCCCTACTGTGCCCACTACAGATATTAGAAGTTTGGACTAAAACTCCACTAGGACTATATCATCGGCATCCCTCTACCCGCTAGAAACGCTACTGCCAGCCAGGATACAGACAACTGCGATCCAATCAAGACAAATAGCTAAGTACCAAGGACAAAGTGACATATTCTCTAATTAAGTGCAAGAGTGATGATCAAATATAGTATTGATTAGAGTTAGATACAAACCATCCCCCTTTTATTTTCCTATGTAAATATTTATGTAAATATTATCACCATTTGTATATCTCTTCCATTGCTTGTCTCGTTGCGTGTCTGCTCCCGATTTATCTGCTAATGGGTCAGTTTGTGATATCTTAAAAAATAATTATCCCCTAGACACCAAACAAGCTAAACTCACGTCACACGCGGCGACCCGTCACAGTCACGGTTTTAAAGGCCAAGTGACCAATTACAAAAATAGCCATTCGACTCCACCCCTAGCGTGTGGGGAACAAGGCGAACCCAGTAGCCACTGCACTTGACTCACAAGCCTAGGTATGGAGGTGAAAAGCCAGGAGCTCGGCGCGTTAGAGGTAAAAGCGTACCATAAACGATGGGGGTCTCCGAGCCAGTATTTCCGAAAACACCAGTGCATGAAAGCGGCCACGTGGATGGCATTGGCTACGAACGTTGCGAGAAACGACTTTCAAAATTTACTCTTACGCTTAGAGAAGCAGGCAGTGCTGACAACGGTTCAGCAGCCTTGGGCACCAGTCCAGGGTATCAAGCTATTGTCTCAACTGTGGGGCAGGGCGTTTCTCATTCATGCAACCATAACGCCCGTCTGGGGCACCCTCTCTCTCATTTTCATGTTCATTTCTAAATTCGATAAAAGCGGGTACGGGCAGGACCGACAGAATAGGCCATGTCAACGTCAACAAAGGGTTTATGGATGATAAGTTAGCTACCTTTGGAGGAATCGGTAAAAGAAACCAATTTTTTAAAGAGGGGACGATTCCCCTACAGGATATCAGTCTGGTAGCACTTATCCCCCGGAACAACGTCCGGGCATAATAAATTTAGTGCCGCGACGGCCACTCTTAGCACATTTGGGGGAGTTGTGCCCCCCAATAAATCTCAAAAGGTGACCGCACCAGGAGGCAAGGCAGTACGGGGTAGTGGTGCACCCCTGCCCGGTTACGACCGTAGCAAACAGCTTTGGATAATCCACCTCAACCTGAATCAACAGTTCTTGCTGAAACGGGTCGAGGTCCATACAATTGTAGAGCGATACGAGGCAGATGTCCTATTGTGTCAGGAAACTCAACGCTCGGAAGAGGTACCACCCCATCTTTCTGGCTTTACGGCTGTCCGGTGTTCCAGCTCGCTATGCCAGGAACTCGTAACGTTTGTGAGAAATTCGTTAACGGTCAGTGTTGTTGAATTCAGCGCCCCTGCAGGACCCGCAATGACGGATACTCTGGCAGTCGAAGTGTTCCAATTTTGTCAGCGATTCACATGCGTAAACCTCTACATCTCACAAAAATCAGAGTTGCAATTTGAATTGCGTGAGTCCTTTGGCATAAGGATGATCGTTGCAGGCGATTTTAATGCTAAGTCACCCAACTGCGGGTGCTCGGAGACAGATTTAAGTGGGCGGTGACTGCTCGAGGGATGCGACAAAACAAATCTTGTCTTGCAGTGTAAACATTGCCCCCGACCACAATGGCAATGGGAACGTGTCGCGACCAGACTTGTCACTAGTGTCAGCTGATTTAAAGTTGCAATCAAGAGTGGACGTGCTCGAGGACGTCGGTAGCGATCAACTGCCGGTCTTGGTCACAATCGAACTCGCAAATCTCGACAAGAAGACCCCATATACAGAACCAAAATGGGTGTATACTCGTGCCAATTGGGGCCTGTTTAAGAAGGCATTGGACACCTATCTTAGCGGGCTGGAAATAACAGATGGATGTATTAACCGGATTTGCCGACTCTTCGTAAAGGCCATTCTGAGCGCCGCTCGTAGGGCTATCCCGAGGTCCTATTGTGGGCGCAGGTTGAGGCCCTTTTAGTTTCCCGCTTTGGCACGCCTAATCCGACTGAGGAGGGCTGCACACAGGAGGCACAGTCGTCGACCAAACTATGATACCAGATTCTTATAACAAGCTGTTGGTTGCGGTAAAGGAAGCAATTGCGGAGGGTACGAGACTGAAGTGAGCCTAGACAAGCGCCAACCCCGATCTAGCGGATGGACGACAGGCATGGAAACTCTTTAATACCTTGGCGAAAGAACCAAAAGCAGCAGTGCCCCTGCTAACGGCTCAGGGCATGGTGGTCACAGACTGTCAAAGGTCTGACTCTCCTAATAGTGCCTTCACGGCCAGAAAGGCCAAAGGAAAACGCTGCATGGTTTATGGCGAAGATGAGACGAGCACATTCACAAACGCATTTACCGATGGAGAGCTAGCAATTTCACAGAGTTTGGCGGCCCGGTTCGTTGCTAAAGCTCTTGAACCTAGGTTGGGGTGCCGCCACTGCGTCGAGGACGACGATATAATAGAGCACATTCTCTATGAATGCCGAGCTCTGCAAGATGAACGATCGGGACAAGGTAATGAGAGAGAGAATACTGGTCCGTGTGTGGCAAAATGTGTCCGTGTGTCCTTGTACGGGGATAAGGTAACCCTATAACTAACTGCTCTAAGGGAGTAATCTCAGCATGGTTGTTACTAATGGGGTATCTGATTCGACAGGCTTTAGCTCACAAGTTCGAATTCATGTAGTTCACTTTTATTTATAAATACATTAAAAAAAAACGTTCACCCATATACCCCTTTCCAATAGGGTTTGTTGCACTAGTCCATTTCGTATCTTTTTTCAAAACTATTGGGCCGGAAGTGGCTTTTTTCCCTATATAACTTTGCATTTTTCAGTTCTCTTTTTAAATTAAACTGACATTATTATGCTATAATTGTAAGTGTGCCTGATAGAGAAAAAAATTCTGCACAAAAATACGGGTGGTTGGGATCAAACCAGATAGAGGTATAAAAAGAAAAAGAGTTAAAAATAGCGCGGGAAAGTGCACATTTACAGTACTTTATTTGATGAGTATTTTACCCAAGATCTGTGTTGTTTTTTTAGTACTAGCTTATTTCAAGTACCCGGCATTTTTCGATACACAATTTCATACACATTAGTGATTTTAAACTTTAAATGATTTTATTCCTTGTAACTTCTTGTGTGAGTAAAGAGGCCAATCCTTTGTACTTTCGCCATTATTTCTGCTTCTATTGTGCTTGGCAGCTGCAATCCAGGACTTTCTTTTAAAGTGTAATAACCTCCACACAGTTCATAGCACAAAGGACGTTCTCGAATCAAGACAATAACACTGCAGCCGGATCTATTCCAATAGTCTTTCCTGTCTTTGTTCACTAGTGCGCTCGGGCGCACCACAAGTCCTGGTGTAAGGCAGGGTTACAACACTAACCCCCGCCTTAGTCTTTTCGTCCCGAACAAAAACAGGTTCACGGTTAATCAGTGCAGGTGGAGGTCGATCGGTTGGAGTCACAGATTTCATGGAGCGTGCTCCCCAAAGCGCCATCCACACTGCTCTCTGCAGGTGCCGCTTTCTCCTTCTCCAGTCGACCAAGTTTCTCTCTAGAAGATGCCGCGATCGTTGACTCTTCATCCTGACAGTTGTCGCTGGCGTCAGCAACCTGACACATAGAGTTGTAGTGACAGCTCTTGTTGTTAATGCAGTTGATCCAGAACTGCGCTTCATCAGACCTTTTCTAAAGATGGCTCGTGAAAGAGCTGTAGACCCACATGAAGCCACTCTGTTTCCAGCCTCAGGCGTCTCAGGAAGAATTGTCTGTAAAACACCTTTACAACGTTCCAGGTGCAAAAGTTCATCAGCCGCCGCATCACATCTTGCTGGGTTCTCTCGACCACTTTCAAGGCTCCTCTCGCTTGTTATGGCCTCTGGACATGCGCCGATTGGGTCCAGACCATGTTGGCAGGTCTTCCGGTGATCGTACTCCCATCAGCACAGTTCTTGTTGAACGTTTGAGTGTAGACAGGAATCACGATGACATGATCAGATCTGTGCTCAGCGCCGTCACCACAAATGTTAGAATTCTTGTCGTAGGAGCCAAGCTTGTTCGATTCGCTATTACGGTCATAGACAACGCTACCATCAACGTCGTCTCCGATGAGTAACGGATTGTTTATACCTGTCGACATGGTAGCTATCTGGTCATCGGTCTTTTTCAACCCGGTATCAATCAATTCATCAGTCTTGTTCACTGACGTAATGGTACCTATCTTTTTAATCATGGTACAGAACTTCTCTTTGACTTCGTTCATTTTCGTACCCAACTTTATCTGGAACGAAATCAACTGATCTCTGACATCTGGTTCTATCTCAAACAGGTAGGTCTTGGGATCCTCTCCTTCATCCACCAGGTTCTGTCGAAGACTGTCTCTCATCTTTTCTTCGGCACAGAAGATTCCTGGCATGGAGCTCCTCTTTTAACTGTTTACAGCTAAGCTCATTCAGCTTCCTAAACGTTGTCATTCTTTCGTTGAGCTGCCTAAATCCGACTTCTGACACCAATGTAATAACTTCTAAAGTAGGCAACTCAACGAAAGGTAGTATATAACAAGTAACTAGGCGTTTATTAAAACTACAAAACTAACAGGCATGGACTCCAGCTATCAAGTCCCAGAATGTCCTACTTGCCACTAAACTACCAATGCAGACAACCGACACATTCCCAGTGTCACCCCTGGTCCTCCACACAGTTCATAGCACAAAGGACGTTCTCGAATCATAACAACAATAACACTGCAGCCGGATCTCTCCCGATTGTCTTTCCTGTCTCTGTTCACTAGTGCGCTCGGGCGCACCACAAGCACTGGTGTAAGGCAGGGTTACAACAAAAGGTTACTTTTCTTGTGGATCTATCTAGTGCCACTTTTTCCCAGCTGTTAGTGCCGACTTTGAAGAGCTTTATGTCGCGTTTGCATAAACCAGTGTACCTTAGCAGTGGAAGACCAGCGGATCTCATGCCTTCTGTTAAATCACCATACGAATATCTGTCAAAGTCGACCTTGTGGCATTCATAATAACTAAATCTATGTGCAAATATAGACAAATGTGCAAAGAATTGCAAGCCTATAATAAATCATACATGGTCAGACATGAACTACAGATTTGCATATTCTAGTTAAAATAATAGCATATCTTTACAACTGTACTTCAGTAGAAGCATTACTTGTTCGGGAACTAACAATGATCCAATGATAGGCCTTTAGATTTAGAATTAGAAGACGATGCGCAAAATTTTTCTGAATGTTAATTTATTTAACTCTTGAATCAAGAATGCATTGGCGTCCGCAAGGAAGTACATTGTGGTGCACTTGCACCCCCCCTGTCACGTTCCAATCGTCAGACATTTTGGTTTATCTATTTTTTTAATTTTCATTTCATGTAATTATTATTTTAATCTAGCTCCGGTCAAGGTCAACCGAAAGACCTAGTTAGCTGGGGTATTTTAGCCAGGCTTTTCCAACTCTGCACTATTTGTCTAATAGAGAATTTCTGATTGGTTGAAGATACAATTTTGATAGGTTATTTTATTTTGCAAATTTAGAGGTTGGCTCAGTCACGTAAACAAAGATAGCAAAAGCTAGAATCCCGGCCAGTCTATTTCTAGTTTTTTTTTTATGGTTTCCCAGCTCTTTTCGATCTTCTCGGCTTTCTCTAGTATACTGCGTAGCGTGGATTCTGATTAAATCTACATCTACGTAATAAAAAAAACACACCTGGAAGAAGTATTTCATTAATATTTTTTAATGGCTAAAACGTGACTACTCAGAATTCAGAGGCACATCCCTGCGGGCGCCCATGATTGCCTCTTCCATAAAACTTTGTATTTAAAAAATAAATGTACCCAATGCTTGAGATCATGCTTGTATACTTAGGCTCTATATAAATCGATCCGGTATCAATGTATTAAGTAGCTATAACCCCGCAAAAAATGTAAATGAAAGAAGATTAAGTTATACATATATTTTTGTGATATTTCTTTGCAAACAAGGACGCGTTTAGAGATATGAATGAAGGGATGTGTAAAACTAAAAGCAGGCCACGTGCTGTAGCACCATTGTCATGGATGGATGGCAAGCCGGTATGAACTTCTTATCGTCCGCAGTCAGGCTGGGAAGGGCTTTAATTTAACCGAGCAAGGCTCGGCCACCTGATATTATATATATATATACAAGAAATGCTCTCTTAAGAGTATAGGATATATAAATAAATATATATATATATATATATATATATACAAGAATTGCTCGCTTAAGAGTATAAATACAAGAATTACTCGCTTAATAGTATAGGATAATGAAATACGGAGAGTGGTGGCCGAATGGTAAAGTGCTTGGAGGGGTCTCAGTGAAAACAGGGGTTTGTAATTTCGGGACCCAAGTGTAACAAACTTAGTGCGACCTTATCGATAGTTCTAGGCGCCAGGTCAAGTCATTGCGCTGTCCAGCGTAAACAAGTTAATTTTAGAATAGCCAATCATGGAAAGGGGTTAAGGGAAAAAAATTACACACGTCATCTTCCAGAAGGTCAAAGTTACTAAAATAAGTATCAGAGAATGTTATATGCTTCTGGAAGATACGATTTGAAAAGTATAAATAAGAGGGAAAAGAGTTAGTCGGGGTCCTCGCACAGTAACGGTACTTAGAGAGCGATGGTCCTCGCATAGTAACGGTATTTGTAGAGCGAGTGTCCTCGCATAGTAGTAGTTTTATGTAGCGATGGTCCGTTGTTCAATCTTCTCTTTATAAAGAAGTAATAGTAGAAGTCTGTTATTAAGAAGTTATTTATATAAGTGAAGTTTTATTTATATTAAAGTAGAGATTGAGAAAGTGTTTGTTCAAGAAAGTAGAAGCTGTATTAAAGTTGTTGAAGAAAACATAGAGTTTCTTTCTTCATTGAATTTGAGTTATCAAGTCAATAATAATATCAATCCCCGGCTTGTGACGATATACAGAACATCACATCATTGACAAACAAAACGTCACACCAAGTCAGATATTATTATTATTATTATAGCTTTTATATAGCGCTACTTTCATGCTTATAGCATGCTCAGAGCGCTTTGGTCCAATCTCATTTGTGGACCAGTGGGGGGAGGGGGTATCTAGGAGTTGGTTTCCCGTGCTGCCTTTGGGCGCTCAGTAAACACAACTCTGCCCGAGTCGGGTGTCGAACCTCGAGCCCCCTTCTAGGTAGCCAAGCCAAGCCAAGCTCAAGCCGCACTTAGCCTCTCGACCACGCTTCCCATATAAGTGGGAAAAGAAAAAGAGGTTAGTAATAGTGCTGACCGCATGACACGCTCGTGTACAGTCCGCTATAGAAATAGAGGACCTCACAGCTCTGCCCTATAGATCTCATGATCTGATAGGGGAACTTTTTTTCTTCTTTTATTAATAATAATTTGTACTACGAAGTGTGCTGTATTTATTTTGTATTGGTCTCTAATTGACCTCATTCGCCAATCGTAAACAAACAACATTTAGCCACGTGATTCTCTATCTCTTGTATACAAATTACGATCTAATTTCTAATACTTAACGGCTATCACGTGG
>JADKLZ010001913.1:13962984-13987487 GCA_021533235.1 Biomphalaria straminea
CCATTCACACCATGCTGCGCCATGGGATCTTCCCATTTACTTGTTATAAGTAAAGCGAATGCGTGAATTCCTGAATGAAAAATACTATGAATGGAGCTAACAAAAATGGCTAATTGACCTTAAATTACGCGATATTAAGAATATAGCTGCACTCATGTAACAATGCTTTAGAAAAACAAATTTGAATGTTAATTTGATTAAATGGACTATAATTAGTATGTTCATGTGCTAAAGCATAAAACTATATTTGCGAAGAGAAGTTCTATAATCTTATTAGAGTAGAATTCAAGTTTTAGATCTAGATCTAGGAATAGAGAGATGAGTTACCTTTCGTAATCATGTCTGAACGAATGTGCGTAATTAAAGTACTTTCTAAAGTGAAACCTGAGAGTATACTCTATCTGTGTATTGTTGTTCTAGTTTCAATAGTCTAACGACACAATAATGTGGAAATACTTTTAATATTATGACAATAATCTGAGAAGAAGAGATAATTATATAAACACCAATTTCATTCACAAAATAGTGCGGATTGGGATGCACCAATTTCCATTCACACCGTGTGCTGCGCCATGAGATCTTCCATTTACTTGTTTCTTGTTGTTGTTATTTGAACTTTTGTGTGTTTGACCTTTTACTTTGAGGATTATATATATAGATTATATATTTTGTATTATGTTGTAATATAGGCTATTTATTGATTTTTTTTAAAGAAAGATGAAGACCAAAAAACAGCATTACCATTTAGAACTCGCATGCTATGAAAACAGCATAACGGATTCACTAGAGATTACACAAGATGCGGAGACTGAACAAAATACTAGTAAGTAAATTTCAGCGCACCTAACAAACTACCAACTTATTTAGCAGCTATTCCAAAGTTGGAAAATTAAAAAAAAAAAAGCTATACAGAATAGAAGATAATAAAATACACAGATGATTTAAAACAAAAGTAATAAATGAAATTTCAAATTACTAAATAAGACCAAGTGGTGACTCTAGCCAGGTCTATGGAACTTCCGGTTTCATTATAGACCACAATGGCTAATTACTTAGCCGGCGATGCGATGCCACTAATCCGTCTACATCTGAACTACAAAAACAATCATAGAAGCAATCATCAAGATACATTTAAATAAATGAAGTAGAAATAAAAGCATATTCAAAATTACAGGGGGTCCACAAATAACTACAACACTAAAAAGAACTTTCTAAGTTACTGCTTGGTCTGCAACCAGCTAATCACCCATAGAACAGTGTTCCACCATGGAACTATACTAAAGGAACGCTGACTTCAAAACAAGGTCTTTGCGCATCCTGTCTGCGCATACTGCAATATTTAAAAAAAACATTACAAAGACAATGAAGAATTTTATGCCTTGAACGAGCGCGATTTACCCGTCTTGATTAGAAAATGGTTTTTCGCTCTTTATAAACGAATTCTTAAAAACTTTATCCATTTTCAGACAAGCTGTTATGGTGGATATATTTTTTTAGAGCAAGAGATCATCACAAATTATTTTATTTTTGATCATCTTACTAAAAATTATATGTTCACAGGGATTCCAACATTGGGTTTTTTTATACTAGATTTAGTGCAGTTATATGTGCTACTTGCAGATTAGCTTGCGGTTCCGCATTAAGCGGAATCGTCCCGCAAAACATAAAAAGATAAATTAAAACTCACATGCTCGCTGTTCCGGCACTTTTATTTATTTTATTTTTTTGCGAAGTCTGAATTCCGACAAAATAAATCATCATTATTTTTTTTATTAGTGTAAAAAGAAAATATTAAATACAAAATGCCATCATTGTTTACATTTTATTCTATTGTGGCCTACATTTGGTTAAGCTAAGCGCTAATGCTTCGTTTATTTAATGACAAGGGTCATTTATAATAATGCCAAAACATTTTCCGATATGTCTCTAACACATCAGTCCTAAGAAAAAGAATAGAATTTAATAAGGGCAAGGATTCTATAATATGTCTAAATTCTACTACGGACTTATTTAAAAACTGTGCATTGAATGTAGATCCAGATCTACTGCCAATTTATCTTCTAGATCTAGATTCAAGTTGTAGTCTTGACTTAAATATTGATCTAGATTCATCTATACATTTAAATCTATCTATTTTGGATCAGATTTTCAACTAAATCTAAACGAGATCCAGTAACTAGTAAATTTAGGTTGAATCTAGAAATTAGATTATTATCTAGAAATAGATTATATTTAGAAAATAATTTATAGTGGATCTAGAGTCCTTAAGTTTCTCTTTCTTTTCTCTTTCTCCCTATCTCTCCGATGCATAATCTATATGTATATATATAGACGTACGTAGATATTTATTCTATATCTAGAGTAGTTGATGTTAAGACAGTTAATAAGGTCTAAAATCTATTTCATTAGAATATTTAGGCCTACTAAGAGGATAACGCTTAGATTTTACATCTAAAAGATTTTACATTATTATACGTCTGGATTGATAGGCAATTCTAGATCTATTTCTGTTATTTGTAATATAGATCTAGATTCTAGATCTAGCCTATAATAGCTGTCTTATCTTATATGTTACAGATGTTACTGCAAAAAAAAATAAATAAATAAAAAGAAGATGATTACGTCCTACGCGTCATTCATTTAGTCATACATATTAACCAATGACCTAAATTCAGCCAAGTCATTAGTTTTCCTGGCTAGCTCAGACAACTTATTCCATGTTCTAATAGTGCCAGGGAAGAAGGAGCTTTTGTACAAATTTGTCCTAGCATTTGGAACGAGGAATGTGCCTTTATCTTTGTGTCTTTCTGAGTATTTTATTAAATCTTGTTTTTGTATTTGAAGATTATGGTTCAGTGTTTAATGTTTAATTGCTACTTTATTTTTAAGTCTTCTATCCTGTAGACTTTCTATATTGGAATTTGGAGATTGTCGTTTGCATTATTATTTTTTCTGTTTTATACAAAGGGGGGGGGGTAACTGCAAAACCCACTGGTAGGGGGTTTTAAACTTAAAACCTCTTTGAAATTGATGGTTTAGTATTAAAATCTCATCTAAAATAAAGAAAATGAAAGCAAAAAATCAGTCAAGTAATTCCGACTCCCCTCCCCAGGAGGGGATTTCATTTCGGGGGGGGGGGGGAGTTGAACCCCCAACCCTTTTTCTGACTAAGCTCATGGATGTATATGTAAAAGATTTTTTTTAAAAACTATTAGGCATAATTACGGCAGTCAAACTGAAAACTCATCATTTAGATTTAGGCCTAAGCATTATGGGACATAATTATGATACTTATATTACAAAAAAATATGCTACATTTTTTTCCATTTGTTTCTAATTCATTATATATACATATATCCATATATATAAAATAAGCGGAATAGCAATAATTTTAAAGTAGTATTTGAAGATTAAATTCTTGCGCGCAACGTGATTAATAAGCGGAAACACGTATGCCTTAAAGTCTCTCTGTAAGGCCCTTTCAAATATCTTATTTTCAACAAGTGCTTTCCTCACTCTGGGACCTGGGTCTTGAAGATAGGCATGTCTTGCTACTCGAGTAATTTTTTTTTTTACTGCGCAATATCCTGCTATTTTTCTAATTAAGAAAAGGAGAAGTGCTTGTAAATTAAATACCTACCTTCTTATTAACAAAATAATTAATTAATGTATCCAAGTAGGCCTATAAATTTAGTACATGTATATGAATATGTGTATGTTTATTTTTCTAGTTTAAAAAATGGTAGAAAATTCCTTTAATCGGTGACTGAAAATTACAAAGGCATAAGATCTAAAGCTAGGTTCGTCTCATTAAGTGTAGCCTACATTTAAATGTATATATAATTAAATGATAGCCATTAATAAACTACCTTATATAATATAACAATTATGACACCTTTCCTTAGATTAGTAAATAGCACATCGTTTGCATCTTTTTGACTGGCCAAGGCTATATCCTTCCACGCTTATCTTCAAAAAGATATAACTTTTTTGTTTTATAAGCGATCGTACAAAATATAGTATATATCCATTTGATTATTTAACCAAATTTACCTTCAAATGGGTGTTTAAAAACATTTTGGAACTACACATCACTGTAGCTATAAGTCTTTATTTTAGACTGAGTTTAGAAAAAAACACTTTCAAATTATTATTAGAAGCCCATTTATGTATATTTTTTTAATGGAACTATTAAAATATATTTCAAGTAGATCTATGTGTATAATCTGTTATGTAATTATATTTAAAAGTACATAAGCACACACTCCACCTTGCACACGTATTTTCTATATCTGGTGCGGTAAAAAGCGTATGTATAACAAATAAAACCAAAAAAAAAAATTCTGTACGAATCTCAATAAAACTTGCAATGAATATAAGAAAACAGAAACAAAAATCAAAACACCCAAAAAAGCCGGGTAAAAAAAGCTAATTGGAATTGATAATGCATAAAATCTGGCAATCTGGGTATATTTAAAACTTAAATATAGATTTAGGCATTTTCGTTATCGAATATTGATCTACAGTGTTTACAATCAATCTAGATGCCTAATCTACACTGTCGTAATATATAAACCTTGTAATAATCAAACTGATAATAGATCTAGATTAGAAAAACTTATAGACAAGCACTATGTTTTCACTAGAAATAGATTCTATTTTCTAGATATAGCGCTAGATCTAATATTACTTTAGATTGCGGCATTTTATTTGTCCGTAAACACTGTAGATCTATTTACGTTAAGGAAAATGCCTAGATCTATTTTCTAGTTTTAAATATACCCAGATTAAAAGTACCTTATTAACATGGTTTTGAGTAGCATCATATATTAGATCTATTCTAGGCTCATAAATATCGTCTACAAAAAAAAAAGCATACTAGATCTAGATATGATAGGCTATGGGTACATTAATTACTTACACGTTGATTTCAGTTGATTATTTTTAAATATAGTCTAGAATTAAAATGCCCGTTTCTAATATTGTAAAGATATAGATAGTTAAGCTTGACTTTTATAAAGATTGCTAAAAATATAATAGCATCTCAATATACCGTGTGCGAATAAGTCTACTTTCAATAGACCTAATAGGTTACATTGTTTTTTCATAGTCTAGATTGTTAAAAATCTCTTAATACTATATTTAGATTATAGCTCTAAAAAAATTACTGTTTAATAAAAGGGCTCCTTTTTATCGATCGCACCACGTTTATTAACTTCGTTTACAATAGGCCTATATATATTTAGGACTAGGTTTTGTATTAATTACTGTTGACTGTTCTTATGCAAATATGAATTAAACTAATGAGAGATATGAATGACATTCTCTATTTATACAAGTAGATCTAATTATAAGTAGCGCATAAAAAATTACCCAGATCTAGTAGAACTTACCTAACATAAACTTCACTAATTGAACGGCAACTTAAAAACAGAAGCATCGACTTAGAGTGAATTTGACGCCAAGGGTGATAAAAAATAAAATCATTTGTGATAAGCTCTTACTCTAATAAATTATATCTACCATAACAAATTGTGTGAAAATGGTTAAAGTTTTTATCGACCTGTTAGAAAAAGCTAAAAAACATTTTCTAATCAACACGGGTAAATCGCGCGCGTTCGAGGCGTAAAATCCTTCTTTGTCTCCATCATTTTATTTTGTAAAAATTGCAGGATGCGTATTGACATGCGCAAAGAACCTGTTTTCTATACGGCTTTGTAAAAAAACCTCGAAGTCAGCGTTTTTTTAGTATAGTTCCATGGTTCCACTAAGGAAAAAGAACAAGGAACCGCAGCATCCAATCTATTTATGGAGCCCGGTCATGACCTATATAAACTACTTTAAAGAGATGGGCGGGAGTGCAAGCTTACAGATTAGCACTAAACTATAAAAGTAATTAAAAATATGAATATACAAAAAAGATAAAAATAGCTTTGAGAGCGCCAGCTCACACTGGAAAAATTTGTACAAATAATTCTTCCTTAGTGCTTTTAGAGCATGGGATGGGTTGCTAGGGTCAGCCAGGAAAACCATGACTTAGCAGTTTAATTCATCGATTGATATGTATAACTAAATCGACATTTGGGACTTGTGTGGGAAGTTAACATCTTCTTTTTTAAAGTACCATATATATGGTAGTAACTCTAATGGCGGACTGAAAGGGTTAATGTGTGTGCGGCTTACTGACACACACGACTCAGGGAATCACACAGGTCCAGGGTGATTTTCTTGTATTTCTAGATTTTTTTTAGATTTTATAATGATGTTTGTATCAAACAGCTCCCCAAAGAGGTTTGTTACCAGCAGCATTTAGGATTCTCTGGAGTTTATTTTTTTATTCTTAGTGCTTAGAAAATATAGATTGCCATACCAGGCAGTGATATTAAATGTAAAATATTGCCGATGTAAGCGTGATAAAATATAGACTTTTCGCTTACATTAAAAGAGGGCAGTTTTCTCAGTAATCGTAATCTTTTCTACCCTTTTTTGCTGATATAATCAGTATTTGCCGTAAAACTTAGTTAATTGTCTAGGATAGTAGCGAGGTATTTAAAAGTTTGCACTACTTCAATGGTCTCTACAGCTACAGTAACAATATCATTTTCCTTCTTTTCCCTACGAAAATCGATGATCATTTCTTTGTTGTTTTTGTTTACATTTAATAAGAATAAAATTAACTTTACATTACTTTTCAATGTGTTCTATTTCACTAAAATACTATTTTACGTCTGAACTCTCTGCGAGCAAAGCAAGAAGAGACGCATCATCAGCGAATTTTGTGAAGGAGCAGAAATGACTATCGAATTGAAAATAATTTGTGTACTAAATGAACCATAACGGCGATGTCACAGCCCCCTTGGCTCCCCTGTGTTAATTATGCGTGCATTTGATATAAAATTGTTTACCCTTAACCTCTAACAGTCTCTGAGTAAACAATTCATTAGCCCATAGTATTATATATGGACTAATCTTCAACACTTTTATTTTTTTCAATGAGTAAATGAAGTTGTATGGTATTGAAAGCTGATAAAAAATCAATAAAGAACTTTCATACATATGTCTTAGGTATGTCCAGATGTTTGTAGACACAATTTAAAATATTTAGAATGGCATCGTCTACTTGTTTACCATTTTGGTAAGCAAATAGTAAAGGGTCCCCTTTACTAGAAAGATCATTCAGAAGAAACATTTTAACCAGTTTTTCTAAACACTTAGACACAATTGAAGTAAATGAAAAAGGTCTATAATCATTCATTCCTTTGGTTTGAAAATCTTTGGAACAGGTACAATTATGGACTAACTTAAACACATATAAAAATACACAATAAAATGCAATGAGTTTGAGAATTCAATAAAACAGGTCTTAACAGTTCGAAAGATAACTCAAAACTAACATTCAACATGGAGTGTGCCGACATGTCCATGTGACTATCTCCAGACTCACAATTGGCTGACCATTCAGACCGATAAGAAAATTCTTCTGCAAACAAATAAACATACTGGGAGTGGCCTAAACGTCAATAATGGATTGTCTGATTTGGGCATGGAATTTCGACATCTTTGACAAAAATAAATTTCGCCCCCTTTAGGTATCCCTCGGGTCTAGGCATTTAATTAATTTATTTTATTACACAATCTTTATCCTCTTAACTTAGCCCATGTGGCTATATGTGACAAGTAGTTCAAAGATGGTGGCCGTTTAGGTGTCTAGGGGGTTTCTATAATTTGAGGACCTTAACTTGCACATAAACTAACAGGCACAGCGTTATGAATGCAGGCAAAAAATACAAGTAAATTAAATATATGTACAGTTTTTACATAGAGAAATCAGCAAAGATAAAATTCTGTACAGGGTTTGGTTGGGGCCTAACAATTTACATAAAATGGGACTATCGTCATGAGATATGAGTACCAAGTGGTCTGAGTATCATTAGGCTGGTTGCTTAGCTTTAAGTCCTATGCTGCTCTAACGAGACTGGTATGACTGATGCTGACGTTGTCTGTGGGTGGGCTGGCGTGATTGATCCTAGCGCATGGGACAGTCCAACGATACGTAGCTGCAGTGACGGGTCTTCTGGCTAGCGATTGTTGGTCGGACTCTTGTGTGTAGTAGGTAAAGCTGGTATCTTCAGATCTGGTGTCAGCAGACTGGTAACATAGTTAAGAAGATAGGGCTTCAAGTAGAAGTAGCCTGTACTAAAAGCTGCAACGAGATGCGTAGATCGGCTTAGTCATAATGATGACACTGGGAGGTAGACGCCTGTCCGTTAAGGACATCTTCAGAATGTTAAATAGAAACCATAATCTAGTTTCACAATAGTAAGGGGAGTTAATCAAATAAATATTACATTCGAATCGGGAAATATGACAATGATAATAATAATAATAGTGAAGTCTCACAAAGTGAAACAACAATTAGTTACGTAATATCTGGTGTATAGAACTATAACTTAGTTTCACAAATATAAAAAGGGAGCTAACACATGAATATCGTATCTCATCAGGGGAGATGACAATAATAGTGATAGTGGAGAAGTTCCACAAAGTGGAGTAACAAATAGTCAACAGTGATGTATACCCGCCAAGGTGAGATCATCACGAGTAGCTAGAATATGAGATGAAAGGGGAGGGGGGTGGCTGATGGTCAGCGACCATGTTGCTATTGTTTACGTCTGGCCGTGTGACCACAATAGAGCACGCTTGAATGGAGACAGGGCCCGTTCAAGGGACATAATCTCTTGAAGTTCAAATTTAATACAAGGGGGAAATTATTCATATATCTCTTCCAAGCATAGTACTAACACGGCGGTCAGCCGAAATAAGATACTGATAGGATAAGATAAATACGATAATGTATACATGGTTTTACCTAAGTAATATGTCTGGCCAACTGGCCGATAAAATAGAATATATAAATGGTTACTGCAGTCCTTGTCAAGGAATGAGCGTAAATATATACTTGGTAATAAGACATGTTACAGAAATATTATGATAGTTCCCGGTCAAGGAATTTATCAATAATCATATTGAGGGCTCATTGCAAGCGGTAATTTATCAGCGATAAATGTAGTAGCTAAAGAGCTAAATGCATGTGGCAAGAATTTTTTATCAATTCTGGTCCAGATAAAGTGGATGACTTTGACTATTTAGTCGTACAAGTCATGATAATAAAATATGATACATAAATTGAACTACTTACATACTCCAAGATAAGAATTACACAAATATGTACACAAATATAATGCACTAAATAAATGCACAAATATATAAATACACTCGATAACTAAGTCCATCCAAGTTACATACCACCAAATCCAATGTAAGGAAAAGAAATGAAATGAATATAGTAAGCCTAGGGCTCAACCAAAGATATGGATCTTCCCCCTCAGCTCTTCTGAAAGAAATGACATGAAAATAGGAAATCCTGTATCTTTTACACGTGTGAGTCAGGAGGCGGGGCATCCAAGGTGTTTAGGTTGTCTGACGTGCCTAGGAGAAGATTATCGCTTGAGCTTGATCGCAAGTATCGTGTATGAACATAGGGATGGGCCCTTATCGAATGACCACGAGACGATAGACTCGTGTCCCTTTGTCTCACCCATATTGCCGGGCGACAGAGACTGTTTGTCTGACGCGGTCATTGTTGTTGAGTCGAAAGAGTCCCTTTGTAGTGATCCGTTCCCCGAACGGGGGAGGGTAAAGGGGATGCCGCCAGGCGAAAGTAGGGAGGTGACCTCCGTCCGATGAACCATAAAGACACCGCCTAGGAAGTTTGTCCAAATAAGAAAGGGGAGCTTATCCCGTTGATAGACTTGCGAGACACGTGTCGGATTAAGAAGATATAATGTGACATGGATGCCTAGAGAGAGAGGGGGGTGGCAGTAGGGGTGGTCCTATTGTTTTAAATAGCCATAAGGGCTAAGCTGAGATAATAAAGATAAGATAAAAATAAATTAGTTAAATGCCTAGACCCGAGTGATACATAAAGGGGGCGAAATTTATTTTTGTCACACTATATATAAAGCAATATTACCACCCCAACTACTCCCCCCCTTTTTTCTCTAGGCATCGATGTCACAATGTATCTTCCTAATATGATACATGTCTCTCCAGTCTATCGACAAGAGTAAGCTCCCCTTTCTTATCTGGGCAAACATCCTGGGAAAGTATCTTTGTTGTATTAATCAGACGGAGGTCACCTCCCCCCTCCTTTCACCTGGTGGCATCCCCCTTACCCTCCCTCTTTTGGGGAACGGGTCACTTCAAAGCGACCTTTTCAAGTCGACGACAATGTTCATCTCGACCGTCTGGCGCGGGCAAACTCTATTATCTAGACGAGAACCCTCCGTCGTCGGGCCACCTTGGAGAAACAAAAGACACAAGCCTTAATCAATGGCGTCCACGTGGTGTGTCTATCTATACACAGGAAACACGCGGCAAGGTCAGGCGGAAATCCTTTGTCTTAAGCTCTTAAGACAAACTGCCATATTGTACGTGACGTCATTCCCCTTTCGCCCAACCTCTCATCCATCTTTACAGGGACAAGATTTATCAAATCGCCTCATTTTTTTCTGAGAGCTGTCTGGAGCGAAAACGCTTGTCTGAGCTTTACATTTATTCCTTCTTATATTTCTTTACTTGGATTTGGTGATGCGTAACTTGGGGATGCTTAATTATCTGCTATTTAGTGTATTTATATATTTGTGCATTTATTTAGTGCATTATATTTGTGTGCATATTTGTGTAATTCTTATCTTGGAGAATGTAAGTAGTTCACTTTATGTATTATATTTTATTATCATGACTTGTACGACTGAATAGTCAAAGTCATATACTTTATCTGGACCAGAATTTATTAACAGTTCTTGCCACATGCATTTAGCTCTTTAGCTATTACATTTATCGCTGATAAATTACCGCTCGCAACGAGCCATCAATATTATTATTATTGATAAATTCCTTGACCGGGAACTATCATAATATTTCTGTAACATGTCTTATTACCAAGTATGCATTTACGCATTATTTATGTACTATATTTTATCGGCCTGTTGGCCAGAACATATTACTTAGGTAAAACCATGTTTATATTTGTGCCTCCTATTTTATTTCTTATCTATTTGTTCTTTCCTTTTGTGAGACTTCACTATTATTATTACTATTGTTATCTCCCCTGATGGGATGCAATATTTATTTGATTAACTCCCCTTACTATTTGTGAAACTAGTTCATGCTTTCTATTTAACGTTCTGAAGATGTCCTTCATGGATAGGCGTCTACCTCCCAGTGTCATCATTATGGCTAAGCCGATCTACGCATCTCGTTGCAGCTTTTATTACAGGCTACATCTACTTGACGCCCTATCTTTGTAACGCTGTTACCTGTCTGCTTACACCAGATCTGAAGATACCAGCCTTACCTACTACACACAAGAGTCCGACCAACAATCGCTATCTAGAAGCTCGTCACTGCAGCTACGTATCGTTGAACTTTCCCCTTTGCGCTAGGATCAATCACGCCAGCCCACCCGCAGACAATGTCAGCATCAGCCATACCAGCCTCACCAGAGCAGCATAGGACTTAAAGCTAAGCAACCAGCCTAATGACACTCAGACCACTTGGTTCTCATATCTTATGATGATAGTCTTAGTTTTAGAAAAAAAATGACAGCCCTACATATCTTGGAGTCACTTATGACCCAAAACTAACCTGGAAAAACCAAATAGACAAAACACAGAGCAAAAGCATCTAAAGACTATCTCTCTTGAAAAAATTAGCTGGCACAGATTGGGGAGCTAACCACAACATCCTGAAAAAGACCTATAGTAGTTATGTAAGACCTGTATTGGAATATGGTGCCACAGCATGGGGCTCAGCAGCTCAAACCAACCTAAGAAAAAAAGACAAGGTTCAAAATTTTGGGCTAAGGATTATGACAGGAGCAATGAAAACAACACCCATAAGAGCTATGGAGGAAACTGCTGCTCTGATCTCTCTGGATGAAAGAAGAGAAATAAAAATCCTCTTCCAATTTACCAAATTGGAAACCTTAGAAAGGCACCCACTCAAAACCAAAATCAACAAAACTGGCACTAAAAACCGTCTCAAAAGGACCAATTTCATTCAGGAATCTATTAACCTAAAAAAGAAACACCAACTCGAAAAAGTAACTCTAAAATCCTCGATACAACATAATGAATCTCCACCCTGGGATGAAAGCCCTCTTCCTACTACAAGGGACCATATTGAAAACATAAAAAGAAAATCTGACTACAGACCAACAGAGCTCAAGGAAATAGTGAACTGTTTTCTTCAAACCAATTAGCGATCAGTGGATCAGAGTTTACACCGATGGATCATCCCATAAAGCCACCACAAATGGAGGAGCTGGAATTCTCATCGAATGGCGAAATGTAGAAAAACTAGAAAAATCCATTGCAACTGGAGAGATCTCTGAAAGCCACAGAGCAGAAAGGGAAGCACTAACACTAGCTGCTACCATGCTAGCTAATCATCCAAGTTCCCAACACAGTCAGATTGTCTTGCTGACCGATGCGAAGACAACCCTACAAGACTTGCAGAACTCTGGTTTCTCTTGTGTTAAAAACCTCAGAGCAGCACTGACAAAACTCAACAACAACAGCAAAAAGACTGGTTTTCAGTGGGTGCCAGCTCATATTCAACTAGAGGGAAACGAGAAGGCTGACACACTCGCCAAGGGTGGAGGAAGTGGCTCACAAATGAACTCTGCACTCTACCCGGAAGAAATGAAGAAATTATTTATAAATAAAATAAATGAGAAATGGACAAGCTCACATCCAAATCACAAGAAAGATGATGCTTACTATAAGCTATCCCGACAAGATCAACGTGTAATCTTTCGACTTAGGACCGGACACAACAGAATGCGACAACACATGTACCGGAAGCTCAAAATTGGAACCAGTGATATCTGCCCATGTGGAGTGTCATCAGAGAATGCCGACCACGTCCTCCAAGACTGCGCTCTTTACCAAGAGGCCCGTCTAAGACACTGGCCCCAAAACACCCCAATAGAAAGAAAGAACTATATGGAGAGCTCCCTGACTTCATCATCATCATCATCATCAAACTCCATTTGAGTGAGGGCTTGAGAGGCTTAAATCCTCTCTTGCAAAAGCCCTGGACAGAAACCCTGCTGTCTTGCGTAGTGCGTAGGCGTCACCATACAGGTCGAGAAATTTTGGTTTCCCAGACCTGTCGAGACGGAGATCAGCAAGTCTGGGGCAGTCGAACAGAATATGAGACACGGTTTCCTCTTCTTCCCCGCAGCGGGGGCACCGTGAGTCAAAATTTGGCCATAACCGTGAAAAGTATGAGCCAACAGGACAGTGGCCTGTCCTGCACTGTGCTATAACAGCTTGCTCAGGCCTGGACAGCCTCCACCACGGGGAAGTGCGGTCAGGGCGCCTCATGCGCTCCCAGACTCCACGGGCTTTTTGGGACTTGTCCCAGCACTCAAACCACTTTTCCATTTCAGTTTTTTGAATTGTAGCCAGGGCATGGTGAAAACTTACAGCCTGTTCAGTTGGTGGAATTTGTCCTCCCTGGTGGGCCAAGGAGTCTGCAATAGTGTTACCAGTCACACCTATGTGACTCGGTACCCACTGCATTATCACAGGAATGCCATAGCGCTGCTTCATGTTGTGTGAGGCCATGATGACAGTGTCGATATTGGGGGGCCATGGTCCAGGGCTTTGCAAAGCCTGTAGTACAGGTTTTGAGTCAGTGACCACAACAATCCGTGTTGCCCTCAAATGTCCCTCGCCGAGATGTGAATCAATGACCTTTAGGGCTTCACAGACTGCCATGGTCTCCGCATCAAAACTGCAAACACTACCACATGGTCCAAAGATTTTAACTGAGTGGGAGCCAGGAAAGTCGATGTAGGCTCCATAGCCTGCTCTTTCGGAGTCCAACAATGCCGACCCATCAGTGTATGCAAAAATAGCACAGGGTTTGAAAGCATTAATGGTCTCCAGTGCTATTATTTGGAGGTCGTTAGATGAACGATTTTGCTTGGTGGCGTTAGGATCTGCTAGTCTCAGTCGTACGTCTGGGGTCGTTGGGCGACACCAGGGGGGAAGGGGGTGAAAACGTTGGATGTTTTGTCGGTTGGTGGAGAGGCCAGCTTTATCAGATAGTCTAGTGGCATGGTGCATAAAAGACTGCATCTTGATACGTCTTCTGCATCTCCAACCATCCACTAGTTTTCTAGCTGGGAGGTTTTCGTCCAGCCTTTTATATCGCTCAAAACAGGTCAGTACTGACCTTTCCCGCCTAAGGTTTAGTGGACCAACATTAGCCATTATTTCAGCCGCATTTACTGGACTTGTCCTAAAGCTCCCTGACTTGGAAACCACTGCGCAGTTCATCTCAGATATTGGTGTAGTGATCTGAACCCTCCAACATAACAATGAGAACAAAGAAGAAGAAGAAGAAGAAGAATAGTCTTATTTTATGTAAATAGTTAGGCCCCATCCTAAACCTGTACAGCATTTAATCTTTACTTATTTTTCTCTATGTAAATAAACTGTACATATATTTTACTTAATAGTATTTGTTGCCTGCATTCTAAACGCTGTGCCTGTAGCTATGTGCAAGTTAAGGCCCTCACAATCTTAAAACCCCATAGAATCCTAAACGGCCACCATCTTTGACCTACTTGTCATAACATCTACGATCTTGAGATGCAAATCTTATGTGACAAAATGGAAAAATCTCTAGGAAAGGTTCAACTAGTTGTTCAGCACATTTTTAAAGATTTTCCCTTTTATTCCATCAGGCCAACCAGCTTTCAGTCACGTTGACGTTGTTGAAAATGTTGCAGACTTGCTCTTTAGTAATCGCTAATTCTAAACAGCTAAAGCTAACATCCTAAACAAATACTTTCCATTAGCGTTCTCAGCTCCAGGAGACAAAGACATATTAATTAATTTGGAAAGAAGCTAATGTCACCCCTCTATTTACAAAAGGGAGAAAAATTTGACAAAGGAAACTACAGACCAGTATCACTTACCAGCATTACATGTAAAATACTAGAGCACATAATATGTAGCAAAATCATAAATCACTTAAATAAACATAATGTCCTTACTCCTTACCAACATGGCTTTAGGAAATGTAGATCATGTGAAACACAACTAATTGGACTAATTGATGATTTTCACAAAAGGTTTAGATAATATTGAACAAATAGATGCTATCTTACTAGATTTTCCAAAGCTTTTGACAAAGTTAATAACCATAGTTTGCTTTAAAAATTTTAATATTTTTGGTATTGATAGTCAGCAACAGTGGATTAAAGATTTTTTTATAGGGATAGAACAAACTGTAATAATAATTGGCTCTAAATCAACACCAATAACAGTAAACTCAGGTGCACCCCAAAGAACAGTCTTAGGACCCACTACTATTTCTAATTTACATAAACGAGTTACCTAATTGCAATAGTTCAGGAACAAAAGTCAGATTATACGCAGACGATTGCATAATATATAGGACAATAAAAACAACACAAGATACAGAAATTTTACAAAGATAATTCGATAAATAACAGAAATGGGAATCAAATTGGAGCATGTCTTTCCACCCTGAAAAATGTCAGCTATTAAAAGTAACAAAAAAAAACTAAAAAAATTAATTCCACTTATCTTATTCATGGTAAACCAGTAACACAGACTAAAAGAGCAAAATACCTAGGTGATATTGTCGCGGGTCTCAATTTCTGATCTTTTCAAGGTGTCAGATTATGTGACGATGAGAATATGATCTTACTTGATGATCTTTGGATGACGATGATGTCAAATGTCATAAAGGATCTTTCTTGATGTTGAAAGTTTTGGATCTAAGATCCATATTACCGTGACTTGCCGGGGATTCATTAAGTTGCTAACTGATCAGATGCTTTAAACTTATATTAGTTGATTCACTGAAGATACATTTACTTCAAAACACAAAACTTAATTTCAGAACAAGATCTCCAACATATGAACATTAATTTGCACAAATAAACTGTATTACAATATGATACTTGAATATG
Source organism: Biomphalaria straminea (assembly GCA_021533235.1). Taxonomy (NCBI): domain Eukaryota; kingdom Metazoa; phylum Mollusca; class Gastropoda; family Planorbidae; genus Biomphalaria; species Biomphalaria straminea. The sequence continues at coordinate 13,979,066 of JADKLZ010001913.1, forward strand.
ATTTCTGCTTGAATAATCAACACAAACAAAATACAGTGAGTTTGAGAATTTAATAAAACAGGTCTTAACTCTTGAAAGCTAATCTCGAAACTAACAATCCAACATGGCGGCTGCAGAATGTCATGTGACTATCTCCAGGCTCACGATAGGCTGACCAATAAGGAAACTCTTCTGCAAACAGACAAACACACTGGGCGTAGCCAAACGTAAAAAATGGATTGCCTAATTTGGGCAAGGAATTTCGACATCTCCGACCTTGAAATGCAAACGAGATGTAAACAAAATCGTAATTTTATAATGAAATACATCAATCATCCAGATTTGTTTTTTTATTACGTAGACGTAGATTTAGACAGAATCCATTGGAGTGCAAGTGCACCCCCATGTATCCCCCTACCCCCCATGCTTTATTGATTCAAGAGTTAAATAAATTAATGTTCAGGAAAATTGTGCGCATCATCTTCTAAGTGTAAATCTAAAGGACTATCATTGGACTATTGTAAAGTGTAGTAACTTAAAAAGTAGTGCTTCCACTGAAGTACAGTTGTAAAGATACGCAATTATTGTTACTGGAATAGGCCAATTTGTAGTCCATGTCCTACTATGTAAGATTTACTATAGGCTTGGAATTCTTTTCACTATAAAGGGTTTCTAAAGCATGTTAGACGCTACAATTTGTTTTCATTTGCACATTAGCTATCGTTATTAATCAATGTCAAGATCGACTTTCACAAGACATTCTGAATGTTGATTTAACAGAAGGCAAGAGATCCGCTGGGCGTCCACAGCTAAAGTATACTGATGAATGCAAACGCGACATAAAGCTCTTTTAAATCGGCACTAAACAGTTGGGAAAAAGTGGTGCTGGATAGATCAACATAAAGAGCGAGCATTAAATGAAATTATCAATAAACATTATTCATTGTTATCAATGGAGAAATACGTTAGCAAAAATGAAACTGCGAAAGCGTTAAATGAAAAGCAAGGAACCAAACGAAGGTACAAAGAAGATAACATCGAAAATGGTTTCATATCTTCGGGACCTAAAGATTCTCCATCGCCATTCTGTCTGATCTGCAGAGGTTGAATCAGTCATCGCACCAGCTTTAGCAATAGTTGTTGAAACTATCCTTGGACCCGATGCCGCCGAAAAAATTAAAAACTTTCCCTTGTGTTAAATGATACTATCTTGCGCAGAATCGAATACTTATCGTGAGATTTACAAGATCAAATCTGCGAACACTTCGACGTGACTTACGATGAAGTGTCTCTGCTGTGGTCTCTTCAAGTTGATGAATCCACTGACTTTAGCGTCAAAGCCCAGCCGCTAGCTTTAATTCGGTTCATAAAGGATGTGTGTACTAATTCTTATCTTGCAAACACTTATCAACTACGACCAAAGGCGAAGATATTTTCAAAGTGGTGAACGAAAACATTTTGCTATTCGAACTACAATGGAAAAACTGTGTCAGCGTTTGCACCGATGACTGTCCTTCCATGCAGGGAGATAGAAAGGGATTCGTCACTCTTGTGCGTCAAGAAAATCCAAATGTATAATTTGTTCACTGCATGATCAACAGAAAAGCTCTTGCCTTGAAATCTTTGCCTAAAAATTTGATGTCTGTTCTGAATCAAGTGATTGTAGTTGTAAACTTCATCAATCTCGACCGCTTGCATCCCGACTTCTCTCTGAGCTTTGTGAAGCATTCTTGTAGGCTGAAAAAAAAAGACTTTTCTATTCTTGACGAGATCTGGTGGGTTAAGGTCACATTTCTCTGATTTATTTGACAAATTAAATTCATTGGATTTAAGTCTTCAAGCACAATCGGAAACCATCATCTATGCATCCTCAAAACTGAAGTCATTTAGTGAAAAAATGTCTTTTTGGCAAAGTAAGATCTCGAAAGAAGTCTTCGACTGCGTTCATACTTACAAAGAATGTGCTTCCAATAAAAAAAATCACCCCCGAAATTTTAGACACTTTGACACACCTGCAGTCAGCATTACTTTGCAACAGTTGGAAGTAATGAGTATCGATGGGCAAGCTCTCCCTTTGGAAACAATAACGCTACAAATCTTACAACTGAAGAAGTAGAGCAGCTCATTGATTTAAAAAACGATGCAGTTAAGCCACTCTTCAGTGTTTATTTATTTATCATTACAATTTATTAAACTAGAACTTTTCAATTCTATGGATTTATGTGCCTCACGTATCTCTTTTGGATATTCGTTTAAAACGTTCAACACTATTCTTTGTAAGTAAAATAATTATACAAATGGAGCGCCTATTTAAACCAAAGGAGCTAGACATAGAGCCTAGCTCGCCATCGGCTGCTGAGAAGTGGCTGCACTGGCTTAGAACATTTGAAAATTTCATCTCCTCAGTCTCTCACTGCGAGATTGACAAAAAGAAATTACTGGAAAACTACGTTTCTTCGAGCGTGTTTCAATACATAAGTGAGTGTAAAACGTTCGAAGAATCAATCAAAGCTTTACAAAATGTCTACGTAAAACCTAAAAGCGAAATTTTTGCAAGGCACATGATAACTCTTTGTCGACAAGAGAACGGTCAAACCGTTGACTCTTTCCTCCTCAAGCTTAAAAGTATGGCCAAAGATTGCGACTTTAAGGCTGTCACCGCTGAAGAACACAGAGACATCTTCATAAGAGACGCTTTCATTACTGGACTGGCTTCAAACAGCATAAGGTTGCGAATCTTAGAGAAGTCTACTCTAACTCTACAGTGCGCCTATGAAGAGGTAAGGCAACTAGAATACGCACATAACCATGCCATGGCGTATAAAATCTATACCGAAACCCCCTGTGGAGCCAGCGCCGATGTGGAGAGGCCCTCTCCAACGACAAAATCAGAACACGAGGTGAGTGCGGCGACTAGTAAAAGATGCTTCTTTTGTGGAAACAACCCACATCAACGCTTTAGATGTCCAGCCCGTGACGCTACATGCAACTTGTGTGGCAAGAGGGGACATTTCCAGAAAGTCTTTAGATCGACCAGAGAGACCTCCAAATCTATAACCTCAGCCATCGTAAAAGCAGGTGATGAGACGTCATGGACTACTATCGTAGGATATTCCTGGGCATCAACACCAGCGTCCGGCCTTACTAAATCTACTATTTCATTACTCGTCAATGGAGTACCCTTGAAAGCTTTCGTAGATACGGGGAGCAGTGAAAGTTATATTTCTTCTTCAATTGCTAAAAGGTACAAATGGAAATTAGAAACGTCCAAAAACAGAATCTACATGGCCTCTACACATCTCTCTCGCACCACTCATGGCCATATTTTCGCCAAAATAAAGTACAAAGATGAACAATATGAGAGTGTAAAGCTCTCACTACTGGATGGACTAGTATCCGATGTTATCCTAGGACTAGACTTCATCAGCCAGCATGAGAAACTGATGATCCCATTTGAGGGAAAACGGAGCACTCTTCAGGTCTGCACACTGGAAGCAGCACGAGTCGAAGCTCCACACCTTTTCGCGAATCTTGCTCCTAACTGCCACCCTATAGCCACTAAATCCAGAAAATATTCCATGCCTGACTCCAAATTCATACAAACTGAAATCAAGAGACTATTGTCTGACAAAATTATTGAGCCCAAATAATCGTAACAACCAACGAAAAACATAAAAAGAGAATGGTTATCGACTATAGCCAAACCATCAATAGATTCACTTACCTCGACGCCTACCCTGTGCCAAAAGTGGATGAACTGGTACAGGAAATATCAAAGTACTCAATCTATAGTACGTTTGACCTCAAAAGCGCCTACCACCAGATACCTATCAGGGAAGAAGAAAAGCAGTACACGGCGTTCGAGGCTTGCGGGAATCTTTACCAGTTTTGCCGCATTCCTTTTGGAGGGACAAACTGGGTCGCTGCCTTTCAAAGGACAATCAACGCAATAATTGAGGAGGAAGGGCTACAGGATACATTTGCTTACGTAGATAACGTTACTATCTGCGGACGTGACTCCTGTAGCCACGACCAGAATATACAGAGATTTCTCAAAGCCGCTAAGAAATACGGCATCACTTTCAACGACGATAAAAGTGCCATTGCGACTACTAAAGTGTGCCTCCTAGGCTACAATTAAGACCAGACCCCGAAAGATTTCAAGCGTTGAGAAATCTACCCCCACCACAAGACATGAAATCACAAAAGCGGGTGATTGGACTATTGTCTTATTATTCTCAATGGATCCCAAATTTTTCCAACAAGATCCGTTTGTTGGTGGACAACAAAATCTTTCCTCCTCCTGAACAAGTCAAGGAAGCTTTCAAAGAACTGAAACACGAACTTGAAAACGCTGCTGTTTCAACAATAGACTATAATCGACCTCTTACGGTCGAAACAGATGCCTCAGACATCGCAATCGCCGCCACTCTTAATCAAGATGGCCGCCCTGTCGCCTTTTTCTCAAGAACACTCACTAACAGTGAACGCAGACACTCAGCAGTTGAAAAGGAAGCATACGCCATTGTAGAAGCCCTGAGAAAATGGCAACATTATCTAATTAGCAGATCCTTTACATTGGTTACAGACCAGCGCTCGGTATCTTTTATGTTTGATCAACAAAACAGGGGCAAGATCAAAAATGAAAAGATACAAAGATGGCGACTGGAGCTTAGTAGTTTCCAATATGACGTCATATATCGACCCGGGAAAGAAAACGCAGCTGCGGATACCTTTTCAAGAAACCACTTTGCGTCAGCAATGACTGAAGAAGACCTCAAACTGTTACACAGTAACCTGTGTCATCCAGGGGTCACTAGACTCCTCCATTTCGTTCGGACTAAGAACCTACCTTTTTCTTGCGAGGACGTCCGCAAAGTGGTAAGCCAATGTAAAACCTGCGCTGAACTGAAGCCTAGATTCTTTAAACAGTTTTCAGGCACCCTCATCAAGGCGACTCAACCATTTCAGAGAGTAAGCATCGATTTTAAGGGACCACTCCCATCTGCTACTCACAATAAATATTTATTAACAATGGTGGACGAGTACTCGCGCTTCCCATTTGCCTACCCATGTCCCGATAAGTCCTCATCTACTGTCTTAAAGTGCTTGAATCAGCTGTTTTCCTTAGTTGGGATGCCAGAGTATGTCCATTCTGACAGAGGTACGTCCTTTATGTCGAGGGAGGTGCAATCCTTTCTCCACGAGAGGGGAATAGCTACAAGTAGAACAACACCCTATAATTCAGCAGGCTCTGGACAAATTGAAAGACTAAACAAAACTCTTTGGAACGCCGTTACCTTAGCACTGAAAGACGTCGACCTCCCGATCTCTTGATGGGAGCTAGTCTTGAACCAGACCCTATACTCGATTAGATCATTACTGTCTTCTACTGCAACAAACGAAACTCTACACGAAAGAGTCTTCCGGTTCAACCGGAAATCCTCATTCGGGATATCTATCCCCACTTGGCTATCTAGCCCAGGTCAAGTGTTGCTGAAAAGACAGAACCGATCTTCGAAGTATGATCCCCTAACGGAAGAAGTTGATTTACTGATGTGTAACCCCCAATATGCAGTAGTACGCTTGCCAAGCGGTAGAGAGGAGACTGTCTCTCTAAGACACTTGGCTCCCACCCCCTCCCCATCCACAACAAGTGAACCTTCTTTCTTCCCTCAGGATGAGGATAATGGATATCCTCCTGAAGCTCCAAACATGGAAGAAACAATCAACACCCCTACGGTGATACAAGAAAGTTATGAATCACTAGAAGGCCCTGAGGACCTCCGAGAGATTCCTTCTCAAAATACACAGAACCTTCATACCCCACTAGACGCTCAGGAACTCAGTAGTGACTCGCAAACTGTTGAGCAGGGTAGTCAACCCCGTTACAACTTAAGAGAGAGAAGAACCAGACCGAACTATAAGGTCTAGAGTTGTTTAACTATTGCACTATTTATACTGACTTCATAAACCGGCACTGATACCAATAATAAAGTTTACTAGTTACTCACATATTTACTTACTACACTAGTAACTAGTAATTGTCTTTTCAATCATATCACTGATACCGTTTTCCATGTTTACTTGTATCACTATTTGCTATTGTTTGCAAGAGAAACTCATATTTGTTGTTACTATTATTGATCTATATTATTACAGTTACTGGCATTTTTGTTTATTTATGATAGTGCCTACTACATTACTATATTTTCTTTTTAATTCTAGGCGGGGTGAATGTGGTGAAATAGTTTCTATTTGTTATGTTTGTGTAACGTCGTGAGAATGTGTTCACAACATTAATTTAGTGTGCTACTGTGTAAGTCTCTTTCGTCAGTTCATGTGCCGTTCTAGTTTAATAAAGCCTTGTTTTAGGTTACTCTTCAGTGTTTATTTATTTATCATTACAATCCTGCAATCAGTTTCAAAGCAATCAAGATAATTCTTCCATTTGCATCTTCATGGATTTGTGAGTTAAGATTTTCAGAAAAGACGATGAAATGGGAGTTTGTTTGTCGACTTCAGATCGCATTTGCTCTCAAAATCAGAGACACCCTTCACATTAAATGTAAACATGTCAAATATTTTTTTCTTTTTATTATAAAACATCTTTTGTTCTTCGTGGTGTGCCGCGAAATTTTTCTAGTTTTCTTACTGTGCCGGCAGACAAAAAGTTTGAGAAACACTGCATTAGAGCATGGAATGTGTTGCCTGAGCTAGCCAGGTAAACCAGTGATTTGGCAGAATTTAAGTCATTGGTTAATATGCATGACTGAATGCATGACATGTAGGACGTAATCATCTTCTTTTTTGAAGTAACGTCTGTACTATATAAGATAAGACTCATTGACTTTAGCTAGAACAATCGTAGGAAGTGGTGGGCGAAAACCTCTTTTTCTTAGTCTTTGCCGTAGTCCTCCTTTTCCCCATATTTTCCTGGTACTAACAGAGTAAAGTTACAAACAATTTACATGTGCATAACATGGAGGAAGAGGCTTCCTCTTTGAACGATATACTTTGGGGCGTAAATTACCTCAGGCATCGTGGAGAGAAACATTCTTTTTTTATTGAGAAATTGAGGATTTAATATTGAATCATTTTCGATATTGTTAAAGTATTTCCTTTATCCGGATAGTTAAATTTAATATTAGATATTGCTTCTAGTAAAGGAGATTGCGAAAAAAAAAAGAACAGCGACCGGATAATCAGTGATTTTCTTTTTCGAACCCTTAAACATAGCAATAGTAAAAAGTAAAGTTTCCCTTCAGATCTTGCGATCTATGGGGCAGATGATGTTAAGTTCATATGTTTCTATGGCCAACGGTTAACAAGTAGGGCATGACATGGCAAATTTTCCAGATAACTTTTTCATGACTGAGTACAGGTCATTGATGCTGTTCTGAAGGGCTGTTTCTTCTGCTTCTTTTAGCAGTGCTTTAATGTAGAACTGTCTGTTCTGATGCTACGTTTGACATTCCTATCTATTTCAGCATATTCTTTTTGTGCTCTTCTTTTCGCTGCTCTTGTTTTACTGATGTTCACGACTGCTTTCTTCTCTCTTCTTTCCTTGAACTTCTGAAGAGTTTCTGATAAAATCCACTCCTTGTGACTTGGGACCAAGGATTTCTAGGCTTGTGGAGGTTATATTTTCTTTCTATTTCTGCACGTCTGTTCTACTGTCTCCTCTTCTAGTAGCTCTTCTACGAGCGGGAAATTGTTAGATTTGGTGAATTAGAACTCTTCCGTTTTTTTGCAGTCTTTCAGGGCAATAGTTTTGTAGTGTTGGCGTTGCCCGGCCCCACTTGTCCAAGTCTTCTTCAGCTTTAGTTTTACTAGAGCGCACAGAAGATGATTTTCTGAAGAAACATCTAATCCTCGTCTTAAACGTAAATCCGGAAGAGATTGGCGGCACTTCTTCACAAAACAGATATACTCAATATGGTTCTCTGTTGATAATAATTTTTTGTGTATTCGTTTGTTTAGGAAGACAGTTCATCCAATCACTAAGTTGCTTGTGGCACACATGTCTGCAAATCTCTCTCCATTATCATTCATCTAACAAAATCCTTGTTTTCCCATGATCTCATATCCTTTGCTGTTATAGCCGGTTTTCGCAAGAGATTATTCACAGATCAGATAGCAACACTACGAATAATTATAGAACAGTCCATGGAATGGAAATCCTCTCTCTACGTCAGTTTTATAGATTATTAGCGGCCCCCGTAAGGGGAAAAAGCCGCTATTAGGTTTGTGCAAAATGTCCGTCTGTCCGTCTGTCACACCCAGGGCGCCAAAACTAGAAAAGATACGAAAAATATGTTTTTACCATTTTTACCATTAAATGCGGCTTGAAAAGTTTAGGTGCAACGGCTACTTTTAGTTTTCTAAAAGCAAACCGTTTAATTTATAAAATTAATTATGCAAGCGATTTTTTAAATAATAA
>JADKLZ010001913.1:13990939-14017365 GCA_021533235.1 Biomphalaria straminea
AATACAATGTGACATCGATGCCTACAGAGGGGGGGGGTTGGATCGGAGAGGTGGTAATTGTGTGTTTTACCGCTAGATGGGCTAAGTTAAGTAAATTAAAGTTAAAAATATCTGGTGACCGAGCCTTGCTCGGTTAAATAATTTATACTAAGAAAGGTTATATACAACTGCTACTGGTGCTACAGCCCATGGAAAGATATGGCCTGCTTTTACACATCCCTCCATTCATATATCTCCTGGGCCTTTCGTCACCACACCCTAACGGTTTATATATTTTGTTCAGTGTGAGAAAGTAAGGAGCAGTAGAGCAGCTGTGTAATCACCATTTCCTTTGTTTTGGTACGGGACATTAGACACTGAAGCATGAACACATGGTCATAATTTTACCAGCAAAATTATAATTATAATAAGGCTTGACATCAAATCCGAAGATTGAGCAATCTACACCGCTCTACGCAATTAAAGTGTAAACAATTTATTAAGCACTTAAAACGCAATAACTAATCATACATCGGTACATTTAATTTCATTACTTTCCTTCCATAGTTCTATAATAAATCAATCTTCAATAAGATGGTGCGCAAATGTTTAATTAGGTTCATTGATACTTTAAAACTCGTTCTTGTTTGCCTTGTTCTATGGTAAGCCTAGTGACGTAAGCATTTCTTCCCGTTTACGTCATGGAAAAACTTTCATTCATAAATTTTCCATTTCATTCATAAATTATTCTGACCAAAATTAAATTGAGACATTTTCATATCGAAATAACGGTCGAACTCGAGTTTTCCCAATGTGGCCAATGAGTTGAGATTTTTTTTTCACTAATACGCACATACCTTGAAATTTTAAAGAAAATCGTTAGAGCCGTTTTCGAAATAAAATTTATAAATAAATATATATATATACAAGAATTGCTCGCTTAAGAGTATAGGATATTAAAATAAATTAATTAAAGGCTTGGACTTGAGTGATAACTTGAGTGAGCAAAAGAGAATTATCATAGGGATGACTTGAAGATTAGTGCATGGCAGACAACTGACAGAGGTATTTGAAGTCCAAACAGATAGATTGTATCATGAAGACAGCAACAAACCAGAAGCGGAACGGTATACACTGGGCACTTTGAAAACAGATAACCTTGACTTTGCAGATGACTTAGCTCTACTTTCTCAAACACAGCATCAGATGCAAGTAAAGATAAATGTTGTTGCAGACAATTCAGTTAGAATGGGTCTTACCATAAACAGAGAGAAGAGCAATGTTTTCATTAAGTCCAAGCTTCACCTATCTCGGCAGTATCATAGATTACTATGGAAGAAAAGATAAAGATGTCAGAATCCACATTTTTAAAGCTCGAGCAGCCTTCCACGAACTGAAGAACACCTGGGGATCTAAGGAAATAAGCACCACCACCAAGATTAGGCTCTGTAGCACCACTGTTAAGCCGATACTACTTTATGGAGCAGAGACCTGGAGAACCGCAATCACCAACATCAAATAAATCCAGGTATTCATCAATACCTGCCTGAGGAAGATTCTTATGATCCACTGGGCAGAAAAGATGTCAAATGAGGAACTGTGGCAAAGAACAAAACAGCAGCTCATTGAAGTAGATATCCTTCAGAGACGCTGGAGATGGATAGGTCACCACCCTGCATCCAACATAACAAGGCAAGCTTTAGCCTGAAACCCCCAAGGAAAGAGGAAGAGGGGACGGCCCAGGAATACATGGCGCCGCGATCTGGAAACAGATGCCAAGCAGATGGGCAAGACATGGGGACAGCTGAAGAGACTCGCTCAGAACCTAGATGCCTGGAGGAAGCTGATTGGTGACCTATGCCCCAGAAGGGACCACAGGCAGAGATAAGTTAAGATGACGATCTATATACTATTCTAATGTTTTGCTCCATAGAACAAGTCTATCTTCGATTATCATACTTAGTAGTTCATAATTATTGTAAATTGTAAAGTAAATATTTTTGCTAGTATAAGGTATTCTAAGGGTGCTGACCTACAGTAATTATCTAGGATTACTTAGAACGCTGCCATGCATCGTTTTGTTGACAATGTAGATTTCATCTCACATTTTGTTTCAGACAAAGCAACAACGGAATATGAAAAAGACAAAGAAGATGTTATACAAGTAAGCTACACATTCATAAACTATTTATAATTTTAAAAAGAAATAAAATTTCACTATCTAAGATTAGATTGTCAAGAACTGATTCAAGATTGAAAGGTTATTACTTAAACAACAAAACATTATAAGCAACATAGCCTGCTATACGCTAATAATAATAGGAATTAAGGTAGACTATTATGTTTTCTGGCCATCCGTTTAGGATATACTGAATAAGTGTTTGCATCGTTCTATCTTTCTCTGTCTCGATTCTGACTTTCTTCATGACTGCATCTGGTATTGGCAGTTCAACTGTAATGATATCACTCTTTTCCTCTAATGGGTCTGTACTCAAACTATCAGCTATAAACAAAATTTTCGCCTTTGACATATTGAAACTGAATGTCGTAACGATAAAGGCGCATCATTAGACTTTGTAGCCTTCTAGGAGCAGAACTGAATGGTTTTTGAAGGATGTTTTCCAGTGGTTTATGGTCATTCTGAACTATAACTGTCCTGCCATACGTATACTGGTCAAAACGTTCTAAACCAACAACCATTGCCAACAATTCTTTTTCAATCTTTGCCCATCTTCTCTGTTAATGATCTAGAAACATATGCTATTGGACTGCCATTTTGTAATAACGCTGCTCCCAAACAATTTTGGCTACTACCTGCTTGTAATGTAAGCTCTTTGTTCATTGTTAGGGTCAAAATATATTAGTGTACCATGAATCGATATTTTCTGTTTTATCTTGTTGAAAGCTCGTGTGCATTGATCAGACCAAACAAATGGTGTATTCTTTCTGATCAGCTCTGTTATGAGCTGTAAATATGTCGACAAGTCTGGAACAAATCTCAAGATATTGAACCATGCCACGGAATATTCGGACCGATGAAATATCTTTTGGAGCATTCAAACTCAAAATCGCAGATACCTTGTTCGGGTCTGGTTTTATTCCTGCTTCTGTAATAAAAAAAAAAGTTTATTTCAGCTGTTCTAAAAACAGACTTTTCGTGGTTCAGTTTAATCTTTTTTTTTGACATCTTCTCATCAGCTGTCTTAGGTTAATATTATGATTTCTGAGTGCTTCTTCTTTCGTTCTTCCTCTTCCTACCAATATAATATCATCAACGTAATTGAAACAGCCTTTCAGTCCTTCTAGTGCTAGATTTAATCTTTTCTGAAAAATTGCTTAACTCACTTTCAGACAGAATGATAATCGTTTCCATTTGTATCTATCATTGCTGTCAAATTAGATGACGCTGTGTCTAGCCTGACATGCCAGAGAGCTTCTTGCAATTAAATTTGCTGAATATTTTGGCATCGTTCCAATCTGTCAATATGTCATCTAATAAAGCAAGATTATAGAATTCTCTTATTAAAGCTTTATTCAGGGCTTGTGGATCGATGCAACTTGATTTTTTTCCATTAGTTTTTTTCACCATTGCCATCTGACTCACCCACTCTGTACGCTCTATCACTGGTTCTATGATTCCTCTCTGCACTAGGGTCTATAACTCCTCCTTTACTCTTTCTTTTAAAGCAATAGGGATCTTTCTACACTGCAGAACCTTGGGCTGAATGCTGCTATCAATCTTTAAAGACACTTTTCATAAGTCATCCAAATCACCAGTAAAGTATGGACTACAGTCTTCTTCTTGGTTATTCGCTACTGATGCTTTGAATCTATCTTTATTGACTTTGATTAACTTCATTCTTGTTAACGTTTCATGACCTAGAAGGCAGGTTAGATTATTTGGTACAACTATATATTATATCTTAAATGTTTCGTTAGTTTTCTCATTTCTCGTCGTTAGAGTGGCTTTCCCTATGGGGCTTATTTCAGTCTTATTCCACATTAGTAATCTTTGCGTCGCCTTTTCTATCTGATTCTTATTTACGTATTTTTCCTGGATGGTATTTACATCTGCTCCACTATCCATCTGGAACCTTACACGGTGACCATTCACTGTCATAACTGCTATCATCCTTTTCGTATTGCGGTTCTCCAAAATATTTTTTACCATCATGACTTCATCTCATGTGTCCGATTGCAGCTGTCTTTCATCGTTAGATATATTATCTGACACCTGCTGAATTTTCTTTTTGCACATAACGGCTAAATGATGTCTCCCCTTGCACACAATGTACATTTTCCCCATGCAGGGCACTTTTCCTTAATGTATACGTTAATCCTTCCACAATACCTGCATTTACCTTTCTGAATGTTTGTTCTTGAGGGTGTTCATACTTTCTTAATGATTGGAGGGTCGGCTTGTATTTGTCTTAACTGTTTGTTGGCGGTCTCGTATGCTCTGCAAATGTCTCTGCACCTTTTCAGTGTGAGATTACTATCTTGTAACAATTTTATTTTGAGGCATTCATGCCTAACACCGAGAACTACTCTGTCTCTAATCAAACTATCTTCCAGGGCGTTCAAACCTACATGTTTTTGCTAGCCTTCTCAGATTTGTTATGTACTTTTCAATATCCTCGTCTTCTTGCTGTCCACGAGTATTGAAAACATAGCGCTCATACGTTTCATTCGTTTTTTCCAATGCAAAAACTTTCAAATTCGCTCAATATTTCTTCCATCTTTCTTTTTTTTTCCTTTCTCCATTTCAAGTCCTTCATATACGTCCATAATTTTGTCTCTATAATTGTTAGAAAGGTGGCCACTCTGACCTCCTCTGATTCTTCCACCAATTAAGTGGCTAACTCATAGTGTCGCCAGCTATGGTGAAACTTTTGCCAATTAGCAGCCATGTTACCTTCTACCTCGAGCGGCTCGGGTACAGCAAGGAAATTTGTAGCTGCCATTGCACGGCGTAGCCCTGTAATTGTTACCAATTTATTATTGTAAACAATAAACCTTTTTATACTGATTAATGATTACCTATGATCATTAATACACCGCTTCCACCATGTTAATTAACATCTAGGTTCACAGACAGCAACAACAAACACAACCATTAGTGTCATGGCGGAGAATGATACTTTATTATATTGAACATGTGCATCTTTGAGCACCATATCAACAAGCAACATAGCCTGCTATACGCTAATAATAATAGGAATTATAGAAGAAGGACACGAAAAGTAGGGCACATGAATTATTGTCGCCACTTTTTGACAAAGCATAAATATATCCATCGGAAAAAAGGCACTTTTTAATAAAGGTAATTATCTGCTGATTCGTTTATTTTACGCCAACTGCATCTTTAGTGTATGGTCTTTGGTGATGTCTAAAATTCCAATTAAGATTGTTTTAAAAGTCATGACGCAAAAAAAGCTGACAAAACGAAAAAAAACAAGATTACAAAGAGAGATCCCTGACGGATCCCACTATTTGTAATGAATAATCAAAATCGATTCGTTGTGATTGTCGAAAGTAATTATATTTCAAAGATTCCTTTAGCGTAGTAAAAAGCTACTTTCTTTGTATGTCTTACATGTTTACGATGTTCCTTCATAGTTGAAGATAATGTACTTCCTAGTCCTAATCTCCTGCATAGACGACCTGAGACCTGCAGCTAGCAGGTTATTAACCCGGAAGCGGCAGAGAGAAAAAATTGTTAATTTACACTTAAATGAGTGATTTGAGCCATTGACGATATTATTTAGCAAAAGAGACAAGAAAATGAGTTGATAGCAAACTACAGAGCTGCTTGAAATGAAGAAAATGAAATTCAGAAATAAAGTGTCAAAAAAGTGCTTGCTAGCAGTGATGAAAGAAAGTAATGCTAAAAAAATGCAGTTCAAGCAGTCAGTTTTTCTCGCATGACAATTGCAAAAGGAAAGGAAGACATGGTACCAATCCTCGTTCAAAACTAAATGAAACAACGCATGTTCCGACAGAGAAGCAGATTTCGAAATGTTTATTTTTTTTTACTAACTCTGAGGAGTGCCCCGACAGATCTGCAACTGAAACTGATTGACTTACAAAGCCAGACACCCCTGATTGAGATATTTCGAGAGATGCACAGAATTATTTTCTAGGTTGCGTTGCCTACAAGAGCCACGGTTTCATAATAAGCTACCTAAAAAAAGTTAATTTAATTTTTTCATCTTTTAATTGATGTGGCCCGCGACACGAGTGTCGGAAATTAAAATGTCCCGCAGACCGTACAAGGTTGGGCATCACGGGTTTAGTACATCACATTGAGCTCATCGATAGACAGCTGACCTGCATTTAATTACTTGATAGTAAATCTTAATTAGGAGCTGAACTTCAAGCCACACTCTACATAGTTAACGGGAAAATGAGTTTGGTTATTTGGAGAAAAATCACGTGGCCGGATTACAGGCCACACCTTTAAACGAATCCCGCTTGGATATAAATCTCAATTAGTAAGCTGGTCTAAAGAATCAAGGTGTCTGGAAATTTAGGCACCGGATATTTAGGCATCCGGAAATTTAGGAACCCGGAAGTTTGGATACAGGATAATTAGGCACTTTTTTGGCAATGCGGAAAATTAGGCTCAGGAAAATTAGACACTCTTTAATAACGACCTTAATTTTGAACAAAATTAAAAATTTGAAGAAGACTAACCTACAGAAACAGAAATGTCTGCAAGCGAGACATGAGAACCACGGACATCGAACAAAGCAAATCAAGATCGGACAGCATGGAGACAGACTGTACGAACTTAGCCGAATGCAAAAGAAACAAAGCTGCATCAGTCAAGAGATACATATACATGCACGAACACACACAAACACACACACACACACACACACACATATATATATATATATATATATATATATATATATATATATATATATATATAACCAAAAATGTACAGTCACACCAGACTCACTCATAATTTACATATATATATATATATACATTTTGATTACTTTCAAGAATTGTATTACGTTAGTTATGTGCACATATACTCATGGTATTATACTAAAGTTCTATTACAACAAATTATACAAAATCATAACAATCAAAGAACTAAAATCATAATTTCTGTTTTTTTTAGGTTTACACACGACGTTGGTACATTTTGATTGTCTTTAGTTTGTTCGCATTCACACAGTCTTGTTTTTGGAACACTTGGGGTCCCATTTCTACAAGCAGTGAAGTGGCTTTTGGATGGACTGACTCTACTGTAGCCTGGCTGACTAACTGGGGGCCTATATCTTATGTCATTACTGGATTGACCTTTCCTTGGATACTACAAGTTAAAGGTTAAACTGTTCGACTTTCTTGCAGTTTTTTTTTTCCTTAATAATATTGCTAATCTATTAATTGATTATGTTAAGGAGGTTAGCAAAGAATTACTACCAGTGCCAGGTGACCAAGCCTCGCTAAAATCATTTTAGAAACATTTTCGGAATGACGACTACCAATCCTAAGAGTTGCTTTTGTCTACTTTTAGTTATAAAGTTTGATTTTAGGCACATCGGCACAATTTAGGCCATTTCCTGCCCGTAATCCTTCAAGGATAACTCTCCTTTAACAAAGGCTAAATTATATACAGTTAAATCATTAAAAGCAAGGTCTATGGTCTATTCACAGTTAAAATAGTAAAGGTAGTAAAAATTTAATAAGTTGGTAAAAATTCCCGTGCTTCGCAGCCCCAATTGTGACTTACATATTTTGCCACACTTAGGGCAAGCATTACCTTTTCCCACAGGTTGGCGATTTATATTTTCTTTTTGCCGTTTGCGTCTGTCCTCAGCAGCGGATTGACTTTTGGTCTCACATGTGTAGCCCGCGGCATTTGTGAATGACCTCTAGCTGTCTTGTTCTGAGGCCGCTCGCAACCATGTGCTCTCTTCTATGTCAGCTAAGGCAAGTTGGTGCCTAAGCTGGCCTTTGAAGCGTTTCCGGAATACTTGCCCTGCCCAGCACAACTATCGAACTATAAGAAGTCAATCTATACTGTCCTTACCGACATTTACAAGGACATCACTGTTTGTAGTGCAATCTTGCCACTGTATGCCCATGATGGAGCGCAAGCATTTTTGGTGGAAGCGCTCAAATAGTCTTATTTGCTTTCTGTAAAGTGTCCATGTCTCAGATCCATACAAAAGGGTTGAGATAACCACCGCCTGGTAGACATTGATTTTGTAGACAGGCGGGGCGATTTATTTCGCCAAACTCTGAAAGCGTCCAAAAGCGCTATTGGCCATGGCCAGACGGTTATCAACTTCCTTTGAAAGTAAGGCGTCATTTGATACTATACTACCCAGATATCTGAAGTGATGTACTACGTTAAGGGGCTGATCTTTGGGTCTGAGTACATTTTATTGCGTCACTTCTGGAACATGCCTTCTGATTTACTGAGGTTTATAAATAAAAAGAAAGAATGCGAATTCCTTGGCCGCGATCTGGAGATCATGTTCATTGTGGGCTAGCAGGGCGCAATCATCTGCATAGAGAAGTTATGTTATGACCATCTCCTTTATTTTTGTATGGGATAGTAGATATAGAAGCTTGAACACATTGCCGTCCCAACGAAACCTGTTGTAGATTCCTTCGTGCAAACGTTGTATCATTTAACCCAGCATTACGCTAAAAAGAAAGCAAATAGAGCAGGGGCAAGTACATAGTCCTGCTTCACACCTTTTTCTATTGGGAAAAGATCAGACAGATCACCATTGTGTCTGATCTGGCCTTTTTGTCCCACGTTGAACTGCTGGAGAATGAATCGGAACGTAGGTGGGCATCCCAGCCTGGCCCTATTTCCCCACAAACCATCGCAACTGACCGTTTAGAAAGCCTTGGTGAGGTCCACACAGGGCCGGTCCTAGCTATTGCGGGGTGTTACGTGCGCATCTTAGTGTAAATGTGAAATAGTGCGAATGCGTGCTGAAAGCAGGGAGAGATCGAAATGGAGGCATAGAAACTAGTTGTGTTTATATTGTTATGAAGATTAAACTAATTATAAACTATGATGCTAACGTTTGAAGTTGATGTATTGTATTGTAGTAATAAACGTAACACGGGGCCCTATGCGAAACTGATTGCGCGGGGCCTAGTCTGTGGGGTAATAAGGATAATAAGAGTAATTTAAAATTTTGTATAAGAAAAAAATTCGACTACCGATTATATTCATTCTTTACTAAGTTAAAATAGTAGATATAGAAGCTTGTTGTCGTGAAGACGATGAACTTCATACGTGCACGGGGTCTCAACCACAGACAGTTTGTGTCATTTCTAGCTGATTCAGAAACGGAATACGGAGAGTTGCTGTATCATAGGGAAGTCAGATGGTTGTGTCGTGGAAAAGTGCTACAGAGATATTTTGAACTGAGGTGGGAAATAGCATTGTTCATGGCTTCTTCTTCTTCTTCTTCTTCTAACCAGCTTTTTACTGCTGAGCTGTCAGCTCTTTTGCAGACTGTGCCAAGGAAAAATACTGTGCTGTTTTTTTCAGTTGCTCAGCACTGCCATAAAGGGTGTTGGTTATGTTGGGCTGTAGTGGTAGTAGGGTCTGCCTAAGGTGGATTAGGAGGGGGCATTCAAAAAGGATATGGTTTACAGTTTCATAAGGGTGGGAGCAGTGTCTACAAAGTGGGAGTTGTGTGGGATTTATTTTATTGAGATGATAATTTAAATGTGGTGTATGTCCTGTTCTTAGTTGGAAGATTGTACATTGCTCTTTGCGGGGGAGGAAGTTAATACTGTCCAGTTTGTTAGGCATGTTCATTTCTTTGTACATGGCTCTGCCTGTGTTTCCTGTAGCCCATTGGTTAAGCCACTCCTCTTTGTAGTTGTTGATTAGCATTGACCTTAGGGTGAGGTAGTTGACAGGTCTATCTGGTTGTTCCATAGATGATCCTGCCTTTGAGAGCTTATCTGCCCTTTCATTTCCCATGACACCAATGTGTCCAGGGATCCACTGTAATATGATGTTGATGTTTAAATTGGTCATCATCTGGTGTATTATCATTTTTAGTGTTGTCAACTCTCTTGGGCTTTTTGTGGTGCTGCTGTTAAGTGCTTGAAGATTGGATTGTGAGTCTGTAAAGACAACAATATCTGATGGTGCTTGTATTCCTTCATGTAATTTATTTTCGACTGTCTGCAAGGCTATGGTAATTGCCTCAATTTCAGCTTGGAAGTTTGAGCAGTAGTCGCCACAGGGTGCACTTATTTCAAAGTGTATGTTTTTGGGGAAGACCAGGAAGGCACCAAGACCGGCATTGATGGTGGCTTTGAAGGCTGATCCGTCTGTGTATATATGGATGGTTGTTTTTGGATAGCTTTCAATTGTTTCAAGCGTGCCTACTTTGAGCTCCAGTGGATTTGATTCTTTTGTCAGAGTATTATTTATTAGATGTGTTTTAATTGTTGGTTGTTTATAGTTAAGTCCAGGAGTTATGTTTGGGAATCTGGTGATTTTTTCTCTGTTATTGGGTAGATGGTGTTTTAAGGCTAGTTCGTCAGTAATTTGAATCAGTGTTCTTTGCTTTTTTTTATTGTTTTTCCTATTTCTCTGTGTTAATAATTTATTAGGATGGTCATCCTCCAACCTTCTGTATCTCTCAATGGCTTCTAAAGCTGCTCTGTTGCGCCTTAACTTAAGAGGTTCAATATTTGAGTCTATTTCACAGGCAGCTGTGGGAGTGGTTCTCATACCTCCACTGACCAGACGCAAGGCTTGGTTTTGGACTGCGTCCAAAGCTGACTGATAGGTTTTGTTGGCAGCTACTTGTATGGAGAGGCAGTTATCCATGACAGATCTGACATATCCAGTGTATAACTGTCTTAAGGTTTTCTTTTCAGCTCCCCAGGATGTTCCTGCTAGGTGTTTCATTATGTTTAATCTCTGAGATGCCTTTTCTTTTAAATCAGCCATAAAGTGTTTTAGAGACAGTCTTTGGTCTAATTTTACACCAAGATAAGTTGGATTTTCTTCTTTATTTATTGGCTGTGAGTCTATTTTTAGGATGTAGTTTCTTTTTGCTATTTTGTTACTGTGGCTAAAGATTGAATAAACTGACTTTTCTTTGTTTATTTCCATTTTCCATAATTTTGAAAACGTGGAGATAGTTGTGAGGGCTCTGTTTAATTTGGATCTAGTCAGCACTGGATATTTCTCTGTTGTCCAAATTAGGAGATCATCTGCGTAAAGTGCCTTATTGACTGAAATGAGGTCTGGGAGGTCATTCATGAAGATTAGAAAGAGTGTACAGCTAAGGGCTGAACCTTGCGGTAGGCCTTCTTCCAAACTTTTTTTACTAGAGATGGCGCCTTCAAATCAGGTTTGGATGGTTCTGTTTTTTAGGAAAGCCCTGATCCAGCTGTACATTTTTCCATGGATGCCCATTTTTTTCATCTTCAAAAATAGACCTTTTCTCCACACTCTATCATAGGCTTGTTGCAAATCTATAAATACTGCTGTAGTGTGTTTGTTTTCGTGGAACCCTTCTATTGTGTCCTGGATAAAGCGAAAGAGGTGGTCTTCTGTTCTACTTGCTTTCCTGAAGCCAGCTTGTGCGTTGTGGAGTGAGCAAGTGCTTTCTAGCCACCAATAAAGTCTGTTATTAATCATTTTTTCTGCCATTTTGCCAATGTTTGATGTTAAAGATATTGGTCTATAGCTTTTAGGGTCTCCTGGTGGCTTATTTTTCTTGAGGATGGGTATTATGTTTGCGTTTCTCCATTCCTGTGGTATGTCTCCTGTTCTCCATGTATAGTTGATAAGATTGAGTATGGAGTTTTGGGCCTGCCATCCTAGTCCCCGGATGATTTCATTTGTTATTTTATCTGGTCCAGGGGATTTTCTTAACCTAAGGTTTTTTTGGGCAGTTTTGAGCTCATATAGAGTGAAGGGAGCGTCAAAGATATGACAGCTGACAGTTGGAGCTTGTTCTTCTCTTTTTAGGATATTGCTAAAAGCCTGGTCCAGTTGTTTTCTTGGTTTTGTCTTATTTATGCTAGCAAAGTATTTGTTGAAGGTTTCTGCCTTTTTTAGATTTTCTGTAATTAAGTCATCAGTGTCTTTTAATGGTTGGGGGTTAGTAATTTGCTTTTTTCCTGCTAGCCGATGCAGAAGGGTCCAGGCCTTTCGACCATCCTTGTTTAGGTCTAATTTTTCACATGTTGTGGTCCAGTTTTTCTTTTTTTCTATTTTAATTTTGTATCTAATTTGACCTGTTAATTTATTGTACATTGTCTTGTTCTCTCTAGTGGGGTTTATTTCTACAGTCTTCCTGGCATTGTTTCTCTCTTTTACTAAATTGTTCAGTTCTGGTGTCCAAAAAGGTTTGTATTTTCTGACTTGACCTCGAGGAATGTGTTTTTTTGCTGCTGCTAAGATGTTAGAGACTATAGTTGCATAGGTTGTTTTCACATCTGCCTCGATTATGCTTGATAGTCTTGAGTCTGTCTCTTGTGAAAAAGCTGCCCAGTTTGCTTTTTTATAGTTCCATCTAGTTGTTTTTCTGTGTTGGTATCTACCTGGTGTTCCAATATTGAGGAGTATAGGCCTGTGGTCACTACCAATGTCTTCAAGAACTGTAAGTTTAGAAGAGTTGATAATATCTGTAGAGATAAAGGTTAGGTCAGGTCTGCTAGTTGTGTTGTGTGCTCTATGAAGGAATGTTGGAGGTGATGTTTTATTTTGCAGAAGTTGGAGGTTAGAGGCATTTGTTATATCCTCTATTTCTTTGCCACGTTTGTTGTAGTGTGAGTAGCCTAGGGATGGTGTGTGTGCGTTAAAGTCACCAGCTATTTATTGTCCTTGTGTAGTGTGGTAGTTTTATGTCTATTTCTGCTGTTGAAGATGGTGGGCAGTAGAAGTTTTTGATAGTATATTTGGTTCCTCCTCTCCAAAGAAGTATTTCTTGCATGTCTATGTCGGTATTGTTCTGTACATGTTTTACTGTTGCTTGGGTGTCGTTTCTAATGAGGGTCATAATTCCCTGACATTTGGTGCAGAGGCATCTGTACTGTGTGTAGCCTGTAATATTTATTTTTTTCTTGGGCAGTAGTGTTTCTTGTAGTATCGCTATGTGAATATCTTGTTTCTTGAGTATGTGTTGGAGTTCTGTTATCTTGTTTTGTAGGCCTAAGATGTTGAGTTGCAAGAGGTTTAAATGTTTGCTGTTTGTCTGTTTTTTATTTCCGGTAGCTGACTTATCGCAGGCTGTCCCGGAAGAAACTGCCATGCGCAGACCTTTTACGAGGCGACGTCTGAGCTCGTATGAATTTTTCTTAATTTTTCTTGGCGTTTGATGTAGGCTGGGTGTTCCCTCAGGCTTTTTATATATTTCCCCGCTTTTTAAGGGAGTTTTCAGTCCTGGCAAAAACTGCTCCACTACCGAACTAAAAAGGACATCTGGGTTTGAAACTGTATAAAAACTGGAATATCCATGGGACAAGGTGGGGTTGGCCAATGGTCCATTCTCCGCCATCCACGGGGCTCTCCAATTGAGACTATTTTGTAAAAGAGAAGCTTAAGGTGGACTGTGCCCTGGGTATGCCCTGTGGAATCGTCACATCCTGGATCCAGGCCCCTTCACGCTATCACATTCACCAGTTCCAGAACAAAACTTAAATGATGGGTTTATATCCAGTAGTAGAGTGTGATGGGACATAGACCTCTGTCTGGAATAGTGCAGTCCAGACCTCTGTCAAAAAGCACCTAGAGGGGGGAAGCTCCACTATTATTCGTCCTAGTGAAATGAAATGCAAGTGGAAAGGCAGTGGGGTTATTATTTACTCTTGGTCATTTCCAAGCCCCCGATACCCACACGGGGGAGTCGCCACAAAAGTGGAGGTTTGGAGTCAGAGTTTTCCTTCTCCTAGATGGGTTGCGTTATTCAGCTGACGTGCCCCATCATCACGAAGCTAAAACTGGTTTTGAGGCGCCAGTGTTCCGCCTTTCACCCCTTCTCCTGTCAGTTTGTAAGAACAGGTTCCGCCGGATTTTTGGAAAATCACACGTGAAGGCCAGGAGCTGGATTTGACCGTCAGAGGCATTTAGAGACGCAAGCCATGGGAGCATTTCTTGGAAAGTGGGAGCTTATCCCCACTTTCACCCCCGGCATTGACAGCCCATTGGAACCCTTGTTCATGGCAATGAAAGACAGAGAGATACCTCAGCTCGGTGACCCAATGTTTTTGTCGGATCTTGCTGACATCACGCAACATCTCAATGCACTCAATTCACGACTACAGGGCTACAGTTGATTACCGTGATGTTTGACCGCATCAAATCATTCAGATGCAAGCTGACTTTGTGGGCCACCCATCTGGCAGATGGAGACCTTGATCATTTCTCTTTTCTACAGAGAATAACGGTTGAACCACAGCGCCTGAAAGACTACGTAGACATCCTCTCCAGACTACTTTCAGCAATTCACTGCTCTCGAATCACAATTTTTCCTTGCTGCCACTCCGTTCACAGTTGACTTGAAAAACGTTCCAGAGGAAGTCCAGATGGAACTACTGGACCAGCAGTGTGACACTATTCTGAAGCAAAAATACGCTGATGCTGGCGTTCCAGATTTCTACCAGTTTCATCCCAGAGATAAGTTTCCAAACTTATTCTGCGCAGCTGCTAGAATTCTAGCGATGTTAGGGAGTATGTACGTTTGTGAACAGTTTTTCTCCAGAATGAAGGTCAACAAAACAGCATTACGATCAAGACTGACTGATGAGCATGTGAGAGCAACCTTGCGGCTTGCCACTATAAGCGGCTTCAGGCCTAACGTCGATGTTCTGGTCTCTGCCAAACGCTGAGTGGACAGAAACATGAGTAACGAGCCATCTGCAGTAGGCCTAGTAATTAATTTTTTAAATATTTTTTTTGGAAACTACAGTTTCTGATTTTTTAATTAGTGACAGAGACAAAGTCAACTTATTTTAGTATACTAAACTGCCTGTGCATATAATAAACTACTTTAAATGTAACTAATAATTATACAAACTTTATTTTAGCATTGACATTAGTGTTCGTAAAATTTAATGAAAAAACATTCTCTTTCTTCATGGTGCGGCCCGCTGACTGGTTGTTACTTTCCAGTGCGGCCCACATGCTGATATGAGTTTGAGACCCCTGGTCTAGATCTAGATCTAACTTGCTAAATTGGCTAAAGCGACTATTCTCCTGATTCTAATCTAGGCCTAAACAAATAATAGATATGTAAAATTGAAACCACTTATGTCTAGATACAGATGTAGTTTATTGTCTATTAGTATAGTCTCTAGATCTAGTCTTGTATATGTCTATTCTATTTCTAGACTGAGCCTCGCCTGAGGCGACTAACTAGTTACTAGGCTAAGCCAGCCAAGCCATGATTATTCAACACACGGCACGCTGGTCTGGTAAAAAAACAACTAATACAAACTCTAAATCTAGACTTACCTTTCTAATGGGGTCAATTCACCAAATGTAAATAAACAAATTTAGCCACGTCATAATATTGATAAAATAGTGAAAAATACGGATCACGTGACACCCTTACGGATTGCGTAATTTGTATAGAACATATAGAGAAAATGTTTTTTGTTTACGTTTGGTGAATGGACCCCATTGTACATTGCGTTTCATCTTAGAATGGCGTTTCTTTCTTCCAAACATAACACTTTCTTGGCATTTCTGAGTTTTAATATTCGAGATTGATACAATAGTAATGATGGCCTTCCCAATGTTTACAAACGTACGCCAGTTCAAGTCATGTGCGCATGCGTGCAAACTTGGTTGTCAATAAAACTTTTTCAGTGCGCATGCGTGTATGTACAGTTACCAGCGTTGCCTATTCAGTGCGCATGCGAAAACATGACTTTTGGGGGTGTGTATATGAAGATGAAGAAAAAAAAACGAGGTAGTGCTTCAGAAAGACTTTGAAAGTTATTTATAGTACGATTTATTTATAGAATGAGACACCATGTACACAATGAGAACTAGAAAAGTAGAACTTCGTATCGATACCATTTATATGGAATGAGCCCGTAAATTAGTGTATCAATTTGAGGTTATTAAATGTCGATTTTTTACAAAAATATCTAAATTTTGTTTACACATACACTTTTAAAATGCAAAATTGATGTATAAAACATAGATTTTTAAATATTCTGATAGAAAATTTGTATTCTACACATTTTAAACTATTAAAAAACAACAAATGTTAATAATCGATATTTTTGACCAAAATCACTGTTTTTCCACTGTGCATCCCCCTTAAGGTAAAAATTCGCCCGATTATTACATTTTATTACACGAAAGCTGACAATGCCTTTATTTCATTTATCGTGCGTAGGATTGGCGCTTTCCGCAATGAATGACACCCACGTATGACAATTTTGTCTTTTTTTTCTGGAGATTTTTAAGAGTTTTCAGGAGATTTTAATAAATTAATGAGATTACCAGGAATTTTTCGTATATATTTTGCAATTTAATCATACCTTGAATTAGCGCGGGGCCTATGAAAGCGCGGGGCCCACTGCCACCGCATAGGTTGCAGTGGCCTAAGACCGGCCCTGGGTCCACCCCACAAAGGCAGCGTATAGGTTTAGGTTCTGCTCTTTGCATTTTCTTTTGGTGTCACAGAAAACATATTATACCAGGTGTACCTCTATCGGCTCCGAAGCCACTTCACCTCATCCACTAAAGAGTGGGTTAGTCGGTCGAGCAATACTCGAGCAAAGATTTTTCCTGCTACCGACAGAAGTGTAATGCCTCGATATTTAGACTTGTTACCCTCGTAGTAAGCGATAATTTATCAGCGATAAATTACTAATAGCTTAAGAGCTAAATACATGTGGTAAGAATTATTAAAATATTCTAGTCTAGACAAAAGGGATGACTTTTGACACTGGTCAGCGCTAGACGATCAGAGAAGATGTCGCCCGAGGCGTTGAGTTGGCCCTTTGTTTTGAAATGATCAGCCGCTCTTGAGAAAGGAGGGTCAGCAGGGGAAAGTGCTCATGGTATGGAGAAAAAAATGTTGGGAGAGGTCCCGTCCACCGTTTGTCCAGTGAATGGGAGGGGGGACGTGCCCAGATAGGATCTTGAACCAGATTGGTCAAGTAGAGTGTACTCTTGTCAAGAGAATAGCATGGCAGGTTCCAAGAGGGAAATGTAAATGTGACATCAATGCCTGATGGGGGGCTGGGTTGGAGGGGCGATGGTAGTATTTTTAGCACTCGATGTGCTAAGTTTAAGAATATTAAGAATAAACAGAGTAAATAAAATAATTAAATGCTTGGACCTGAGTGAGTTCTGTCACAGGGTCCAATCGCTGCAGTAACCTGTCTATAATCTCTTGGTTTGTAATATGGTCTTTAAATGTGATACCTTGGATCCTTTTGTAGCATATTAATTGTATTTCTCCTCAAAGCTCTGCAGTCAGCGTCCAGGACTCACAAACATATAAAATTGTGGCCAACAGTAAAACATGTACAGAACACCACAGATATTGACACGCAGGAAAAACTTCTTTGGAGAGGAGGAACTAAGTATACCATCAAAAACTTCTATTGCCCACCATCTTCAACAGCAGAAATAGACCTACAATTACCACCCTACACAAGGACAATAATAGCTGATGACATTAATGCACACACACCATCTCTAGGCTACTCATACTACAACAAACGTGACAAAGAAATAGAGGATGTAATAAATGCTTCTAACCTACAGCCTCTACAAAATAAAACCTCACCGCCAATTTTCCCCCATAGAGCACACAACACAACTAGCAGACCTGACCTAACCTTTATATCTACAGACATTACTGACTCCTCCAAAATAACAGTTCTTGAAGTCATAGGTAGTGACCAAAGGCCTATACTCCTCAATATTGGAACACCAGGTCGATACAAGCCAGCAAAACAACTAGATGGAACTATAAAAAGCTATCTTGGCAACTTTTTCACAAGAAACAGACACAAGGCTATTACGCATAATGGAGACAGATGTCAACTCAACCTATGCAACTATAACCTCCAACATCTTACAAGCAATGAAAATACACATCCCTCGAGGTCAAGTTAAAAGATACAAACCATTTTGGACTCCAGAATTAGACAATTTAGTAAAAGAAAGAAACATGGCCAAGAAGACTTAAGAAAAATAACCTACTGGAGAGAACAAGACAAAGTATAATAAGTTGACAGGGCTTATAAGATACAAAATTAAAACAGAAAAAAAAAGAAAAGTGGACCACAACATGCGAACAACTAGATATAAACAAGGATAGTCGAAAGGCCTGGACCCTTCTGCACCGGCTAACAGGAAAGAAACAAATAACAAACCCTCAGCCTATAAAAGCCACTGATGACCTAATAACAGAAAACCTTAAAAAGGCCGAAAACTTTCAATAAATACTTTGCCAGCATCAACAAGTCTAAACCAAGAAAACAATTGGACCAGGCCTTTAGTAAAATCCTAAAGAAAGAAGAAAAAGCTCCAACAGTCAACTGCCAGATCTTTGCAACTCCCTTCACTCTATATGAGCTCAATGTTGTCCTAAAAATCTCAAGTCAAGAAAATCCACTGGACCCGATAAAATAACATATGAAATGATCCGGGGACTAGGACCACAGGCCCAAAACTGCATGCTTAACTTTATCAACGATACATGGAAAACTGGAGACATACCACAGGAATGGAGAACTGCAACATTATACCCATTTTAAAGAAAAATAAACCACATGGAGACCCAAAAAAGTAACAGACCAATATTTCTAACACCCAACATTGGCAAAGTGGCAGAAAAAAAACGACTTTATTGTTGGCTAGAAAGTACTTGCTCACTCCACAACGCACAAGCTGGCTTCAGGAAAGCAAGTAGAACAGACGACCACCTCTTTTGTTTTATCCAGGACACAGTAGAATGATTTCATGAATACAAGCACACTACAGCAGTATTTATAGATTTGCAGCAAGCCTATGATACAGTCTGGAGAAAAGTTATGTTTTTGAAGATGAAAAAATGGGCATCTGTGACAAGTAGGTCAAAGATGGTGGCCATTTAGGTGTCTATAGGGTTTAGATAATTTGAGGACCTTGACTTGCACATAAACTAACAGGCACAGCGTTATAAATGCAGGCAACAAATACTTTCTAAGCAAATATATGTACAGTTTATTTACATAGAAAAATAAGTAAAGGTAAATTCTGTACAGAGTTAGGACGGGGCCCAATTATTTACATAAATGGGACTATCATCATGAGATATGAGAACCAAGTGGTCTGAGTGTCATTAGGCTGGTTGCTTAACTTTAAGTCCTATGCTGCTCTGACGAGACTGGTGTGGCTGATGCTGAGTTGTCTGTGGGTGGGCTGGCGTGATCGATCCTAGCGCACGGGACAGTCCAACTATACGTAGCTGCAGGGACGGGTCTTCTGGCAAGCTGTTGTTGGTCGGACTCTTCTTATGGGTAGTAAGCAAGGCTGGTATCCTCAGATCTGGTGTCAGCAGACTGGTAACAGCGTTACGAAGTTAGGGCTTCCAAGTAGATGTAGCCTGTAATAAAAGATAATCCAAGATAAGAATTACACAAATATGTACACAAATATAATGCACTAAATAAATGCACAGATACATAAATACACATAGTAAGTAAGAGGTTATTAAAACACTTTACACAAGCTTACCACCAATCCAAGTAAGGAAAAGAAATTAAATGAATATAGTAAGCGAAAGCTCGTAAAGCTCAGAACATAGAAGTAAATCCTTTCTCTCTGCTCCTCAGAATGAGAATGACAAGAAAATAGGAAATTGTATCTCTTCTACACGCATGGGCAAGGAGGCGTGGCTTCCCAGGTGTTTAGGTTGTCTGACGTGCCTAAGAGAAGATTATCGCTTGATCTTGCCGCGCGTTTCATGTATGGACATAGGGATGGGCCCTTATCGAATGACCACGAGACGATTTGTATCCCAATATGGTCGGGCGACAGAAACTATTTATCTTACGCGACAGGGATTAGCTGCGCGATAAAGTCCTTGTTGTCGATTTGAAAAAAGGTCCATTTGAATTGACCCGTCCCCCGAAAGGGGGGGTGCGGCAGGATGTTAGGTCAAGATATTTAGAGGCGTGTTTATTCTTGTCGATTAAGAATGTGCTAGACGTGTGTGTCAGATTAAGAAATTACACCGTGACACGGATGCCTAGAGAAAAAGGGG
Source organism: Biomphalaria straminea (assembly GCA_021533235.1). Classification (NCBI taxonomy): domain Eukaryota; kingdom Metazoa; phylum Mollusca; class Gastropoda; family Planorbidae; genus Biomphalaria; species Biomphalaria straminea. The sequence goes on from JADKLZ010001913.1 coordinate 14,011,162, forward strand.
GTGGTGGTAATAGTTTTAGATAGCCATAAGGGCTGAGCTGAGATAATAAAATAAGATAACAAAATAAATTAGTTAAATGCCTAGACCGAGTGATACCTTAAGTGGGCGAAATTTATTTTTGTCACAACCCTCCCCGCAAAAGATAGGTCTTCTTTAGAAGAGCTGTGAAGTGCCCACGTTGGTATCACTCAGGTTATATGTTGGTCGTAGCATTTAAGAAAATTTTCCCAAGAGTCAAGAAGTTGCCGTAGTCCAGACGGTGTCCGTCCTAAAAGTCCGCTGTCGCCTAAGTTCTGTTCGCAGGTGGATCGTCATTTGTGTGGGACAATTTTGATGACCTGGGAAAGTAGGCTGGGCGATAGGATTGGGTACATCTTCCTCTTGAGGCAGATTGGCAAGTGGGACAGACGTTATGGCTCAGTGCCCAAGGTGTGTAGGTTCGATGGGACTTATGCTAATGCCATAGTGAGGCGCTTCTTCTTGAGTGCGATAAGTCGGCTTATCTCCATTTTTCCGGACACGATCAATGTCAGGGAAGAGTGGCCTAATATTGTGAGTGGAGCCATAATGAGGCTTGTTTTCAGAAGAGCCAAGTTTCACCTTGCTCTGTGACTTCATGGCAGGGTCAGCGTCAGGGATAAGTGATTTCATAGCTGAAGAGCTTGGGTTCAATGAACTTTCACGAGAGTATTTGTTCAGCTTATCTCGTGACTTCCTAGCAGTGTCAGTGCCAGGGCGGAGCGGTTTGAGAGCTGAAGGATATGGGTTCCGAGGATCATCACGAATGGAGGCGTTTTGCTCCCCTCGTGGCTTCCTAGCAGGGTCAGTGCCAGGGTCGAATGGCTTGAGCTTAGCTAAGGGTTTGTTAGTGTGGCGACCAGGGCTTCCAACCGGCTGATTGCTACCACGTCTCTGCTTTGTCGTTCTTCTGACGGGCAGAGAAAAATATGGTTTGTTGACTACTCCTATAGGTATGTACCTGGAGCCTAGAATGAAGTCATATACTGGCCTGTCCATGACGACTGCATCGATGGTGCCGTGTACGTACTTGCATTCTACGTGGACCCGAGCGATAGGATAAATCTTCGGAGGAATCTCACGGTCAATTGACTGAATCGTCACAGTTCTATCTGTGAGATCAGCCGGGTCAACCAGTTCTTTGCAAATAACTGAACTCACCGCACAACCTGTGTCCAATAAAGACTGGACGAATTGCCCGTTAACCAGAATTGTCTCTATCCCAGGGGGAGAAGAGAGAGATTGAGGAAGTAGCGGTAGGTTTCCCGTTTTCCTAAGGCCAAGAGCAGTGTGTTCAGGGGCCACCGTTAGTGTTGATATGACGTATGGGTCGCCCGCTGTTCTATCAGTCTGTGTTTGCTGATTAGTCACAGAGGGTTTGTGGACCGCAGTCATTACTGAAATGGTCTGTGGGGCCTGTTGCTTATGGCGGTTAGGTTTATTGCTACGCGTGCTGTTGTCGCAGTCACGGTAGGCTTGATTAGGTTTGCTGCCACGCGCGCTGTTGTTGCAGTCACGGTGGGCTTGGTTAGGTTTTAGTGCCACGCGTGCTGTTGTTGCAGTCACGGTGGGCTTGGTAATACTGGTTATGACGAGGATTACGTGCTGGGTGGTTGCAGTCTTTGTGCGTGGCTGGTTGTTGGATTGGTGCTTTTTCAGGTTGGCTTTTGCTCGAGGGCATGGGCTCGGATATGACATCGCAATATGGAAGACTAATAGACTGAGCAGGCGGGTTGGGCTGGGTGGACAATGTAGGCTGGTCTAGAGAAGGAGCATTAGGTGCAGTAGTTTCACCTTTAACAACAACTTCTGTGTCCAAAGGGGCGGTGTGCTCAGTTTGGACACGAGTCGTGGTTTCAATCTTCTCTGCATCCTGGTCTTGTCTTGCTGGTGTGCTGTTTAGCTCCACGCTCTGTGGTCTATAACCCTGTCTGATTTCTAGTAGTTTCTGCTCATGTTCTTTCCTAATTTCTTCCATTCTTTGCTTATGCTTCGCCTCTCGTTCTTCCCTTTCTATTCCTTCGTCGATAAATCTGCGTATGAAGTCTTCCAACTCGGGACCCTCGAACCAAAGGAGCCCAATATCCTCAGCTTCAGAAGCTAATTCTGCTAAGTCCATGATAACAGAGGATGTATTAGAAGGAGTATGAGATGGGTAAGAAGTAAGATAGAGAAAGGAGCCGCTGAAAAGCAATTACTAATGAGTTGAAGGAAAGGTGGTATCAGCCCTTTTTGTGCTTAATGACCTGTGAATAAGGTATAATTATAGCTAATACAAAATTTAAAAAATATAGCCTATATGACACTCAATTGCTTGGCATTACAAATGATGATAGTAAAATAAATGGGGAGTTGCCTGCTGTGCCTGCGGTTCCACGACAATTCGTTCACTGACATTTCGTTCACCGACAAATCGTTCACGACTTTTTGTTCACGCGACTATTCGTTCACCAGACATTTCGTTCACGCGACTATTCGTTCACGCGACTATTCGTTCACGGACTATTCGCTCAAAGACAACTTGTTCACCGACAACTTGTTCACCGACAGTTGGTTCACGACAAATCGTTCACGCGACAAATCGTTCACACGACAAATTGTTCACGCACGGACAAATTGTTCACAGACAAATCGTTCACTGGATATAACATATTGTTAATATTATATATTGTCGTCGCGTGTTATTTATTTACATTAAAACTTGTGTAGTTATTAAAAATTGCTAGAGATCAGGTCTAATCCGAGTTTGTTTAATTTCGTTATTGTTCAATTTGTTGTTAATATTTTGTAATGAGGACATTATGTGATAAAAATTATACTTAAAAAAAAAAGAGATTTTACAAGCTAGCTGAAAAATTTAAATGACCCATACCTTACTATAGGTAACATTCTTACTTTCACCTTAAATATACTTTTATATATTTTACTTAAATATAGTTTCTTTTTGTTTTTCATCTACCGGGAATCTACCCATTCAGCTAGATACTCTAGTTAACACCTAGTTGAGTGCTAGACAGAGTGGCTCCTCTGGAAGTAATAAAACTTTATTAGACATTGCCTATACACAAGTTCAATCTGTTAACATTGAAAATATCTACTAGACTAAGTTCAATTTTATTTATATTTTAGTTAACTTGTTTCTATATGTGACCACCCATTGGCAGACTAATTTAATTGCTTGGACTTCAATAACAAATTTATTGAAACAATTTAGTTTTGTTGTATTGAGATAAATTTATATTTGTTTGATAGGGAACTAAAATATTTCCTGGTGTTGTATATGTAATTAGTTGTGTTTTTTCTTAGATGTCTTAATTGATAAGTATAAATGTTAGATCTGTATCTATTATGTGACGTTCAGAGTTGAACAGTGAATCCAAATTGTACCAAATCTAATACCACTGTTAAAAATCTAAATTATTTCTCGTAAATACACTGACAGGATTGTGGACAAAACACTAATACATATGTGCGTATATTTGTTTTTGTTAATAAAAATTGTTTGTTTGTTTTTTTGAGCAATTTTGAATTATTTTAAATGTTTTTTTTTATTTATTCATTCTGTCTAGCACTCAACTGGGTGTTAACTAGAGTATCCAGCTGAATGGGTAGACAAAAAAGGTGTGTGTGTGGGGGGGGTATAGGTAGAGGATTAACCAAAGCGGCATGATGATATGGGGATGGACCGCTATTAAGAAGAAAAGCAAATATGGGTAGGGCGGACAAGACTACATGATGGACATGAGTGTAAAGGAAGGCCTACATGTTGAAAGTAAAAATGTTACCTATAGTAAAGTGTGGGTCATTTAAATGTTTCAGCTTGTTTGTAAGATCTCTCTTTTTTTTTTAAAGTATGATTTTTATCACATATTGTCCTCATTAACAAAATATTAACAACGAAAAAAAAATTTTCTTTGTGGAAATATCCAGTGAACGATTAGTCTGTGAACAATTTGTCTGTGAACAAAATGTTAGTGAACGATTTGTCGCGTGAACGATTTGTCGTGAACCAACTGTCGGTGAATAAGTTGTCGGTGTACAAGTCGTCTGTGACCGAATAGTCCGTGAGTGATATGACGCGTGAACGAAAAGTCGCGTGAACGAAATGTCTGGTGAACGAATAGTCGCGTGAACGAAAAGTCGTGAACGATTTGTCGGTGAACGAAATGTCAGTGAACGAATTGTCGTGTCCCCTGTGCCTGCAGTGTGAGAAGGGTAAAATAAATCCCGGAACAGGCACGCCAATTATGTGACAAGTAGGTCAAAGATGGTGGCCGTTTAGGTGTCTAGGGGGTTTAGATAATTTGAGGACCTTGACTTGCACATAAACTAACAGGCACAGCGTTATAAATGCAGGCAACAAATACTTTCTAAGCAAATATATGTACAGTTTATTTACATAGAGAAATAAGTAAAGGTAAAATTCTGTACAGAGTTAGGACGGGGCCCAATTATTTACATAAATGGGACTATCATCATGAGATATAAGAACCAAGTGGTCTGAGTGTCATTAGGCTGGTTGCTTAACTTTAAGTCCTATGCTGCTCTGACGAGACTGGTGTGGCTGATGCTGAGTTGTCTGTGGGTGGGCTGGCGTGATCGATCCTAGCGCACGGGACAGTCCAACTATACGTAGCTGCAGGGACGGGTCGTCTGGCAAGCTGTTGTTGGTCGGACTCTTCTTATGGGTAGTAAGCAAGGCTGGTATCCTCAGACGCGGCAGATTCCAGCCCCCACCTCAACGTGGTTGCCGCGTGAACACCCAATAGGGTGACCAAGAGGGACTGGTTTTTGGTCACGGTTTTCAAGGCCAAGTGACCAATAGAAAACTAGCCGTACGACTCCACCCCCAATGTGTGGGGGCTTTCGGCGGGCCTAGTAGCCTCTGCAGCAGACTCCCAAGGTTAGCTATGGGGGCGAAAAGTCAGGAGATGGTGTGCTAGAGGTAACAGCGCACCGTAAACGTTGGGAGGTCTCGGAGCTAGTGTTTCCAATAACACCGGCATTGCACGAAAGCCGCACAATTGATGGCATTAGTTACGAACGTTGTGAGAAACGATCTTCGATATGTCCTCTTACGCTAAGAGGAGCAGGCAGTGCCGACATCGGTTCAGCAGCCTTGGGCACCAGCCCAGGGTATTAAGCTATTGTCCCACCTGTGGGATTGGCCGTTTGTCTAACATGCAACCAGTTTGCCCCCCCTGGGGCACCCTCTCTCATTACAATGTCTAGTCTAAATTCGAATAACGCGGGTATGAGCAGGACCGACGGAAATGGCTCCGCCCCCAGAGCGATCAACAAAGGGCTTGTGGGCGATAAGTTAGCTACCTTTGGAGCAGCTGGTCGCCGCGACCAGTTTTTTAAGGGGGGAACGGTTCCCCCCAGAGGACGTAAGTCTGGTGGCACTTGTCCCTTGGGTAAACGGCCCGAGCCCAATCCACTGAGTGCCGCGACGGCCTCAAGCACATTCGGGGGAGTTGTGCCCCCCAATAAATCCCGAAAGGTGAAAGCACCAGGAGGCAACGCAAAAGGGGGTAGTGGTGCACCTCCGCCCGGTTACGACCGTAGCAAACAGCTTCGGATAATCCACCTTAACCTGAATCGGCAGTTCTTTTCGAAACGGGTCGAGGTCCATACAAATGCAGAGTTATACGAGGTAGATGTCATTCTGTGTCAGGAAACTCAACGCTCGGAGGAGGGACCACCTCTCCTATCTGGCTTTACGGCTTACCGGTGTTCCTGCTCGCGGTGCCAGGTACTAGTAACGTTTGTGAGGAATTCGTTAACGGCCCGTGTTGTGGAATCCAGCGCCCCTGCGGGACCCGGTCAGACGGATACACTTACGGTGGAGGTGTTCAAATTCGGTCAGCGATTCACATGCGTAAACTTGTACAACCCACCCAAATCTGAGTTGCAATTCAAACTGCGTGAGTCCTTCGGCACAAGAACGATCGTTGCAGGCGACTTTTATGCTAAGTCACCCACCTGGGGGTGCCCGGAGACAGATGTCCGAGGGCGGCGACTGCTCGAGATATGCGACGAAACAAACCTGGTTGTTTTGCAGGGTAAAGACTGCCCCCCGACCTTCTTGCACACTGGCGATGGGGGCGTGTCGCGACCAGACTTGTCACTAGTGTCTGCTGATCTAAAGTTGCAATCAAGAGTGGACGTGCTCGAGGACGTCGG
>JADKLZ010001913.1:14017465-14057382 GCA_021533235.1 Biomphalaria straminea
GTGCTCGAGGACGTCGGTAGCGATCACCTGCCGGTCCTGGTCACAATCGAACTCGAGAAACTCAGCACGAAGTCCCCATACACAGAACCAAAATGGGTGTACAAACGTGCCAATTGGGGTCTGTTTAAGGCGGCATCGGATGCTGCTTTGAGCGGACTGGAAATCCAAGATGGATGCATTAACCGGGTTTACGGACTCTTCGTTAAGGCAATTCTGAGCGCCGCTCGTAGGGCTATCCCGAGGTCATATGGAGGGCGCAGGTTCAGGCCCTTTTGGTCTCCCGCTTTGGCACGCCTAGTCCGACTGAGGAGGGCCGCACGCAGGCGGCACAGTCGTCGACCAAACGATGATACCAGGCGCGCTTACAATAAGCTGTCGGTTGAGGTAAAGGAAGCCATTGCGGAGGGTACGAGACTGAAATGGGCCGAGACTTGTGCTCACCTAGATCTTGCGGACGGACGACAGGCATGGAAACTCCTTAATAACTTGACGAGGGCGAAAGAACCAAAAGCAGCAGCGCCCCTGCTAACTGCCCAAGGCATGGCGGTCACAGACCAACATAGGTCGGACGCTCTAAACCGTGCCTTTGCGGCCATATCCAAGTCAGCGAAACGGAGTGACGTGTCGAACGCCCTTAATGGCATCAGAAAGGCCAAATCAAAAAGCTGCATGGTCTATGGCGAAGACGAGACGAGTACATTCACAAACGCCTTTACCCACGGAGAGCTAGCAACTGCACTTCGGAAGTGTAAACTACGAAAAGCGCCGGGGCCAGATGGTCTTAGCAACGAGATGCTAAAGAATCTTGGCCCCACAGGCAGACGGAAACTGTTGGAATTGGTCAATCGGACTTGGACTAAAGGGGATTTCCCTAAGGCATGGCGTGAGGCTACGATTTTTCCCTACTGAAAAAGGGAAAGGTCCCAGACCGTGCGGAAAGTTATCGACCCATATCGTTGACGTCCAACGTTGGGAAGACGGCGGAACGCATGGTCAACAGAAGGCTCGTATGGTTCTTGGAAACGAAAGGTCTAATTGCTCCTGAACAGGGCGGTTTCAGGCACAATCGCAATTCGATGGACCAAGTAACGCTATTCATGCAGAAAGTGGCGGACGGCTTCCAGTGGGGCAACACAAATCGACCTGGTCAGTCGACGCTAGCGGTTTTTATCGATCTGAAACAAGCGTATGACAGAGTTTGGCGGCCCGGCCTATTGTTAAAACTTATGAACCTTGGAGTGGGTTCTAATATGCTTAGGTGGATACAAAATTTCCTCACGGAGAGAACGGTACAAACACGTGTTGGTAAAAACGTGTCGAGGAAACTTCCGCTAGAGCAGGGAGTGCCGCAAGGGTCGGCGCTCAGTTGTTAACTAGTTTTAGTGTTCATAAACGACTTACCGGGCCTCTTACGATGTCAGAAACTTCTGTTTGCAGACGATATTGTGTTGTCGGAGTCGGGCAGAGAACGCCAGCAGCTGATTGGCTCTCTGCAACAGGCACTGACGACAGCGTCCTGTTTCGCCAAGCTATGGGGCCTTGAGGTGAACCACTCGAAGTGTGTTTACTCTTGGTTCACACTAGGACGTGATATTATCAAAGAACCAGTTGAGCTACGGATGGACGGCAAGATTCTGGCATGGGACAAAAAGCCTAAATACCTAGGGGTTATCCTCGATCAGAAATTGACACTGTGCGACCACATTCAGCATGTACGCGAAACAGCCTCCGAGAGGTTGAATATCGTAAAGAAGCTAGCTGGAACGAAGTGGGGGGCGAATGCGGGTGTACTGAGATCACTGTACATGGGTGCAGTTCGGTCTCATATGGATTACAGTCTCCCAGTTCAAGTTTGGGCTTCGCAAACGTCTCTAGCGAAGCTCGATGCGGTCCAGAACCACGCCATACGACTTATATGCGGTACGTTTCTCACCACACCTATCGACGCTGGCGAGATCATTGCCAATGTGCCGCCGTTGAAGTTGCGAAGAGAGCGAGCCGTCCTGTTAGCTCACGAGAGATACGGACGGCTGGAGGAGGGATGCCCCCTCAGAAGTCTGGTCGACAACTGGGAGGGTAAGAGACGTCTCAAAAACCGGCCCTGCTTCATGTATGTGGCGCGTGGGCTGGTCAGAGAGATGAATCTACCAGTAGAGCGGGCTGCTCTTTCCCCGACCGGTGCCTTCCCCATGACAAAGCTTTCTGCATGCCGACGGTGCAAAGGAGCTTGATTGACCCGGCAGTCAATAAACAGTGCGACCCTAAACGGCTACTACAAACCGCCAGAGACACCATTGCTTCGTACCCGGCCGGAGTGACCACTATCTTCGCGGATGGCTCCGTGAAGACGCTCGAGGGCACTACCAAGGCTGGGTATGGGGCGGTGGTACGACTCTCAGGCAACCCCGAAAGTGTGGAGCTGAGTGGGCCCTGCAGTGGCAAGAGCAGCACCGAAGCTGAACTCGAAGCAATGCTCGCAGCATTGGCGTGGGTAGCGGAAAGAGTTGGGGATGGATCCACGACCCCAGCGGACGTGGTCATCTTTACCGATTCAATCTCTGCCCTCGATGCCCTTGAAGGGCAGCACGCAGGCGTCGGACGGGTAGAAGCACTCCTCGCAGTGGTGGAGCGCCTTCTGCAGCTCAATGTACATAGTTTTATACAGTGGGTTCCATCCCATTGTGGTCTGGTCAGTCATCAGAGGGCTGACTTTTTAGCGAAAGCCGCGGTAGCAACGAGCACCTTAAATGATGAACCGTACAGTCTTGCGACCGTACGATCCCTAGCCGACAACAGATTGTTGGCACAGTGGTACGCTAGCTGGGACGCTTCCGAGAAAGGCCGAGAGCTTCACAAGCAGATGAGTAGACCAGACCGAAAGGACGCATGGTGGACACTCTGCCGTGCGGAACAGGCAGTCCTAGCCCAGTTCCGAGTCGGACACTGCCCAATTGGTGCGTACTTTGGGCGGTGGAGGGAAAATTTCGACACACGGTGCCGCCATTGCTTCGAGGACGATGAGACAATAGAGCACATTCTCTACGAATGTCGCGCTCTGCAAGAAGAACGATCGGGACAAGGTAATGAGAGAGAGATAACTGGTCCATGTGTGGCAAAGGGTCTGTCCTTGTGCGGGGATAAGGCGACCCTACAACTCACTGCACGCTTCCTCTTCCGTGCTCTAAAGGAGTAATCTCAGCACGGTTTATTTCAAATGGGGTATCTGATTCGGTATCCTCAGATCTGGTGTCAGCAGACTGGTAACAGCGTTACGAAGTTAGGGCTTCCAAGTAGATGTAGCCTGTAATAAAAGATAATCCAAGATAAGAATTACATAAATATGTACACAAATATAATGCACTAAATAAATGCACAGATATATAAATACACATAGTAAGTAAGAGGTTATTAAAACACTTTACACAAGCTTACCACCAATCCAAGTAAGGAAAAGAAATTAAATGAATATAGTAAGCGAAAGCTCGTAAAGCTCAGAACATAGAAGTAAATCCTTTCTCTCTGCTCCTCAGAATGAGAATGACAAGAAAATAGGAAATTGTATCTCTTCTACACGCATGGGCAAGGAGGCGTGGCTTCCCAGGTGTTTAGGTTGTCTGACGTGCCTAAGAGAAGATTATCGCTTGATCTTGCCGCGCGTTTCATGTATGGACATAGGGATGGGCCCTTATCGAATGACCACGAGACGATTTGTATCCCAATATGGTCGGGCGACAGAAACTATTTATCTTACGCGACAGGGATTAGCTGCGCGATAAAGTCCTTGTTGTCGATTTGAAAAAAGGTCCATTTGAATTGACCCGTCCCCCAAAAGGGGGGGGTGCGGCAGGATGTTAGGTCAAGATATGAGATGATAAAATAAGATAACAAAATAAATTAGTTAAATGCCTAGACCGAGTGATACCTTATGTGGGCGAAATTTATTTTTGTCACAGCATCCATGAAAGCTGAATCAGGGCATTTCTTAAAAAACAGAACCATCCAAATCCGATATAAAGGTGCCATCTCTAGTAAAAAAAAAGTTTGGAAGAAGGGCTACCACAAGGTTCAGCCCTTAGCTGTAATCTCTTTTTAATCTTCATGAATGACCTCAATAAGGCAGTTTAAGAACATGACCTTCTAATTAAAACTACAGAGAACTATCCAGTGCTGACTAGATCCAAACTAATTAGAGCCCTCACAACTATCTCCACGTGTTCAAAATTGTGGAAAATGGAAATAAACAAAGAAAAGTCAGTTTATTCAATCTTTAGCCAACGCAACAAAACAGCTAAAAGAAACTACATCCTTAAAATAGACTCACAACCAATAAATAAAGAAGAATATCCAACATATCTTGACGTAAAATTAGACCAAAGACTGTCTCTAAAACACTTTATAGCAGATTTAAAAGAAAAGGCATCGCAAAGATTAAACATAATAAAACACCTAGCAGGAACATCCTGGGGAGCTGAAAAGAAAACTTTAAGACAGTTATACACTTGATATGTCAGATCTGTAATGGATAACTGTCTCTCTATACAAGTAGCTGCCAACAAAACCTATCAATCATCACTAGACACAATCCAAAACCAAGCCCTGCGTCTAATTATTGGAGATATTAGAACTACTCCCAAAGCAGCCTGTGAAATAGACTCCAATAGTGAACCTCTTAAGTTAAGGCGCAACAGAGCAGCAATAGAATCAGAATCCAATCAGAAGATTGGAGGACGACCATCGAAATAAACTAACACAGAGAAATAGGAAAAACAACCCAAAAAAAGCAAAGAATACTGATTTTACTTATGACGAACTAGCCCTAAAACACCATCTACCTAATAATAGAGAAAAAATCAACAGATTCCCAAACATAAGTCCTGAATTATAAACAACAAACTATTAAACACATTTAATAAACAATACTCTAACAAAAGAATCAAATCCACTGGATCTCAAAGAAGGCACGCTTGAAACAATTGAAAGCTATCCAAAAACAGCTATCCATATATACACCGACGGATCAGCCGCCTACAAAGCCACCATCAATACTGGTCTTGGTGATTCCTGATTTCTCTAAAAATAAACACTTTGAAATAAGTTCACCCTGTGGCGACTACTGCTCAAAATTCCAAGCCGAAATTGAGGCAATTACCATAGCACTACAGACAGTGGAAAACAAATTATACTGTTAAGTCGTGGGCTTGAATTAAAGAAAATAACTCACCGATTCTCAGGATCTCTCCGATAGCAGAAGCACAATCCAACTAATATCCTCGATAAAAGAAATAATATCACAATCTCCAAATGAAATTTAAATATCCCGAGTCACTTACAAAATAGAAAAACAATCCTCAGTCAAGAAATACAAACTCATAGCTAAAGTTTCTTAACACATTTACATCAACAAAAAATTCACCCTTCTTTGCACGTGGAAAAAATGTTTAGTCAGGGAGGAACAGGGTTACAACAATACGAAGGAGTGCAATCACCATCAAATATTGTTGTCTTTACAGACTCAATATCATACTACAGTGGATCCCTGGACACATTGGCATTATGGGAAATAAAAAGGCAGATTAGCTATCAAAGGCTGGTTCATGTATGGAACATCCAGATAGACCTGTTAACTACCTCACCCTAAGGTCAATGTTAGTCAACAATCACATTCAACCAATGGGCATCAAGAAACAAAGAAATGACTAGGCCTAACAAACTGGACAGTATTAACTTCATCCCTCGCAAAGAACAATCTACAATTTTCCAACTAAGAACAGGACACACACATCTATCAAATTACCATCAAAATAACATAACTCAATAAACTCCACACAACTCCCTCTTTGCAGACACTTCGCCCACCTTTATGAAACTGTAAACTATATCCTCCTTGAATGCTCCTCCCTAATCCACCTTGGGCAGACCCTACTTCCACTACAGCCCAACATAACCAACACCCTGTATGGCAGTGCTGAACAACTGAAGAAAACAGCACACTTTTTTTTTCCTTGGCACAGTCTTCAAAAGAGCTCACAGCTCAGCAGCAATAAAGCTGACTAAAAGAAGAAGTGACCATGACCTTTGTCTTTCCATATTATTTAACGTTTTGAAAGGGCTGGAATGGACTTTCGGCTACAAAATCAGACTGATGCGCTCCCTTGTCATTGCCACACCCCACATCCTGGCTACAACATACGGAATGCTTTTTGTGGGTCGGATTATATAATAATGCCAAACCCGATTTTGATACGCAGTTCGCCTCTGATATGACATGACCTAAGAATAATCCCTCACTTTTACAATTATCTACACCTAAAGGAGAATTACATAAAAAAATCTAGATCTTTGAAGGAAAAACGAATATAATGCACACAAAGAAGTATCTTTAGTCCTTTAGCGAAAGAATTATTGTTTTGTACTTTACACATTCAATTGTTGTCTTTCAAATACATGATTGGTGAAATTTGCGAATAGGAAATCATTTTGGGTAATATTAACCGCTGCGGTTTTGATATTGAAAATGGTTTGGTTGTTTAAATCTTCAGTTAAGAAAGAGTAGATTAAATGTTCGTATTTTATCGTCAATGTTATGACATGATTAGAACATAGATTTATTTCGGGAATAATTAAGGGATAAGTTTTAAATAGTGACGGAAATGACGAATAGTTAGATTAAAAACAAGAACGCTTTTAGTCGACATAAAGAACAAGACGTTTATTTTGATTGAGGCTACAGAAAGACAAAAGACGGATCCCTTCTTGATTATTAAACGAGGTTTATAGTTGAATCGATTGTCGACTTACTCTATTATTGTTCGGCCTTCATTGGTGTTTGAGTTGTGACAGTTTACCTCCTGTCTACTGCATTTGTTGGATTCAACACCGCGAATAGGCACGCAACATCAACAGCAAGTTTGAGAATTGGTGATTAAGAACGATCAGGACCAAAAATGTTATATAGTAGATTGATATACATGTTGTTCTATTTCTTTTAGGAGAATATTAAATCAACGCCAAAATAATTGTTTTAATACGCTTTTCTAAATTATATAACACTAGTCGACCGGCGGCATAGCATACGCCTCTATTTTCCAGGGCAGGCCTTAGGCACTGCAACATATGCGACCGCAGTGGGTCCCGCACTTTCATTGGACCCGTGCTAAGTGCTAATTTTTTAGGTGTATAAATTATTAAATCAAGTTACATGAAGTTAATTCCTTTTCCAAGTCGCTTCACCTTACTGGATGCGTACCCAATGCCCCGAGTCGACGAACTGGTAGAACAGATATCCAACTATTCTGTTTTTAGTACTCTAGACCTCAAAAGTGCCTACCATCAAATACCAATCAAGACCGAGGAAAGGCCGTTTACTGCTTTTGAGGCATGTGGCAAACTCTATCAGTTCTGCCGCATCCCTTTTGGTGTTACCAACGGAGTTGCATGCTTTCAAAGAACAATAAATCAGATTATTGAGAATGAAAAGTTGCAGGACACCTTTGCATATGTGGACAATGTAACGGTATGTGGTCATGATAAAGTGTCGCACGATGAGAATCTTCAAAGATTTCTAGATGCTTCTAGAAAGTATGGGATCACATTTAATGAAGACAAAAGTACGATAGCCACTGACAAAGTTTGCCTCTTAGGATACGAAATTTCGAAAGGCCTACTCAAACCAGACCCTGATAGATTTCAGGCTTTAAGAAATCTTCCTCCTCCTAATGATATGCGCTCACAAAAACGAATCGTGGGCATGTTGGCGTACTACTCGCAGTGGATCCCAAATTTTTCAAACAAAATAAATATTTTGGCAAATAACACGTCGTTCCCTCTTTCAGAAACAGTAAAGACAGCCCTTAACGAATTAAAGCAGGAGCTGGAGAAAGCTGCCATCTTCACCATCGACTATACTCGACCTCTGACGGTTGAAACAGACGTCTCGGATGTTGCAATAGCTGCCACCCTTAACCAGGATGGCCGCCCCGTGGCGTTCTTTTCAAGAACACTCTCCAGAAGTGAAAGGCGGCACTCAGCAATAGAAAAAGAAGCCTACGCCATTGTAGAATCTTTAAGAAAATGGCACCACTACTTAATTGGAAATCGTTTCACCCTTGTCACGGATCAACGTTCTGTGGCCTTCATGTACGACAAACAGAGCAAAGGGAAAATAAAGAATGAGAAAATTCAAAGGTGGAGACTGGAACTGAGCTGTTTCCACTACGATGTCTTGTATAGACCAGGCAAACAAAATGTAGCGGCTGATACGTTTTCCAGAAACGGGTGTGTGTCAGCTATGAGTCGGAATGAATTGAAACTGCTCCATGACTCTCTGTGTTATCCGGGAGTAACAAGACTATGGCATTTAGTGCGAGCGAAGAACTTACCTTTCTCTTGTGAAGATGTCAGGCTGGTTGTCAACTAGTGCAGCATCTGTGCTGAAGTAAAACCCAGATACTTCAGTAATTCTTATGGAACTTTAATTAAGGCGATGCAACCTTTCCAGAGACTAAGTATGGACTTCAAAGGGCCGCTCCCTTCTACATCTCGGAACACATATCTGCTAACCATAGTGGACGAATTTTCAAGATTCCCATTTGCATACGCCTGTTCTGATATGTCGGCTTCAACAGTAATCAGATGTCTAGATAATTTATTTGGACTATTCGGAATGCCCGACTATGTACACACTGAAAAAAATAATAACAACAATTACCAACTTATGCAAGATGCAAACCAGTTCTTTCGCAAACTTAGACTAAAATACCACTTCAGTGGTTCCAGTGACAGAAACACAGATCTAGACGACGACCCCTTCATAGGAATTTCTAAACGTAGATCTCATTGGACCCCCAATTCGGGTGCTTCTCAAGCCTTAGATCTTTACATCAAAAAGACAGAACATGACCTAAGACTCGTGAAATATCCCCCATTAAAGCAGTTTAACGTTACCAGGTCCGAAAGAGAAGCACTAAACCAACTCCGTAAACGTGAGGACATCGTCATTAAACCAGCAGATAAAGGCGGCTCTATCGTAGTGTGGGACAAAAACCTGTACATCAAGGAGGCCCTTAACCAGCTCAGCGACACCAAATTTTATGCACCCAGAAAAACTGATGGGACCATCTCTAATAATAAAAAAGTTAAGGTTGAAATAGATAAACTCATTGCCGATAACCTACTTCCACAATCTGCCCACAGACTACGACTCCATGATAGCGAATTAGGAAAACCATATTTCTACCTTTTACCTAAGATTCATAAACTTAACAACCCCGGCAGACCCATTGTCTCCGCGTGTTCTTGCCCCACTGAACTTATCTCCCGCTTTCTTGACAAAATCTTCCAACCTGTAGTCGAAAAGTTACCCACATTCATTAAAGATACCAACCACGCCCTGTTAACACTAGAACAAGTGAAACTACAACCTGACAAAGAATACCTACTCTTCCTCCTAGATGTCAGCTCCCTTTACACCTCCATCCCCCATGCTGACGGCCTTAAAGCGATTCGTTACTTCTTTGAAATGCCAGAAAACAAACACAAGTCCATATCTACCGACATTCTAGTTCGCCTTACAGAGCTCGTACTCACTCTCAACTCCTTTGAATTTAATGGGCAATTCTTCGACCAAATCAGCGGAGTAGCTATGGGTACGGCATTCGGTCCATCTTATGCTTGCCTATTTATGGGTCTCTTAGAACTCAACATCTGTTCATCCTACACGGGTCCCATGCCCGAATTTTATAGGAGATACATTGACGATGGGCTTGGCATAACATCACTGACAGAGGATGCACTAATCAAATTTATTGAGTTCACCAATAACTTCAATCCCGCCATTCGCTTCACTTATACTATCTCCAGAACTAGGGTGAATTTCTTAGACATACAAATAAACTTAACCCAAAATTCTCTGTCCACATCCACACATTACAAAGATACCGACAGCCATAGCTATCTCCTATACTCGTCATCTCATCCACCTTCCTGTAAAGATTCTATCCCCTACTCCCAACTTCTACGCATCCGCCGCCTTTGCCAAGACGACAATGATTTCACCGAAAAAGCCACTGAAATGATAGAATTCTTCCTGCGCCGTGGCTACCCTCGAACTATTTTAGACAAATCTTTATCGCGCGTGGAGAATCTAAAAAGAGAACAAGCTTTTAAGAAAAAAACACAATCTGGCAACGTTGAAAGACCCAAATTAATACTAACCTACCACCCTCACAACGTAAAAGCCAAAAACATATTTTTGAAAAATCTAAACATTCTCCTAGCCGATGAAGATACTCGCGACGTCTTCTCAACCCCACCTCTTGTGGTATTCAGGCGAGACCAAAACCTACAAGACATCTTAGTACATACTAAACTCCACAACATTTCAAGCGAACCCGGCACTTGGCCATGTAAGCGACGTAACTGTCAGACCTGCAAACACACGCTCGCCACCACCACCATCACCTGTCCTAAAATGACCATCAAGATCAGTGGCAAATTTAACTGCAATAGCAGAGGAGTCATATATGCCATCTTATGCTCAAGGTGCCAAATGGTCTATATTGGAAACACGGGCAGAACTTTAAAAACACGACTCCAAGAACACCTTAGAGACATTCGTAACTTTGCAACTAAGCCCGTCTCTATCCATTTTAACAATACACATCATAGGGGTACCACTGATCTCCTCATCACTGTTATACAACAATGCAATGACAAAAACACCCGTCTGCAGATCGAAAACAAACTTATTTTCATGTCAGGTACCCTCCAACCTAACGGGATCAACAACCAACACACCTTTGTTTAATATGCGACGGTCACCCTACTCCCCCTCTCCCCATCCATCTTTTCGTGACCTCTCCGCCCCCTTCCGTTTTCCCGCACCTTTACACCCAGCGTAGCTCATTTCTTTTCTGCCTCGATAGAGAACAACGTCGGACAGATAAGTTACCTTAAGACTCTTTTGTGTTAATTGTTTGTTATTTTTTGTTTGTTTTGTAGCTGATGAAGGCCTCGTGGCCCAAACGTCCTTTGTTTTACTTGGTCCCGCAGGGTACATTTATGCATGTTCTTTGTATTTTATGTACGTGTCAAGAGAGGTGCAGGAATTTTTACACGAGAGAGGAGTGGCCACAAGCAGGTCAACCCCTTATAATGCCAGAGGCAACTCTCAAGTAGAACGTCTAAACGGCTCATTATGGAAAGTTATCATCCTGGCCTTAAAAACACAAGGACTCCCGGTTTCCAAATGGGAGCAGGTGTTAAACCAAGCCCTGCACTCTCTTCGTTCTCTTCTCTGTACCGCTACAAACGAGACACCGCACGAGAGAATATTCAAGTTCTATCGCAGGTCCACGTTAGGCAAATTACTCCCGACATGGTTAACTCAACCAGGAAAAGTGTTGTTAAAAAAGGGAGTCCGTGCCTCAAAATATGACGATGCTACAATAGCTGTGGACTTAATCACATGCAACCCACAGTATGCCATTGTCAGACTTCCTGATGGAAGAGAAGAAACAGTGTCACTGCGACATTTGGCCCCCGCTCCAAGAGAGGGAGAATCAGAGGTGTATCAACATATGGAACATGAAGACCTTGAACTGGAGACAAACCCTATCACACAGATGCAGGTGCCTACTGACCATGTGACTATGGAACCAATGGCTGCTCCTAACACACAAGTGCAACAGGGGGAAAACGGACATCAAGAAGAAGTAAATGTGGGGGTGGAACCTCCAGTTAGAGAGCCGCCAATGTCACCAATTCAAAGCGACGGCAGTATTGGTCCTGGTAGATATGATCTGAGACCAAGAACAAGCAGACCTAATTATAAGGTCTAACAAGGTCTAACATTTATTGACCTATTTATCCAGATGACTTAGGCTTCCTATATTATTGTCATTCACTTTTATTTACATGTTTTTATGTTGCTATAAATTTTAGGCGGGGTGAATGTAGTGTAACTGAGTTGTTCGCTTTCTGCGTGCGTCCAGCGCGACGAAGGTCATGGCCAGTGTGTATGTGTCTTTCATGTCCAGTGCGTGTGTGTGTAGATATTACGGCATCCGTTTTATGTGTGAGACGTGTTAGTCTCATCTACTGTGTACTGTAGTCTAATTTTGTCAAATAAAGCCATGTTATTGGTATATTAGTATTTGTTCTTTCATTACATCCAGTCTATATTTATTTATGTCTATGCTATTTTGTGAATGAAAATAGTGCGGATTTGGATACACCATTTCCATTCACACCATTCTGCGCCATGTGATCTTCCCATTTACTTGTTATAAGTGAATTCATGAATAAAAAATACTATGAATGGAGCTAAAAAAATGGCTAATTGACCTTAATTTACTCGATATTAAGAATAGAGTTGCACTCATGTAACAATGCTTTAGAAAAACAAATTTGAATGTAAATTTGATTAAATGGACTATAATTAGTATGTTCATGTGTTAAAGCATAAAACTATATTTGCGAAGAGAAGTTCTATAATCTTAGAGTTGAATTCGAGTTTTAGATCTAGATCTAGATCTAGGAATAGAGAGATGAGTTACCTTTCGTAATTATGTCTAATGAACAAATGTGCGTAATTAAAGTACTTTCTAAAGTGAAACCTGAGAGTAGACTCTATCTTGTGTATTGTTGTTCTAGTTTCATTAGTCTCACGACACAATAATCTGGAAATACTTTTAATATTATGACAAAAATCTGAGAAGAAGAGAATTATATAAACACCATTTTCATTCACATAATAGTGCGGATTGGGATGCACCAATTTCCATTCACACCTCGTGCTGCGCCATGGGATCTTCCCTATTTACTTGTTGCTTGTTGTTGCTGTTTTAACTTTTGAACTTTTCTTTTGAGAAATATATATATAGATTTAATTACAATCCGGAAGTTTCATTCTTAATTTTATTTCAAGAAGTGTTTTTTTCTTTCAGATGTATAAAGGAGGAGTTTTCTTTTTTTAAAGTATTTTTTAAATATATTTTTCTTTCTACAAACTTTAATTAGCATCTGTTTTGTAATGTTTTTATTGCTCTTCTACATGAAATACACAATCTAACATTATGTTGCAAAGGGTTAGGTATACGTCTGTATGTTGACCAGACTTCCCCATCGCTCCTTCAGGATTAAGTCACAGTATGTTGACCGAACACTTGATCCAGGTGAGATTGCACTTCATCCATGTACAGTGTTCTCAGCACATTCGCTCTCGCGCCCGACTTCATTCGAGCTAGCTTCTTTACGATTCTCATCCTCTCCGAGGCTGTTTCACGTACGTGCTGCATATGATCGCATAGTATGTTGACCAGAGTTTCCCGTCGTTCCTCTTAGTGACATATTGAATTGTAAATCGAGGTCATACAATTAAATTGATACACACATAAAGATGCTGCAAATAAAAACAAATACACTGAAATAATAATTATACCTACAAATGAATTGATAGCAATAACGATAAAATTTATAAAGCATGTCAGAATGAAATTCTTAAATTGGATCTACAATTATTTGTCTACAATCAGGATTACGTTGGGCGACTGTGCCAAGTATGTTGCTGGTTGCTATCGGCTCTTGTTTTAGAGTCATTACTTCTGAGACAACATCAGCCACAATGTAAGTAGAAGTGTTTCGTCCAGTTGATTTTAAAATTCAGCATTTTATTTGAAGGAATGGCATATAACAATAATAGTAGTTTATGTATTTTTAGTAATAATTAGCCTACCTCATTTTGTTTTTCGAACTTTTGCCATTGGCGCCCTCCTCCAAAACGAAACAAAATTGAGCGTTCCCACCAGCTTAATAAGCTGGTATCCAAAAGGAGAGCGTTCCCACCAGCTTAATAAGCTGGTCTCCAAAGGAGAGCGTTCCCACCAGCTTAATAAGCTGGTGTCCAAAGGAGAGCTGTAAGCTCACACCAGGACAGTTTTAAGGAAATAAAAAAAAACTTATAGACCTATAATTATAACACAACTAGCAGTACACATCTGCTTTGCAAGTTGATTTTTTACATGCTCTATACTGTTTATTATAATTGAAACACCACCTTATTCTTGTTTTCATTTTAATAAAAGGGCTACAGTTTAAGATCAACCTAACATGCTTTGTTGTTAGCGTGTGAATGAGTGTATAATTGTTACAATGACATTTCACGTCCCGCTCTAATTGTCCTGCTCTCTCTCTCTCTCTCTCTCTCTCTCTCGCTAGAAAACCCCTTTTCTTTTTCTAACCTGACATCGTAATTTCTCTTTTGACTCTTGATTTGGAAAGACCCAATTCATAATGCGGTCCGATGTCTCGTTGATTCTAGTATCGCTTTTACTAATCCGCCCCCCTCCCTTCCACCAACTTCAAAAAGTCCTTCGTACAATCCATAACTTTTCTTCGGCTTCAATATAATCTATATTATATTTCATTAGCCACCGCAAACATATCTTCATGCCGTTTGTTTTAGGCTCAGAAAAAGAAAAAAACAAGATCACAAAGACAATTTGTGTGGAAACAATAACTCAAAATCGACTGGGTTCAATATTTTCAGAAAGAATATCAGAAAATATCAGAAACATATAAAACAAATATCAGAGAATATCATTCAAAGACAAATGACAGAGAAGAATGGATAAAGAATGTTGACCCAATGGTCAGTCACGTAGCAAAATACCCGTGGGTCCGGGTTCAAGAATGTCTTGACGGGCCCCTCCCTCTTTCCCCCTCCCAATTTGACACATATTATGTGTGACAAAGAAATCTAGTAATCTGTTTGTATCAGTACATTTAGTAAAAGACATTCCAATGCAAGTTCAATAACACAGCTGACAGAATCATTGAAAAACATATTTAAGTACTGTTTAGCAAAGTAAACCTTATGTTCAAGTGGCTGCTTTTGTTGAAACAATGCACGAAGGCTTTTCAGTGACGTAGCTAGGGTGGGGAAAGGGGTGTCCAAATTTGAAAATCTCACCGGATTCCCACTAATGGGCCCCCAAATGAGTGTCCAAAATGTGTTTTCCATTAAATATTAAATATTTTGCCTTTATATATAGTCAGTATGTTGAATGTCAAAATGCAAGTGTCCCTAAAGAGGTCAAGCCTCTCGGGCCCCCGAGAAATAAACAGAATATGATGTTTCTTTTTCTTGTTTAATATCTATTTTAAGTGTAAGTATAGAGTTGTGGTAAAAAAAAATCTTACTTTAAAAAAATGCAGAACAAATAGGTATAATTATCAACGGCTTAATTATCGTAGATGAAAAAAAAACAAAAGAATGAAACGTCACCACTAACGCACTGTCACCACATTACAATAAATCTGATGAAAGCAGTTTCTTACAATGACTCCAACTGAAAAATAACGGGTTACTGTTTTGTAAGTTAACAAAAAGTTTGAGACGACGCTCAGGATATTTTAATGAAACTTTTTTTTTTTTTTTAACCATTTTTTTTTTAAATTGCAGTGTAGGAAAGGCCACTATTGGTCCATTAGCCATGGGACCAGGCGATATGAAATCCCTACGCGCCATGTAATGTCGTATTTACAGTTGAAAAAGCTTTAAGTTATTTGATTTATGGGGCCCCATATAAGTCCAGATATTATATGTAAGTACTAAGTATTTCATGGAGGCCCTAGCTAGAGCTTATGTTGCATAGAGGATCCATGGTTGTTTCACCATCGGGTGTGGCCCCTAAATGGTCGTGGGCGCAGGTGCAATTATAAACAAATGTGCAAAGAATTGCAAGTCTATAATAAATCATACATGGTTGGACATGAACTAAAGATTTGCCTATTCTAGTTAAAATAATAGCATGTCTTTAGAACTGTACTTCAGTAGAAGCATTATTTGTTCGGGAACTAACAATGATCCAATAATAGGCCTTTAAATTTAGACGATGCGCAAACTTTTTCTGAACATTAATTTATTTAAGTCTTGAATCAATAATAAAAGGAAGTACATTGTAGTGCACTTGCACCCCCCCTGTCACGTTCCATTCCTCAGACATTTTTTTTTCATTTCATGTAATTATTATTTTAATCTAGCTCCGGTCAAGGTCAACCTAGTTTGGGGTATTTTAGCCAGGCTTTTCCAACTCTGCACCATTCGTCTAATAGAGAATTTCTGATTGGTTAGAAGACGATTCTCAAACTTTTTCTGAACATTAATTTATTTAAGTCTTGAATCAATAATACATTGGCGTCCGCAAGGAAGTACATTGTGGTGCACTTGCACCCCCTTGTCTCGTTCCATTTCTCAGACAATTTTGATAGGTTATTTTAATTATGCAAATTTAGAGGTTGGCTCAGTCACGTAAACAAAGACAGCAAAAGCTAGAATCCCGTCCAGTCTTGAGTAGTTTTTCATTCTAGCAAGAAGTAAATTATAGAGTCTCAAGCTTGCTATTTTATTGTGTAGATCATTTAGTATTCCAGTAGAAATATATCAACTACTTCATTTTATTGCTGTTTTTTTCTTGTAATCATTGTACATTGCTGTTCCAAGTTCTAAATTTAAAGTTTCTGTATTTTGAAAAGGAAATATTTCTATTAATATCTACTTCGATAATCTTATCAGCTAAAAACTTCTAGATCATCGGCATCTCGGCTATAAGATCTTTATTCAAGACAAAAGAAGCATCTTCAAAGATCACTTGCACTGTAGCGTATGATACCTTTTACACAAGCCACCTTCAAAGATCTTCTTTGACCGTGACACCCCCTCATCATCATTCCTTTGGGTTCCTCATGGAACATATGGCCTCAACAAAAACACGTCACTCTCCACAGTCTCTTGCTAGTTTTTTTTATGGTTTCCCAGCTCTTTCCGATCTTCTCGGCTTTCTCTAGTATACTGTGTAGCCTGGATTATGTTTAAGTTTACATCTACGTAATAAAAAAAACACATCTGGAAGAAGTATTTCGTTAATATTTTTTTAATGGCTAAAACGTGACTACTCAGAATTCAGAGGCACCTCCCCGCGGGCGCCCATGATTGCCTCTTGCATAAAACTTTGAAAAAAAAATGTATTCAATGTTTGAGATCCTGCTTGTATACTTAGGCCCTATATAAATCGATACGGTATTAATGTATTAAGTAGCAATAACCCCGCAAAAAATGTAAATGAAAGAAGATTGAGATATACATATATTTTTGTACTTGTACCGACAACTTATTTCAATGACGGGAAAATTATTACTTCTCTTTTATTTCAAAGTTAATTGTTAATTTATTAGTAGTTGAAAGTTTGGCAATCTATCATGAGTACCGGCACCTATTTGTTTTTACAAAAAAAAATAATTATATATGAATACTTTGTTTACTTACGGCCGACATTATTAACCGTATTATTAACAACATCTGTTTGTGAAGTCTCAATCATCTCGAGTCTTAGACAGTCATAATTATTTTAGACCAGATTTAAGTACAGTCTAGACCTAGATCTAGTTGGCCTTTTACTATAAAAATCAGTCATTAGAAATCATCAGCAATTTTATTATTAGGTCTAGGCATTGAAAAGTAAATCTATTAATAAACTATAATAAATCTAAGTCTAAGTACTAACCATAGACTATATATATACAGGACTGCCAACTATGCGCACCAAGCCTATATTTTTCAATTAAATAAGTCCCGTCAAATGGTTGTGTTCTACTATTGGTAGAGGGACTTCCGGTGAATGTGTTTACTATATAAGGAAACTATCACTAAAGATTTGTATCACCACTTTTACACCAAAAGATGAATGGAAACTCAATTACCATTGAAGATTTTTCAGAGGTAAGTGTGCACAAATCAATTTGTGACTTAGATCCATAACTCTAAAGCTTTATAACTTATTTTCTTAGCCAATATAGACCATTTAGCCAAGCATGTATAGTTCGTGTATTTAGTTGTTTACGACATTGATTAAATCCATATTCTTGGCAAAGATTTAGTATGAGTTAAAGCACATTTATATGCTCTTACTATAGTGTAATAGGCCTAAATGATTTTTTTTTTAAAGTTTAAAAATAGTCCTATATTAGGCCAATGTGTAATGTGAAAGTAATAGATTTAGGTTTATAAAGTTGTCTACAAGTTGAAGTGTAAGCAAAATATGTTTGTTTGAAAAAGGAATATCTATGTCATCTATATACCTCTCGCTTTCTCTCTAAATATAGAGGTTATTTTCATGAAGGCTATGCATCCTTCAGACAATGGATGCGCCCAGATTCCAGATGAACCACTGGTTTTGGTTCATTCATGCCTTTTTTTCTGTCTTGGTGAGACTTAGTAAAACTGAACTATTTATTTCAGCTGTCAAAGCGTTTACTAGCCATTGTAATCCTTATTGCAAACAGGCAGTGAATGCTGCATCGTCGGCGAGCATCAGCTCCTTATTCAGGATATGTCGTCCCTTCAATTTGGCCAAGCCAGTTTAAGAAGCCTTCCATCCGATGTACTGTGGATATATACATCTTCCAGAATTGTAAAGGAGCTATCGTTACCTGTTACCTATCCCTTAGTCTGGTGTCCGTTGGGGCACCAAGCAAGACTTGTAGAGACCGTCTTTCTCCATTCATCTTTATCTTTTGCCCTGTTTAGAACTTCTTTCAATGGTAGGCCCGTCCATTCTTTTATGTTGTCTTCCCACCGATTTCTCTGTCTGCCTCTTATTCTTTTTCCTGGTACTGTTCCCTGGAGGAAGGTCTTTGCGAGTCCCGAAGATCTTGTTATATGTCCATAGATTTTAAGCTTGCTTTTTTTCACAGTAGTTAGCGGGTCATCATCGGGTCTGATTGCTGCAATAACCTTATCTCTAATCCCTTGGTTTGTGATGCGGTTTTAAATGTGATGCCTAGGATCCTTCTGTAGCATCTCAATCCATTGCTAGGATCCTCCACTTTAGCTCTGCTGTCAGCGTCCAAGACTCACGGGCATATAGAAATGTGGCCATGACTAGGGAGCGCATCAGTCAGATTCAGGCTAAAAGTAGATGCAGATTAGTGTTGGGGCCGAAACACATCCTTCCTTTACCCAGCTCTTGATGGAAAATAACCTAAACTAGAAGATGAATCGTCAAATTGTACAGTTCCTATCATGTAAATCTGACACTATTTTCAATTGCTTATTTAGACAGCCGATTTTCTCTGCTTAAGTATAAGCACATTGCTAAGTAAAGATCAAATTTCTATTACTTTCTACTCAAGTCACTGAAGAGAAATTTTATTTAGAAATGAAAAGTTGTTTTAATGCATGTTTCATTTTTCTAGAGTGTCTTTGATTTGTCACTAACTTTTAAATCGAAGGTGTTTTACCACAAGTGAGATTGTCTTTAACTTACAACTAATTTGAATTTCTTTTTTTTTCTCAGTTACTTATTGATTTTGAGGATTGTACAGCAACTATTGGAAAAAATTGTATCTGCTTCCACTTAGACAAACAACATAGAAAAGTGCTATTGTACTGAGTTGAAGACATATGTCATTTAGAGTCTCTTGTGTCATTGACTTATGAAAACAAAATGCAACAGCTAATTATCAGTCCACACATTCTAAAATGAGGAAAAACACTGTAAGCTGCATTATTTAAAATAAAAATGCTGTAAAACTGAAATACATTTAATAAATGTTCTTTCTCAAGATAATAAAAAAAATGATGAAGTGTGCATCTTGCATTATACATCATGCTCAGTGCACTCTGGTCAAATCTGATTAGTGGACTTGTGGGAACAGGGAGCATGCAAACTCAAGCCTAGGTGTGCCACCCAGTCAAACAACTCATGTTGACATGAATTGACTAAAGAAATCTGTAGCTAAATTATGTTCTGGAAGTGAATACACAGGTCAAGTGATGGACATGAAGATATAACTCACTCCATCTTTTTGCAAATCCAATTACAGTTAAAATGAAGGGATGACATTATGGATAAAATTGTGTTTTATGAAAAAAGAATACATCAGAAATTTAAATGGTCATTTTCATATTGATAAATGATAATTATATTGATTTACAAAGTAATGAAAGTCATACAAACATTGGTTGTTTTTTTTAAGTATTAATGATAAAGCTTGTAAGTGATCTGAACAGTTCAATATTTATATGAACTTTGTAAAAATATACTTCTTTTTTTTTACTACATTGAGAAATAATAAATAACTTTGTTATATTTAAAATAGAAAGTACAGTTTTCCTATTATTTAGTAGAACATAATAAAAGTATAAAAATATTTGATAAATTGAACAAATTGTTTTTTGAGCATACATGCATAATTTATCATAATTAATAATTGTTTTTACCATGCCAAATTGACATAGCAAGTAGAGATAATATATATGAAAAAAACTATTAAATTATTATAGACTTTGTATGCGAATGTGTCTTTAGCTTGACTGAACGAGAAAGTTCGAGTAATCCAATAAGTTTTCAGTTGTATGTTATTTAAAAAGACCGTATAGTTTTTAAATTCTTTTTAGTAGGCTAGTTGGCTATATACAGATTACATTACATTTGTAGTCACAAGAAAATAAAATTTTAATAACAGATAATCTAACAATTTTCCAAGTTGTGTAACTATTTATTAAATGTCTATTATACATTGTAAAAAAAATATTTAGAAATAATTTTTCAAATTACTTTGCGAAAAATATAATTAGTTATAGCAATAATGCAAAAGTCCTCATAAATTGTAGTTTTGAAATCATCATAGCTTCCTATGAAGCTTTATTTTCAACATTATTACATTATTTTCATGAGCTTTCAGCTAACAGCAAGATACTGGTAGGTATTTTGGAGCACAATCATTCTCCTTCAACTCAGAGGATCAAAGGCACTTGACAATTTCTCGTACTGTGTTGGAATAGAAACAACATACATTTATTTCATAACAAGTCACCAATTCAATGTTAGATACATATAGTACCAAACTTACCAAACTTCCATATCTTTAAGAGCTTTATGGATAAAATCAATTTTGAAAACAGATAACAAAACAGTTATTTAAAATGTATGTTAGGACAAAAGTTTTACATGATAAATGTTATGAGAATTTATTATGAAACAAAATAGATGCAAACAAATATTAGGAAAAAAAAGTAATATCTTGTGTGCTTTTGTAGAAATGTTAGCTTTAACCATGTATTGTTTTTTGAAATGCACAATTATAAAACAAATTTCCTCACAGAGAATAAAAATTATTGTTATTATTATTATTATATAATCTTTGACATTTTAAATTACATCTTACATAGAATAGAATGTAGTTATAGATAAGGCTATACTGAGTGTTTGAAAAAAAATATTTGAAAATCATAGTACTGCATACATAAAAATATGGACATTTCTTTGCAAATTTAAAGGGAGAACTTGAAGACTACTTTTATTCTTTTTTGCACTTTTTACTTTGTAAATGATCAAGGCAGTCTGAACTAGTTAGAATTGTGCTTTCTTGGCACAATCATTAAAAACATTAAAGACAATTTTTCTAAATTAAAAAAAAGAAATACTGGGGAAATTTGAGGAAATTTCCAATCTTGGAAAACAGTTGGACACTGCTGTATTTTTTTAAACCATTGATTGAGATGGTTTTTTCTCTATGTGCTCTTTAGTCATGTACTAATTTGATAAGATTTAGAGTATTAAATTTTAAACTGCCCTACTTACTGAAAGTTTGAGTTAAAGAGTTTCTAGCATCCACATTCTGTTGATAATCTCTTAGGAATAAGAAAGCATCATTTTGTCCTGAAATCCACATCTGCGGAAAAGTAAAAAAATTGCTTTTAATGTGAGCAATAATTTTTTTTTTATTTAAAAATCTCTAAATATATATAAATAAATATAAACCTAATTCAATGAATCCTGTAAATACTTCTTTAAGCATTTTCTCAACTCATCTAACATCATTCCCAAAATATATTTAATTCTTACCCAAGAAAGTTTAATTTAAAGAAAACACCTTCGACAACAAAATAAAAGATAATAATCACTGATTCTATATCTGGCTACAACAATATTATGACTTTAAAAAATATGTTTAATAATATTTCTTTCGATCTACATATTTGCTATATAAAAGGCTTTGCACAATATTGACATCTAAATCTACTCTCATTATTTCAAGTATATAGTCACATTATTATGTAAGACAATTAGAAACTAGCTAACTTAGAGGAAAAGAAGGCAATATGCATGAAAATACAAAATTTTTGTGATATTTATAGTAACTAGTCGACCGGCGGCATAGCATACGCCGCTATTTTCCAGGGCAGGCCCTAGGCACTGCAACATATGCGACCACAGTGGGTCCCGAACTTTCTTTGGACCCGTGCTAATTTTTTAGGTATATAAATGATTAAATTGAACCATTTTATAAAACATAACAGATTTCCCGCGGCCTCTTGATTTACCAGGAGCACCCTGGAAATCTCCTGAAGTGTTATTAAATGCTATACCGCTGGTCGAAAAAGTTCTGGAAATTTCCGGACATTATTAAAATCTTTTTAAATTAAAAAAAAATATGCTATGCTATTTTGTGAAAGAAAATAGTGCGGATTTGGATATATTATTTCCCATTCACACCGTGGTGCGTACGCCATGGGATCTTCTCATTTGCTTGTTATAAGTAAAAATGCGTGAATTCATTAATGAAAAATACTATGAATGGAGATAAAAAAAAATGGCTAATTGACCTTAATTTACGCAATATTAAGAATATAGCTGCACTCATGTAACAATGCTTTAGAAAAACAAATTTGAATGTTAATTTGATAAAATGGACTATAATTAGTATGTTCATGTGCTAAAGCATAAAACTATACTTGCGAAGAGAAGTTCTACAATATTCTTAGAGTTGAATTCGAGTTTTAGAACTGCAACATATGCGACCACAGTGGGTCCCGAACTTTCTTTGGACCCGTGCTAATTTTTTAGGTATATAAATGATTAAATTGAACCATTTTATAAAACATAACAGATTTCCCGCAGCCTCTTGATTTACCGGGAGCACCCTGGAAATCTCCTGAAATGTTATTAAATGCTATGCCGCCGGTCGAAAAAGTTCTGGAAATTTCCGGACATTATTAAAATCTTTTTAAATTAAAAAAAATATGCTATGCTATTTTGTGAATGAAAATAGTGCGGATTTGGATATATTATTTCCCACCATTCACACCATGTTGCGCCATGGGATCTTCCCATTTGCTTGTCTTAAGTAAAAATGCGTGAATTCATGAATGAAAAATACTATGAATGGAGATTAAAAAATGGCTAATTGACCTTAATTTACGCAATATTAAGAACTAGTCGACCGGCGGCATAGCATACGCCGCTATTTTGCAGGGCAGGCCTTAGGCACTGTAACATATGCGACCACAGTGGGTCCCGCATTTTCTTTTGACCAGTGCTAAATTTTAGGTGATAAATTATTAAATTGAACCATTTTATAACATATAACAGATTTCCCGCGGCCTCTTGGCGACCGGCGGCATAGCATACGCCGCTATTTTGCAAGGCAGGCCTTAGGCACTGCAATATATGCGACCGCAGTGGGTCCCGCACTTTCATTGGAGCCGTGCTAATTTTTTAGGTGTATAAATTATTAAATCAAGTTGCATAATGTATAGTGTATAAATTATTAAATTGAACCATTTTATAACATATAACAGATTTCCCGCGGCCTCTTGATTTACCAGGAACCCCTCTGGAAATCTCCTGAAATGTTATTAAATGCTATGCCGCCGGTCGAAAATTTCCGGACATTGTTAAAATCGTTTTAAACTAAAAAAAAATTCATTTTGTGAATGAAAATAGTGAGGATTTTGGATATATTATTTCCCATGCACATCATGCTGCGCCATGGGATCTTCCCATTTGCTTGAAGTAAAGTGAATGCGTGAATTCATGAATGAAAAATACTATGAATGAAGCTAAAAAAAATGGCTAATTGACCTTAATTTACGCGATATTAAGAATATAGCTGCACTCATGCAACAATGCTTTAGAAAAACAAATTTGAATGTTAATTTGATTAAATGGACTATAATAAGTATGTTCATGTGCTAAAGCATAAAACTATACTTGCGAAGAGAAGTTCTATAATCTTCTTAGAGTTTAATTCAAGTTTTAGATCTAGATCTAGATCTAGGAATAGAGAGATGAGTTACCTTTCGTAATCATGTCTAATGAACGAATGTGCGTAATTAAAGTACTTTCTAAAGTGAAACCTGAGAGTATACTTTATCTGTGTATTGTTGTTGTTCTAGTTTCAATAGTCTAACGACACAATAATGTGGAAATACTTTTAATATTATTATGACAATAATCTGAGAAGAAGAGAATTATGTAAACACCACTTTCATTCACAAAATAGCGTTGCGGCCGCATGCTATGCTATTTTGTGAATGAAATAGTGCGGATTGGGTCCATGCACACCGCGGTGCGTGCGCCATGGGATCTTCCCTATTTACTTGTTGCATTGTGTTGCCGGTCTGACCTAATTCTTTTGAGAAATATAATATAGATATAGCTGCACTCATGTAACAATGCTTTAGAAAAACAAATTTGAATGTTAATTTGATTAAATGGACTATAATTAGTATGTTCATGTGCTAAAGCATAAAACTATACTTGCGAAGAGAAGTTCTAATAATCTTCTTAGAGTTGAATTCGAGTTTTAGATCTAGATCTAGATCTAGGAACAGATTTTAGATGTATAAATTATTAAATTAAACCATTTTATAACATATAACAGATTTCCCGCTGCCTCTTGATTTACCAGGAGCCCCTGCGATATCTCCTGAAATGTTATTAAATATAGACCTACGAAAAAGTCCTGGAAATCTCCGGAAATTATTATTGAAATCTTTTGTAATTCAATAGTAGATATATATATACATGTGCTTTCACGAAGTTGCTTCCTTTTCCCGGTCTTTATGTCTATGCTATTTTGTGAATGAAATAGTGCGGTGCGGATTGGGTCCATGCACACCGTGGTGCGTGCGCCATGGGATCTTCCCTATTTACTTGTTGTTGCATGTTTGACCTATTTACTTTGAGAAATATAATATAGATGCTTATAAATTCCATCCATATATGATATAGTAAAGTTTTTCGCTGTTCTTAAGTAGACGCTATTGGGAAACTAGAAGGGCCATTTTATATGCATCACTTCCACCTAGTCTAGATTTCTAGATGTAGATCTATAGTAAATGTTTTACTATCATGACTCTATTCAGTCTATTGCTTATAATTTACAACAATGAAGCTTAACTAAATCTGTAATTCAGCCTATGGGCAGACTGGGCTATAGTGTATTGGTCAGCGGCCAGTCTATGATATGGACATGGAAACTCCTAAAAAAAACTACTGTTGTTCAGAACTGTCTCTGACTTAGTGCCAATGTGGACTGCATTTACTCATTTAGTGTAAAGAGTGGTATTGGCCTGCACGCGCCAATTATCACTTTAAAAAATAGGCTACCCTTTGCAGATTTGAGGCAATACCTTAAGTTTTATTGACTGTGTTAATATTCACCTAGAAAATTAGTTTTAAATAAAATAACACATGTATTCTTACAATTAAAATAACCTACATACTCATAATACTGTTTAAAAATAAATTATTTGGTTTAAAAAAAATCAACTTACTGTTAAATGTATTTATGAAGCTTCTGGCACAAAGTACAAACTCTTGAAAACGATAAGAATATAAATGTGGGATCTGGGTAAAACTTGAATGAATCCACTGCATGAATCACTGAATGGTAGCGAATTAGAGTTGGAGCACTTTACGTTTAAGAAAAGTAGATCAGTAAGATCTACTATCTAGTACTAGATATAATGATAATCATACATCTAGATCTGGATTCTCAGATATAGACTGTTGATATGGTGCGCAAATGTGCACGCGTTCAATATAATAAAGGATCATTCTTCGCCATGACACTAATGGTTGTTGTTTGCTTATTGCTGTTTGTGAACCTAGATCTTATTTAACATGGTGGCAGCGGTGTATTAATGATAAAAGGTAATCATTAATCAATATATAAAGGTTTATTGTTTGCAATAGTAAATAGACAACAATTACAGGGCTACGCCGTGCGTTGGCAGCTAGAAATTTCCTTCCTGTACCCGAGCCGCTCGAGGTAGAAGGTAACATGGCTGCTAATTGGCAAAAGTTTTCACCGGAGCTGGTGAAACTATGAGTTAGCCACTAAATTGGCGGAAGAATCAGAGGTACTCAGAGTGACACATTTTTAACAATTATAGGGACAAAAGCAATGGACATATATGAAGGTCTCGAAATTGAGAAGGGAAAAGAAACAAAGATGGAAGAAATACTAAACAAATTTGAAGGTTTTTGTATAGGAAAAACGAATGAAACTTATGAACGCTATCTTTTCAATACTCGTGAACAGCAAGAAGACGAGGATATTGAAAAGTATATTACAAATCTGAGAAGGCTAGCGAAAACATGTAGTTGTGAACGCCTGGAAGATAGTTTGATTAGAGACAGAGTAGTTCTTGGTGTTAGACATGAATGTCTCAAAATGAAATTACTACAAGATAGTAATCTCACATTGGAAAAGTGCAGAGACATTTGCAGAGCCTACGAGACAGCCAAGAAACAGTTAAGACTAATACAAGCCGACCCTCCAATGATTGAGAAAGTAGCAACACCCTCAAGGACAAACATTCAGAAAGGTAAATACAGGTACTGTGGAAGAATTCACGAATACACTAAGGAAAAGTGCCCTGCAATAGGAAAAACGTTTATAGCGTGCAAGGGGAGACATCATTTTGCCTTGATGTGCAAAAAGAAAATTCAGCAGATGTCAGGGGATATGTCGGACGATGAAAGACAGCTGCAGTCGGAAACAACAAATGAAGTCATGATGATGGAAAATAAATGGTTGATGTCTTTAGAGAACAGCAAAACGAAAAGGATGACAGAGAATGGTCACCGTATAAGGTTTCAAGTGGATAGTGGAGCTGATGTAAACACCATACAGGAGAGATACGTAAATAAGGATCATATAGAAAAGGCAACGCAAAGATTACTTATGTGGAATTGGACTGAAATGAGCCCCATAGGGAAAGCCACTCTTACGACTAGAAATGAGAAAACTAACGAAGTCTTTAAGATAGAATATATAGTTGTGCCAAATAATCTAACATGCCTTCTAGGTCATGAAACCTTAACTAGAATGAAACTAATAAACGTCAATAAAGATAGATTCATAGCATCAGTAGTGAATAACCAAGAAGAAGAATGTAGTCCAAAGTTTACTGGTGATTTGGGTGACTTAGGAGAAGTGTCTTTAAAAATTGATAGCAGCATTAAGCCCAAGGTTCTGCCGTGTAGGAAGATACCTATGGCCTTACAAGAAAGAGTTAAGGAGGAGTTAAAGACCCTAGCTACTCATGGCACACTCATATATTTTGACCCAAACAAAGAGCTTACATTACAAGCAGATAGTAGCCAAAATGAGTTGGG
This sequence comes from Biomphalaria straminea, assembly GCA_021533235.1. Classification (NCBI taxonomy): domain Eukaryota; kingdom Metazoa; phylum Mollusca; class Gastropoda; family Planorbidae; genus Biomphalaria; species Biomphalaria straminea. The sequence continues at coordinate 14,044,936 of JADKLZ010001913.1, forward strand.
AGCAGCGTTATTACAAGATGGCAGTCCAATAGCATATGCTTCTAGATCATTAACTGATACTCAGAAAAGATGGGCTCAGATTGAAAAAGAATTGTTGGCAGTGGTTGTTGGTTTGGAACGTTTCGACCAGTATACGTATGGCAGGACAGTTATAGTTCAGAATGACCATAAACCACTGGAAAACATCCTTCAAAAACCACTCAGTTCTCAGTTTAATGATGCGCCTTTATCGTTACGACATCCAGTTTCAATATGTCAAAGGCGAAAAATTTGTTCATAGCTGATACTTTGAGCAGAGACCCATCAGAGGAAAAGAGCGATATCCCTGATGTTTGTGTCAATACAGTCGGACTGGCAATACCAGACGCAGTGCTGGAGAAAGTCAGAATCGAGACAGAGAAAGATAGAACGATGCAAACACTTATTGAGTATATCCTAAATGGATGGCCAGACAAACATAATAGTCTACCTGAACTTAAACAATACTTTTCACTAAGAGACATGTTAACATACGAAGACGGACTCTTTCTGAAAGGAGAACAAATAATAATACCGATATCACTTCGTAAGGAAATAGAAGAAAAACTCCATGCAGCACACCTGGGATTAGACTCAATGAAAAAAAGAGCAAAAGAAACAGTTTTCTGGCCTGGATTATCAGCTCGAATAAAGGAAATAGCCAACTCATGTTACATTTGACAGAAACACAAACCAGCAAATCAGAGAGAAGAATTAATTCAGCACGAAAAAGGTTCTAGTCCATGGGACAAGATTGGAATTGATTTATTCCAAATGTGTGACCAACAATATCTTGTTATAGTAGACTATTATTCAAATTTCATAGAGGTAGAAAACATGCAGCTGACAACAACACACGCAATTATAAAGAAACTGAAAGTTTTATTCGCACGATATGGGGTGCCGAAAGTCTGTATATCTAATTCCGGACCTCAGTTCACATCGGAATATTTTTCCAAATTTATGATGGAATGGGGAGTGACTCATTTGAAATCATCCCCAGGACAACTGATGTTGTCCAATGGAAAGGCTGAGTCAGCAGTAAAAATTGTGAAGAACATAATGAAGAAATGTAGAGAATCAAAGTCAGATGTTTATGAAGCTCTTCTGGAATTTAGAAATACTCCAAGGCAAGACACAAATCTAAGCCCAGCTCAGATGTTTTTTGGACGGATGACTCGAACACTGATACCAAGCAAAAGGAGTAACATTAAGATTTCTACATGTCAAGAGAACATTATGAGACGGAAAGAAAAACGTCAGATGAGTGTAAAAACATCTTATGATAAGAGGTCAAGAAATTTAAGTCAGCTGAGATCTGGACAGCTGGTCTACTTCCAATCTCCGAATGACCCTACATGGAGACGTGGAAGAATCCAGTCTCAAGTCAACCAGAGAGCATACATTATTCGAGGTGACAATGGTGCATTGTACCAAAGAAACAGAGTGCATATCAACCCGAACAGAGAAACAGAACAACAAGATATATTCCCCGATACTGATGACAATTTACAGGACAATAGAACTCAGAATGAACACATTCGCCACTCATCAACTCATCATTCCTTGCGACCAAGGGATCAGTTGAAGAAACCGACAAGATTCAATGACTATGAGTCTTAATGAACTATTGAATGTTTATTTTTAGATATGATATGTTTCATATTCATTGAAGCGAATATATGTATATGATGTTTTGTTGTTTATGTTGTTGTGGGTTTTTTTTTTTTATGATATTCCCCGAAATGTTATTTTTTTTTAAAGAAAAGGGGATGTTGATATGGTGCGCAAATGTGCACGCGTTCAATATAATAAAGGATCATTCTTCGCCATGACACTAATGGTTGTTGTTTGCTTATTGCTGTTTGTGAACCTAGATCTTATTTAACACAGACAGATGTTATTGATGATGAAGTTGGATAGATCCAGATTCCAGAAATAAAATGAACAATTCAATCAAAAGTTAACATGAGTAGATAAACAGTGTCTAGATCTATATGACTATATACGTTCAAATTATTTCTTAGTCATATTTTCGGTAACAGTGCTATAGACATAGCCAGATTTTATAGCAACTAAATCTCATTTACCAACTTAAAAAGAGCATTTACATAGATATTGTTCTAACTAGTTTATATCTAGTAAATATCTATATAATTAAAAACCCAAGCACTTTACTTTTTCAGAAACAAATTATAGTAGTGTGTATGGTCGTATTTGTAGATATAGTTTATAGTCATAGTATAGGTCACTAAGTCTCGGTAAAGGTTTAGCTGTTTGGTACGTGTAAAATTATTATTTTTTTGAAATAGGGCCTACGATTCTATAATGGACCTCATTCACCAATTGTAAATAAACACATTTAGCCACGTCATAATATTGATAAAATAGTAAAAAATACGGATCACTTGACATGCTTACATATTGCGTAATTTGTATAGAACATGTTTTTTGTTTACGTTTGATGAATGAGGTCCATTCTATTAAGCTAAGAAAATTTGGAACAATCCCATTTAAAAAACAAGATTACAAAGAGAGTTTGTGTATCAAACAAACTCTCTTTGTCGCTGCTAAAAGTTCATTAAAAAAATTATATCAAAGAAAAACGACAGAAATATACATCTTCCGTGCTTTGATCTCTCAACGGGGGCCGCCTCTGATCTTGTGTATCACACAAACTCTCTTTGTCGCTGCTAAAAGTTCATTTAAAAAAAGTATATCAAAGATAAACGACAGAAATATACATCTTTCGTGCTTTGATCTCTCAACGGGGGCCGCCTCTGAGTTTGTGTATCACACAAACTCTCTTTGTCGCTGCTAAAAGTTATAAGTTTTGAACAAATTAAAACGTGAAATATGTTGCTATATATTAGATTTTTAATTGTCTTAAATTAGGTTTCATTTATATTGCATACTAATTAGGTTTTTTCTCTTTAAATACTGCTTGCATAAAATATTTTTAAAAATTAGATTTTGAGCTTTTAGAAAAAAAAAAGTAGCCGTTGCATCAGAACTTTGAATGATCTATATTATCGTGATGTCAGATTTTCATTATCTCTTCTACTTTCTCAGCACTAAACGGGACGGACGGACAGACAGACAGACAGACGGACAGACAGACAGACAGACAGACAGACAGACGGACAGACAGGCCACACAAAACTAATAGCGTCTTTTCCCCTTTCGGGGGCCGCTAAAAATGGCTTTTAGAATAATTGGATGTTATTTGGGATTTTATTTAGTTAAAAAATAACTGGCAGAGCTGAAAGTTTGATGCATATATTTCAATTAGTCATAAATACATGATTGCTTTTAATTTTAATGGCTGATTCTCAATTTATATATTTTAAAAAATGCATATTGCGTAATTTCTCAAACCAAAAACAACACTATAGATACTTTTAAAAAAAGGTATTGAATCTTTCATTGATCGCTTATTTTAACTCATATTAATAATATACTGTGTAAAAAGAAATTGTGAAATGTGATGAAAAGAGAAAAAAACATATTAGCCAAGCTGGCAGCATCATTTAAACATAGTGAATGTCGCAAAATAAGTTTATACCGGAAGTACCTCTACCAATAGTTTGGAGTCTGACGACACTTATTCTTAGTTACCCTTAGTGTTGGCAGTCCTTTATATATAGTCTATGGTACTAACTTATTAAATGAGTAGAAGAATTATAATGAATATTGTATAGATCTAGCTTGACTAAATTATACATAGATCTATAGATCTAGTCAAGTACATTAATTATAGATTATGGTAAATGTATTACGGTAGTTTTTCCCTATAATCTCCTATGCCGCTGCTGGGAAGCAGGTCATGTCCCACAGGACATGCGTGACGCAAATATAGTCACAATATACAAGAACAAAGGGGATCGGAGTGACTGCAACAATTATAGGGGTATCTCTCTCCTAAGCATAGTTGGGACAATCTTTGCTAGAGTGGCACTATCCAAGCTGCAAGTGATAGCTTCTAGAGTCTACCCAGAATCTCAGTGCGACTTCAGGAGGGGCAGATCTACCGTAGACATGATATCCTCTCTTCGACTACTGCAGGAAAAATTCAGAGAGAGAGACAGACCCCTTTAAGTCGTTTTTGTTGATCTGACTAAAGCCTTTGACATGGTCAGCAGAAGTGGCCTTTTCAAGCTCCTGGGGAAAATAGGCTGCCCTCCCAAACTACTGAGGTTCATTGAATGTTTTCACGAGGAAACGAAATGTACTGTGAAATATAATGGAGCCCAATCAGCATCTTTTGAGGTTAGCAGTGGTGTCAAGCAGGGATGTGTGCTTGCGCTTACTCTGTTTGGCATATTCTTCTCTTGCTTACTGCACTATGCTTTCAACGACAGCAACGAAGGTGTATATCTCCACACAAGATCCTCTGGAAAACTTTTCAATATATTGTTACGACGTGGGCTTAAATTAAAGAAAATAACTCACCGATTGTCAGGTCGCCGATATCCTTCTCAGATTGCAGCAGCACAATCCAACTTTGATCAATCAATATCCCCGGTAAATAGAAATAATGTCACTATCTCCAAATCCAATCTCAATACCCCGACTCACTACCACAATAGACAAACAATCCTCACAACCTCAGTCAAGAAATCCACACAAAAACAACAACTCATAACTCAAGTTTCTGAACACATTTACACACTATTATAGTTAAGGTCATTTACGCTCCAAAGCATAAACAAAAATCACAGTGCTTCGCACGTGGAAAAAATGGTTAGTCAGGGGGGAACAGGGTCACAACACTTCCCCCTCCCTACTTCTGTTCGTCCCGAACAGACGATGGTCTCCTCACAATACTGGTGCAACCGATCCAGATACACAACCGCGTCCCGGAACACCAAATCAGTCTGACCGAGCTCCTTTTCAATGTCTGGCACGAGGTCCCCAAACTCCAGCAACTCAAGCCTAACCTCACCGCACTTTTACTCCGACAGATCCTCACCCTCATCTCCAAGTACCCTACCAACCCGAAAATTACATGATGAGGCACTACCTACAGGGGCCACCGCATCACACAATGACATAAGTTCCATTGGCCAACAAGTGGTGATAACATTCTTCTTCTGAAGATTGCAAGCTTGAGTGTCGAAATTCTTAACCCGAACAGGAATCCTTTGGTCGTTTCTATTAACAACCAGTATTCTCCTCAAAGGCAGTCTACTGCGCGCTTCCTCTGACTGCTCTATAAGGCTTCTGATAGACACAGGAACATTACAGTCTATTGTGTCACATGTAATGGCTTCAGGCTGTGCGGGTATGCTGGTACCTTTCGTTATCAATACCCTCTTTATCTGTTCTCCATTGTCCTCCATGTCGTTCCCCAGCAACGGAATTTCAAGATTTCCATACTGCACTGTGCCACCCCCAATGTTCAAGGTGAGTCCAAATAACTGCATAAAGACTAGTCCCAGAATACACTCGTCGATAATATTCGCGACCAAAAATTCATGACTAAAATGAAGATTTGCAATCTCAATCTTTACAGTGATCTGCCCTAAAACTGGCAAAAGTTCTCCACTAGCAGTTTTTATAGAAAAGCCACTTATTTCACGAATCACGTTATTCTCAATAAGACTAGGATGAATTATCGATCTTGATGCGCCAGTATCTAATAGAAATCTGCAGAAACGAGCTTCTATTTTCCCCTGTACTTTCAGACTTCTATTTGTTCCTAGCACGGCCACTGGGATGATAAGCCTAGGGCTTCCTGGGAATCTCGCTGCCTGTCTCCGCCCCAAGAGACCGGCAGAATCTAGTTTTCCTGGTTCTGAGATTGGATGTAGGTCCGCTGACTATCCAATCCATCTCTCTCTCTTGGTCGGCCTGCATATCCTCGATTACAATTTCTCTGAATGTGGCCAGGAGCATTGCAATTCCAGCAGTGAACGACAGGTCTGTTTGGTCTGGGCATTTGCTGAGACCGTCGGTCATCTATAGTTTCCACTACTTGTCTAATGATATGCGTGAGGTCCTCCTCCTGGACATGAAGACCCCGACTGAAATGGGTCGTTTTTGATGAGTCTTTAGCTGCCACAAAAGATAGGGCGTATATCAAAGCATCACTTGCCTCTCTTTTTCCACTTAATCTGATAGCCTTCTTCAATTCGGGGTCACGTACACCATCAATAAATGCGTCCGTTATGAGGACGTGTAAGATCTCCTGGGTCAATGTTGGATAAGCCAGGCGTGCCAGTCGTTCAATATCCGCCATCAACTCCTGAAGTGTCTCTCCTTGTTTTTGCTGCCGAGTCTTTAATTGCACTCTATAAACTTCCTTCATGTGCTCGTCTCCAAATCGCAATTCCATTGTTCTAACAATGGCCTCGTAATTTTGCTGGTCGTTAACTACCTGTAACAATTCAGAAGCCTTCCCTCGTAGAGCTAACATTAATCCAGTAGATTTTTCCTCGTTCGTACTCCAGTCGTTCACTTTAGCAGCCGCCTCAAATTGTCTTTTCTAGACTGTCCACGAGACTGAACCATCAAAAATGGGTGGCTTGACTTTCCAAATTGCTTCGCTCCTTCCTGAGTTTTTTTTTTTGCGTTGCACCTTACCCAGCTCGACCTTCAATGCCTGGACCTCGTCGTTAAGGGCTTTAAAAAACTAAAATTCTCTTTGTTGCCTTTGGATCAATACATAATCTCACTTTACCATTCCTAAACGAAACAACCGTGGAGCTAACCCGTTCAGTAGGCTTATGTACTGGAGCATACCGTTACCGTAAGTCAGATTTGTACAACACCGACAAGAAATTCTGTTGTTCGAAGGAACTCACACCACTACTAACTAAAAAAATGTAAGAGAAATGAATGAGAAACTCAGACAACGTCAGCGCTTCGTCCCAAGAGAGATTACAAGAATATACAAATTACCGAAAGAGTTCCGATCCATCAATCGTCTCATAAACAAAGAACGCCAATGATATTCTTAACATTAAAGATCAGAAATAGACCGAAAAACTACTTAAGGGTATCTTCATGCGTCATCCTTGTGTAGTTGGAACTGCGGGCAGTGTTTCCTGCTCAGTACTACCAAATCTGTTAACTTTTTTTTTACAATTATTGCAGTATTATGCCAATTAATTTTTTTTTTTGAATTTGTAATTATTTTTTTGTAAGATACTGTTCATGTATATCGTCCCTAGCTTCCTGTTGATAAACAACAAAATTTGATAGCAATGTGATTTTCAAAAATAGAAATTGCTAAACAATAGTTGGGTAGTAATTACCAAATTTGAAACAAACATTTGTACATACTTAAAGTCCTAAAACTTAATCCCTATTGATATCAGGATTATCTGTGGGGGGTCTTGTTGCCTTACCATAAAAGCATGGTTAACTATCTTTAAACTATTCTAGCAGACACCTAACATCTCAAGGAGACCTTTAAAAATTGTAAAAGGGATAACATTTTCCTTGATCAGTCTTTTTTTTCAAATACATAAGGCATACAGACTAGCTGTATAAAACCCTTTAGTGGCTTGCCTTGCCTAATTACTTGCTACTGTCTAAAAATATAGCATTGCTTCAAAGTCAATTTTCTGAGAGATTGTTAATGTTGCTGTGTAACTTGGTTAATGAACCCACTTTCGTTGAAGCTTATTACTGTGAAAGCAATAATACTGTTACAAATCTCACTATCCAGGCTCTCTGCAAACTGCACCATATACCACCAACTGAAAGAACTTGACAAGTCAGTGCTCCAAAATAACGTAAAGGTTTAATCCCCAATAAATAACAGCCAACATTATACAATTGACAGCACGTAACATAAGACTTTTCAAATATCTCTCCGATAGCACCGTATCGCCGTATCAACTCTTGCACTGGTCTCTTCGTCTCGTTCCTGGATTGCACTGGGTTCAACAGTTCAGGACTGACTTCACACACTTGGGCTCGTTGTGTCGGACTTGATCATAGATCAAGATCAAGCCGCCAGCCGTCTCAACTGTACTTGACAGTACTCCGCACTGAACCGTCGTAATGCTCCGTACAGAACCACACCGCTGAACTGTGCTGTAGCCGACCGGGCTCTGGACCCTCTGTCGTGAACCCTCTGTTCTGAACCCCTTTTCTGTACTGTCTTGACTGCGACACCTCTACTCCTTATATAGGGTCTCTGCTGGCCTTCTCGAACCGGACAGAACGCCCCTTGACATTTCTAGGTGGTCAGATGACTATAATTCTCGTGACGCTCCTGAGCTCTGTTCACGACGCCGATCCTTCCCGAACTGACTCGTATTGGCTGACGGTTGTAACTCGTCACGCTTGACCGCTCGTCTGGCCTGGGGCGATTTGTGTCGGCTGACTACACACACCACTACTACCCCCGTCTGTGCCACAACCAGGCTTATAACACTATTAAATCCATTGTAATTTCTTCTCATGCTTTATTTTTTTAAATGTCTATAAATAGGTAGATATTAAATGAATTGGAACTTCAAAAAAAAAGGAAAAGGAGAATTTTTTTAAAGGAAATGTTGCATTTTTTAGACTTTCAATAACAGATTGACCCTTTAAATAACATTTAGATCAATTAGATAATCATGATTTGAACTTCTCCTTCACTTTCATCTATTCTCTGGTCTGCTGGAACGTTGGGGCACCACACAAGATCTGCCAACCTTCTTTTTCCATTCTTCTCTGTGATTTGCCTGTGATAGAGTTTCATTCTGATATACTTTCTTAAAATATTGCAACCTGCCTTTTTACCTCCTCGGGTGGACCACTTTGGGGGCCGATTTGAGTTTGTGTTGTGTTTCCACACAAACTGTCTTTGTAACCTTGTTTGTGGAATAGATTGAGTTTGCTTCTAGGCCTCAATTATTTATTACTCTACGATTAGTATATACGCATATAGGTTCTAGCTCTATATGCCATTTATGCTAGCTCGAAATAGTGTAACACAAATAGGCTATAAGTATGCTTTAATATGCAATTTCATTTTTGAGCATTTTCTCTCTTTAAATTATTGCTACTAATCTAGCAGAAATTCAGTTGCTTATTTTAACATTTTTAGTGGACTTAAGAGTAGAGTTCCATTTCAATCATTCAGAGATTTTGTCATAATACCAATTAAAACATTAACCTACAATTGAATGTTCAGACTGCCTTGATCAGGTATAAAGCTAGATGCATCGATAGTATTTTTATGTCCGGGTTAGGGTTAAGCCTGAGCCCTATAAGGCCGGGAAGCAAAACATGATATCCAGTCGGTCCGGATACCTACATGTATTGTAAACAGCTTGTGTTACTGAAAATTTCACTAAACTTCTAAATAACATATATGTATTCGTATTATTTATTTAAATTTAAACCTTTTTTACCTTAGGGGTTTAACTTAAGTATTGATTGATGTAACAGGTAGGTCTAACTCAAATTAATGTGTGTAAATGACGGTGTGTGTGCATGAGACCACCTACTGTAAATGGTGCGTGCGGTGGTGTTTAATATAGAATATATATAAATGTATGAAAATGTATATTAAACTACTATATAGATCTTAAAGGTAAAGTGCAATATGGGTTGTATAGTTGGAAGAAGCATATGTTAGGATAAGGGTACTTACATGTACTTTAGACCATCAACTGGTAATAAGGCTTGTGTTTTAAAGATCACGGACCGCTTCTGTCATGGAATCTAGGGCCTGATATTGATAGTGTCTGTTAAATCGTGTGTAGTTAAAATATAAAACGATGTAGATAAGTATTTAATTTGATTTACATAATTAGCAGAAAACGATATTTTAGTAACTGCATTAAGTTGGCCTACACCATGTTTGTAGCTGAAACCTTAGATGCTGCCGAAGCGTATATTGAATTCTAATATGTAGGCTTATAATTAAAATCTAGGTCTACCGTTACATAGATTTTAACCTTCTTAATACAAAATTTACTTACTGGCACAGAATCGTATAAATAGGTAAGCGAAGGTCTTTGATTCATTCACCACCTATCACTACTTCACCTATTTGGGATGGACGAAAAAAGTATGAAACTTTAACCTGTTATTACTTATAACAACTAAGCACGTTTCACAATCAAAACGGCAGTGTTTACATTTTCACCGAAACGGTTTCTTATTTCTCAGAACCGTCTCAGTTTTTCTAAGCGGACATATTAAGTTTGAAAGCAAGAAAAAATCTTCTTATCAAAGAACCTGGAGCCTATCAGTTTTTTATTTTTCTAAAAGCTAAAATAACTGTAAATCTGTTGTTTAACATATTTAGCATAGTATAACAAGCTAAGATAGTTAAATCTTGCTTCTTATGATCAGTCACACAAATAATGTGTAGAAATAATATTTTTTTGGACAAACTGTTTCAGTCTCATGACTTTATATATATATATACACACATATATATATATATATATATATATATATATATATATATATATATATAATCCTCTAAGTAAGAGGTCAAACAAGAACAACATGCAAGCGGCAAGTAAATAGGGAAGATCCCATGGCGCACGCACGCGGTGTGCATGGACCCAATCCGCACTATTTCATTCACAAAATAGCATAGACATAAATAAATATAGACTGGAAAAAGGAGGTAACTTCGTGTAACTTGAAAACACATGTATATATATCTACTATTGAATTATGATTTCTAAATTATGAAAAAAATAAAAATTGCTTGATCCTCAGTCTAAGAGATTAAACACAATTTATAGAGATAAAAAAAGTACACACAATTGTAATGCACAAATTTTTGTTTCATAAAACTCTCTTATGAATTTGTGTAGCGAATGGAAGGGAGGTTAAAAAAGTGGAAGCCGGAAGAGATTATATTGTGTCGTAAGACTCTTGAAACTAGAACGACAATACACAGATAGATACTACTCTCAGGTTTGACTTTAGCGCTGGAAATCTGTTATATCATGTTATAAAATGGTTCAATTTAATAATTTATATACCTAAAAATTAGCACGGGTCCAAAGAAAGTTCGGGACCCACTGTGGTCGCATATGTTGTTGTATTTTTTTATTCATGAATTCACTTATAACAAGTAAATGGGAAGATCCCATGGCTCGATTATAGAACTTCTCTTCGCAGAGATAGTTTTATGCTTTAGCACATGAACGTACTTATTATAGTCCATTAAATCAAAATATCAGGTGGCCGAGCCTTGCTCGGTTTAATAATTTCATAAGAAAGGTTATATACCCGAAGTCATTTTGGGATTTTTTTTATAATTACGAAAATGAACGATCGGATAAAGACTACGAATCTGAAGAGTTTTTTAAGTGTTCTGTTTGTTCTAAATGTAAATTGGTACGTTCAGACATTTAATTTTGGAATTAGTATATTCAATTATGGCTTTAGTACGAAACATCGAGTGACGCAAACTTCTACGTTATTGGGTAAAACTGCAAAGACTTTCTTCCAAGCCAATAATAGTAGGCCTACGATACTATTACGCTGTCTAGACGGTAGGAGGATTTAAGAGACTTGATGTTTAATCGCCATGTACAATTACATATAGAACAAACAGAACACTAAAGAAACTCTTCAGATTATTTTACGGGATATGTGCCCTGCTCAGACTATAAGAAGTTCATACCGGCTTTTGCCATCCATCTATCCCAGTGATGTTACTGGTGCTACAGCCCATGGAAGGATATGGCCTGCTTTTACACATCCCTCCATTCAGATATCTCCTAGGCCTTTCGTAACCACGCCCTAACCCCACGTTTTTTACTGAGGTTATAGTTAAATCTAAAGTGGCTGCAGCGTACGCAAACTCGTTGACCGCTAGCTAGATATCTTGTTCAGTGTGAGAAAGTATAAGGCATAGAGCAACTGTGTAATCACCATTTCCTTTTTTTTGGTACGGGACATTAGACACTGAAGCATGAACACATGGTCATAATTTTACCAGCAAAATAATACTTATAATAAGGCTTGACATCAAATCCGAAGATTAATGAGGAATCTACACCGCTCTACGCAATTAAAGTGTAAACAATATTAAGCACTTAAAACGCAATAATATCGGTACATTTAATTTCATGACTTTCCTTCCATAGTTCTATAATAAATCAATCTTCAATAAGATGGTGTGCAAATGTTTAATTAGGTCCATTGATATTTTAAAACTCGTTCTTGTTTGCATTGACTACGGTAAGCCTAGTGACAGCGTTTTTCCCGTTTACGTCATGAAAAACTTTCATTCATAAATTGGAAAAACTTTCATTCATAAATTCTCCATGTCATTCATAAAACCTTCAAACCAAAATAAATTTTTCGATAATGAGACATTTTTAAACCGATATAACGGTCAAACTCGAGTTTTCCCGATGTGGCCAATGAGTTGAGAATTTTTTTCTCACTAACATTTAGATACGTTGAAATTTTAAAGAAAATCGTTAGAGCCGTTTTCGAAATAGAAGA
>JADKLZ010001913.1:14063189-14079508 GCA_021533235.1 Biomphalaria straminea
AAGATATCTAGCTAGCGGTCAACGAGGACTTACTTGCTCACACTGAAACAAGATATCTAGCTAGCGGTCAACGAGGACTTACTTGCTGACACTGAAATAGATATATAGCTAGCGGTCAACGAGTTCGCGTACGCTGCAGCCTCTTTGAGTTAACTATAAACCTCGGTAAAAAAGCTTGGTGTTAGGGCGTGGAGATGGAAGGCCCAGGAGAGATATGAATGAAGGGATGTGTAAAAACAGGCCATATCCGAGAAAGGCTCGGCCACCTGATATTTAATTATTTAACATCCTATTTTATTATTTTATAATCATTTCGTTGAGGTTAATCGTTAGGTTATAACAGTATTATAAACACGTAATGAAAATGTAAATAAATAAAAATTATAAAGTCTGCTTTTTTCTAAAAAAAATAAAGCTTAAATTAATTTTACAAGAGTTCTTGTTTGCGAAGTGTACTGCCGTGAGCCTAGTGACGTAAGCGTTGTCAAGTTTTTTTCCCTTAGAGTTTTCCCAATGTGGCCATGAGTTGAAATTTTTTTTCTCACTAAGATGATGATACGTTGAAATTTAAAAAAAAATCGTTACAGCCGTTTTCGAAATAAAATTTATATATATATATAATATCAGGTGGCCTCGCCTCGCTCGGTTAAATAATCCAAAGATTAAATGAGGAATGCAGTATTTTCCGTGGCTACGCAGCTCCACATGTGACCTACATATTTTGCCCTTGGTCGATTAAGATTTTCTTTTCGCGTCTGCGTCTGTCTTCGGCAGAAAATTTTCTGTTGGGCTCAAATATGTATCCTTGGCCTTTGTATGGAGGGAATTCTTTAAGTCTGACAGTTACGCTTGACAGACCAGCTTAGGCGCCAACTTGCCTTAGCTGACAATTGACATAGAAGAGAGCACCTGGTTGCATGCGGCCTTAGAACGAGACAGCTGGAGATCCCCAGCAAAATAAATAACAAAGTAAACGGTATCTACACCGCTCTATGCAATTAAAACGCAATAACTAATCATATATTGGTACATTTAATTTCATTACTTTCCTTCCATAGTTCTATAATAAATAAATCTACAATAAGATGGTGCGCAATGTTTAATTAGGTCCATTGATTATTTAAAACTCGTTCTTGTTTGCATTGTACTACGGTAAGCTAAGTGACGTAAGCAGCGTTTTCCCCGTTTACGTCATGGAAAACTTTCATTCATAAATTAGTCTAGCCAAAATTAATTTTACAATAATGAGACATTTTCATCGAAATAACGGTCGAACTCGAGTTTTCCCGATGTGACCAATGAGTTGACAATTTTTTTCTCACTAACATGCAGATACGTTGAAATTTTAAAGAAAATCGTTAGAGCCGTTTTCGAAATCAAAGATATATATATATATATATATATATATATACAAGAATTGCTCGCTTAAGAGTATAGGATATGAATATCAGGTGGACGAGCCTTGCTCGGTTAAATAATTTATACTAAGAAAGGTTATATACTACTGCTACAGCCCATGGAAGGATATGGCCTTCTTTTACACATCCCTCCATTCAGATATCTCCTGGGCCTTTCTTCACCACGCCCTAACGGTAACCCTAAGTTTTTTTTACTGAGGTTTATAGTTAAATCAAAGGTGGCTGCAGCGTAGCAAACTCGTTGACCGCTAGCTAGAAATCTTGTTCAGTATGAGCAAGTTAGGAGTAGAGCAATTGTGTAATAACCATTTCCTTTGTTTTGGTACGGGACATTACACACTGAAGCATGAACACATGGTCATAATTTTACCAGAAAATAATAATTATAATAAGGCTTGACATCAAATCCGAAGATTAATGAGAAATGCAGTATTTCCCGTGGCTACGCAGCCCCAGATGTGACCTAAATATTTTGCCACATCCAGGGCAAGCATAACCTTTGTCCTCCGGTGGTCGATTGATATTTTCTTTTTGCGTCTGCGTCTGTCTTCGGCAGAAAATTTTCTGTTGGGCTCAAATATGTATCTTTGGCCTTTGTATAGAGGGAATTCTTTAAGTCCGACAGTTACGCATGACAGAGAAGTATCCTGTATGAGAGACGAATCTCGGATAAACGCATGCCAAAGGCGGTCTTTTATTTGGTGAGCTAATAAAGTGGTCGTTGTAACACCGAAATGCTTAAAAGACCAGCTTAGGCGCCAAATAAATCAATCTTCAATAAGATGGTGCGCAAATGTTTAATTACGTCTATTGATTCTTAAAAACTTGTTCTTGTTTGCATTGTACTACCGTAAGCCTAGTGACGTAAGCATCGTTTTTCCCGTTTACGTCATGGAAAACTTTCATTCATAAATTTTCCATTTCATTCATAAATTATTCTAACCAAAATTAATTTTACAACATTAAGACATTTATATATCGAAATAACGGTCGAACTCGAGTTTTCCTGATGTGGCCAATGAGTTGAGAATTTTTTTCTCACTAATACGCACATACCTTGAAATTTCGTTAGAGCCGTTTTCGAAATAAAACTTATATATATATATATATATATATATAAAAATAAATATATACATTGTTGTAACTGAGCTGTAAGGGGGTCATTGTAACCTTACGGCTGGTCAACCGACACAGACGACTCAGGCCTGTGTACTTAGAAAAGGACTGGGAGATGTAAACATCCTGTGTGTAGGGAACCGGTTTTTGTTTTGTGATCGGACTGTGAAAGTTGGAAAAAGACTAGATTGATTTCTTTTAATAAGTGATTCTATTCAGACATACGGATTTGTACAGTATTTGACTATTTTTATTTATCATTTATTACACTCATTAAACCATCTCGTTTATTAGAACCCAAGTTGTCTGGTTCTTGAATTAGCAATATTGTTGTGTTCAAGGGTTCGTAGAGAAACGTAACAATATATTGTAATGACTCTGACTTGCGCACCATCATTCAGGCTAGTGCACAGGTGCGCACCTCTAGTGAACGGACTAGAACAGTAAGTTGACATTGTGAGAATAACGACTTCCGCCCAAGTTGAGAGCCAAGATGGAGAAACAGTGCTAAATGAAGTTGTTGTTTTATGTACCTGTGATGTCATGTAAATAAACATCGTTGTCCTCGTTGAGTTGCCTTTCTCTGAAGTTATTACATTGGTGTCAGAAGTGAGGATTATAGGCAGCTCAACGAGAGGAGGTAGGCTTTGATTACAATGACATATTCGAAGCTATTACATCAGCTCTCAATTACACATCTGAGACAAGAGCTTCGGGACCGAGATTTAAAACCCATTGGTAGCAAGGAAAGGCTTACAGCTCGTCTGCGTCAAGCATTGATTGAGGAAGATGAAGATCCGGAGACCTACCAGTTCGAAGTTGAACCTGGGATTGTGGATGTCTTTGACAAGATCCAGGAGTGTGGGGATGCATTTACGGAACAATTGAAAACGATAAGGATCATGATCAGGAACATGAGCAGGGATATAATGTTGAACGTAGATGAAAGTGTATAGGAAGTAGAAGAACAAATAGACCAAAGTGATCATATGGTGTCGCAACCGAAAGAAGGCATAAACTCGTTTGTGAAAGGGCAACTGCCTGGTAAGGACTGTGACTGCACAAACAGTGGTGTTGTAGGCGCTGGGGATTGGAGCGCTGTCTGTGACTGTGATGTGAGCAAGTCTGACGGGGGTGACTTTCAAGGCGAGGAACGTGACAACGATTGCTGCGACGATCTCACTGGGATATACCTAATCGAAAGGAAAGAGATGAATGAAGGAGCTGAAGTCTGTTTTGTGCCTGAAACGTTTGTTCCTGATTTAGCTACAGCAAGTACCTCAATGAGCCGTACAGACCAAGACAACGTTGGGTCTGCGTCCAAGCCTGTTGCTATGGACCTTAAAGACCTCTGCCTATCTGCCGGTGCTCACGAGGGAAATGTGAGGCTCGACAACTGCATCCAGAACTTGAGCAAGAACTGTACGTGCAGCGCATCACACAGGGAACGTGGATGCCAAGAAAACCATCAACAAGACATGTCTACTTCTACCTTCATCATCAACATTGGCATGGATGAATGTCAATCAAACCACTCTACGTCTGAGCTGTCAAGAGGAAAACATCTTCCATTAGAACTTGAGGAGACCTATCTCCTGGATGTTAGACTGTTAGCTGTGGATGAATGCGGCATATCGGACTTTGTTTGCAACGTGGTTGCATGTAAACCTGCAGCTTCCATGAGAGGAGACTGTCGGAAGGGTCTGCTGAAACAGCGTGTCCGATCAACGGCTGTGCTGACGAAAACAGTGCTCGACACTATCTCTTTGTGTGTCAAACGGCCACGTCATCGTCTCAACAACAGCCTGGTCAACTGGAGAAACAGAAAGCGGCACTGGAGGAGAACAATGCGGATGGCTTTGTGGGGAACACCCTACCTGCAGCCTGTGGCTCCCACTGATCGACCTCCACCTGAACTGTCAAACCTCAGCTGCAGTGTTTCTTTTCGGGACGAAAAGTGCTAAGACTGGGGCGATGTAATGACTCTGACTTGCGCACCATCATTCAGGCTAGTGTACAGGTGCGCACCTCTAGTGAACGGACTAGAACAGTAAGTTGACATTGTGAGAATAACGACTTCCGCCCAAGTTGAGAGCCAAGATGGAGAAACTGTGCTAAATGAAGTTGTTGTTTTATGTACCTGTGATGTCATGTAAATAAACATCTATGCCTCGTTGAGTTGCCTTCCCTGAAGTTATTACAATATATATATATATATGTATATATATATATATATATATATATATATATATATATATATATATATATGTAAATGCTGACAGATTAATTTCCATTGTTGGTATAAAACACACAAATCACCAGTAATTAACCAATAGCTTAATTTTTTAATTAGTTATGTTTTGATAGGTAAAATAAATAATTGCTTACAGTTTTAACTTGATCTGAAAATGGTTTAGGGATAAAACATGAGTACAATTACAAAATGAGAACAAAACCCTATATATTTATTCATATTTGTGAAAAACTGAAGGATTAATTTATTGCGCGAGTAATTAATTGATTAAAGGGTTAATTTTTGTATTGATTCATGTCTTGTCTATGCCAATGAATAATTGTGCAAATTTTCAACTTGATTCGAACATTGTTGTAGAAGAAATAACATGTACAAACTTTTAACAGACAGAATGAGGTGATGAAAGACCTATATACAGGACATTTAAATATTGTGCCGTTCAATTTTTCACTTATCTATTTGAACGCTTTAATATTTAATATAAGCTACGATGAGCATCATTATAAAATTTCTACAGGGCCTGCATTAGTATCTGTTGAACCATATCAAAATCAAACAGCTATATTTGCTGAAAACAACACCATTGGAACACTAAAGTAAGTTATTAAGATTCTTCTTATAGGGATTCCTCTCAATGTTGATCACTGACCTTGAAAATGTTTTTCCTGTAAATTTGACAGTTTATGTAAAGCTAATATGCTAAATAGGGAACACTCTGTTTGACCGTTATGATTTTTAGCGGCCCCCGAAAGGGGAAAAGACGCTATTAGTTTTGTGTGGCCTGTCTGTCCGTCTGTCTGTCCGTCCGTCCGTCCGTCCGTCCCGTTTAGTGCTCAGAAAGTAGAAGAGAAAATGAAAATCTGACATCACGATAATATAGAGCATTCAAAGTTCTGATGCAACGGCTACTTTTTTTTTTCTAAAAGCTCAAAATCTAATTTTTTAAAATATTTTATGCAAACAGTATTTAAAGAGAAAAAACCTAATTAGTATGCAATATAAATGAAACCTACTTTAAGACAATTAATAATCTAATATACTGCATAGGATTTCACATTTTCTTTAGTTCCAACATACGAGTAACATACCAGCATTTACTCGTAAAGTAATCAACTCATAAAAGAGGTGTGGCAGTTGCCTTGAACATCGGCTTTACAAGGCTAACGTTGAGAGATCAAAGCACGGAAGATGTATATTTTGACCGCTGGGGCACTAAATAAGATCTGTTGTTTATTTTAAATGAACTTTTAGCAGCGACAAAGAGAGTTTGTGTGATACACAAACTCAGAGGCGGCCCCCGTTGAGAGATCAAAGCACGGAAGATGTATATTTCTGTCGTGTATCTTTGATATATTTTTTTTAAATGAACTTTTAGCAGCGATAAAGAGAGTTTGTGTGATACACAAACTCAGAGGCGGCCCCCGTTGAGAGATCAAAGCACGGAAGATGTATATTTCTGTCGTGTATCTTTGATATATTTTTTTTAAATGAACTTTTAGCAGCGATAAAGAGAGTTTGTGTGATACACAAACTCAGAGGCGGCCCCCGTTGAGAGATCAAAGCACGGAAGATGTATATTTCTGTCGTTTATCTTTGATATACTTTTTTTTTAATGAACTTTTAGCAGCGAGAGATCAAAGCGGATCTGACAGGGATCCGACTCCGACGGGGGCCGCCTCTGAGTTTGTGTATCACACAAACTCTCTTTGTAATCTTGTTTAATTTATAAAATCATCTTAATTTTTAACACATGTCAGTAAGAATTCCCGCATGTATTCAGTTGAGAATTCAATAAATAAATAGACTTTCTGAAAAATCTTGCACACTGTAAAATTCATTTGCTGGATTACTAGAATTAATTTGAAACAATAAACAATTTTACATAATACTTATTTATATATATGCGTAACAAGAATTTTTTTCAGGTGGAGGGGGGAGTTAGGAGTAAAAATATTTTATAATCTGCCATTTATAAGAGTTCTTACAAAAAGCCATCGGCTTCAATAAAATGAACAATTGGTTTACGAAAAAAGACAAGCTTTCTATGTTCCTTGTTTAATAAGTGAAGGATATTTCGATGTAGTATAAACGTTGCACGGAAACGCAAATCTAAATGTGAAAACTGATAAATCGTCAACAAATTCTAAGTTGATTTAAACTAATAAAAATATTTTATATATAAAAAAATTCTTTAAAAAAAAAAAACACCACCTTTTTACGCATTTTATAGAGCGATTGTTTTTCTCTTAAAAATTAATGAATTAATTAAAAAACAACGGAACGTTTTTCTACCTCCGCCCCTTCCCCCTTTCTACTCGAAATAGAATCCTGGTTCAGCGAATGTGTAGATCTAGTACACTTTATTATCTAATATATAAAGTAGAATGTAAGGAGTTTGTTTATATGTTCCGCATAGAAATCAAAGCCGTTTGACAAATCTTAATAAAACTTGACAATAATTGTTCCTTAGATCATTGCGGAGACGGTAGTGTATATGAAATGTCCCTCCCAAAATCGGAAACCCTTTGTAAATAAAAAAAAGCCTTATTTATCTATATTAAAGAGCGAAACTTTGTAACAAAACATGGGGTTTCACAGTATTTTATATTTGATATGATAACTGATAAATCCATTTTCACAATCTACTTTCATTTTTGTGGCAAAATATTTACAAACAAGATTACAAAGAGAGTTTGTGTGATACACAAACTCAGAGGCGGCCCCCGTCGGAGTCGGATCCCTGTCAGATCCGCTTTGATCTCTCAACGGACGGACAGACAGACAGACAGACGGACAGACAGGCCACACAAAAGTAATATACATCTTCCGTGCTTTGATCTCTCAACGTTAGCCTTGTAAAGCCGATGTTCAAGGCAACTGCCACACTTGTTTTATGAGTTGATTACTTTACGAGTAAATACTGGTATGTTACTCGTATGTTGGAACAAAAAAAATGTGAAATCATGTGCGGTATATTAGATTATTAATTGTCTTAAAGTAGGTTTCATTTATATTGCATACTAATTAGGTTTTTTCTCTTTAAATACTGTTTGCATAAAATATTTTTAAAAATTAGATTTTGAGCTTTTAGAAAAAAAAAAGTAGCCGTTGCATCAGAACTTTGAATGCTCTATATTATCGTGAAGTCAGATTTTCATTTTCTCTTCTACTTTCTGAGCACTAAACGGGACGGACGGACGGACAGACGGACAGACAGACAGACAGACAGACAGACAGACAGACGGACGGACAGACAGGCCACACAAAACTAATAGCGTCTTTTCCCCTTTCGGGGGCCGCTAAAAATGTTAAGTGTGTGCCAATATAAAATATATTACGTCATTGTTTGTTGTATATGTTTTCGAGTGAACACAAAAGAATGAGCGGAAATAAAAGAGTTCTCTATATGTCTACCTTAATGAAGACAAGTCTCGTTATATTATTTATTGTTAAATTGTAAAGTCTACAGTAGTTTATTAATCTGTGACAACAGAACAAAGTGAACATTCGCCATGTAAATCCAATCCACTAGATCAGTAATACAAAAACTTAGGCCCGCAGTGCGCGGAACATATCCGGCTAGTATATTAATACCATTTATAAGCATTTAGATCAGGACCTAGAAGAAGATGCGCCAAATTTTCCTAAACATCCTATACTCTTAAGCGAGCAATTCTTATATTAGCAGATTAGTAGTCTTTATCCAATCGTTCATTTTCGTAATTACAAAAAAAAAATTTCCCCAAAAGACTTCGGGTATATAACCTTTCTTAGTAAATTATTTAACAGAGCGAGGCTCGACCACCTCATATTTAATAGATTAAACTCGTTAAAAAAGCCTTGCATTTGGATATTCCCGAAAGCGACAGTCATTACATGAAAGCGTAAGTCTTTTCAAAACCTATGTTGGATCTAGCAAATTTTCTTTTTTTTCTGTCCCGCGTAACCTTGCAAATCCTTAACTTTTCCCAGTCAGCAGTTAACAACAAGATATCAAGAGAAAGTTGTCCAGCCAGTTTTATTTGGACAACCCTTTTTTTCATGCTTCCTCAACTGTAGATCTAGAATCTAGATCTATATCTTGAAGGATGTTTTTTTTTACAGCTAGTGTTGCTAAATTAGTATATACAATATGACCTATCCGACTCATTATAATAATAAGATACATTTTTATAATAATAATAGGCTTGTCTTCGAATCCGAAGATTAGTGAGGAATACAGTGTTTCCCGTGGCTGTGCAGTCCCAACTGTGACCTACATATTTTTCCAACATCCAGGCCAAGCAAAACCATTGTCCGTAGGTGTTCGGTTTAGATTTTCTTTTCATCGTCTGCGTTTGTCCTCGGCGGTCTCAAATGTGTATCCCGCGGCCTTTGTGAGTGACATTTTTATTGGCATGTTTTAACTACTTTTAACTACCAAGCTGGGTATATTAATACTTCAATCTGGGTATTTTAAATTTCGAATGCGCATTTTTAAAATACCTTCATATTATAGAGTCTAAGTCTAGAAAATCTGAGTATGTTTATTTCAGAATCAGATCAGATGTGGTCTACTTGATCCAAATTAATGTATGTAGATCTAGATTGCATATGTGCTGTATTATAGATCTAATCATCTATGTCATCTATTACATTATAGATCTAGCCTATGCATCGTTTAGTCTTAGTAATTTTATAATTAAACTAATACTCACGAACTGACTGGGACTGAGTTACTAATACTAACTCAGTTATAGTATAGATCTAGATCTACATACTGTGTGTAGTGTATAGTAGTAATGTAGATCAAGATATAATATTAATATATTAGTAAATCATCCAAATTGTGATGGCTTGCCATCCCTTTGGACCCGGTCAGTATGGAAGAGAGACGTGTGCTGACGTGTGGGCAGCCCAGCACTCGCAAATTTACCGCCCAGGCTTTCCCTCAGCAATGGAGAGGTCACTCCATCTCTGACAGAAATGTCTTTGAAAAAAAAAGGAGAGGGGTAGTTTCCGGTGATAAGTTCCTAGCTGATTGGCGTAAGCTGGAACGCCAGGGACCACTCTTGACGGTAAGAGGGGCTTTTTAGCCTTACTGGATAGCTACTGCCTGCCTTAAGCCGAGCAGCCCTCGGACAATAAAGTGCTATCCCGCCACGGCTTGCCGCACCACTGGGTGCTTGGTGCTAAGACAAAATCAAAAAGCAAGCTGCTCACCCGCACTTGCCAATAAAATCAAAAGAAAACCCCCAATTTTAATGCGTTTTGCAAGCTAGAACATACGGACAATGTGTCCTGGCTTCAATACTGACAATGAACTCGTTACTGACATGCGTCAAACAGCTATCAGCAGCAGACGCCTTGGCTGGCTTGGCCACGTTTGTAGAATGCCAGTAGGTCGACTCCCACAGGATATTCTGTATGGCGATCTAATAGAAGGTAAAAGAGCCGCTGGCCGCCCACTCTTACGTTATACAGATGTGTGCAAACGGGACATGAAGCTCTTTAAGATCGACACCAGCAACTGGGAAGAGGTGTCACTAGATAGATCCACATGGAGAGAGAGCATAAAGGAGGGGTCTTTGATTGCAGATGCCATACACAACAGAAGCAGAAAGAAGGGTGAAAGTGCAACGGCGCCTGGTGATTACATATGCCCAACCTGCGATCGCAGCTGTGTATCAAGGATCGGCCTCTTTAGTCACACAAGAGCTTGCAAGGGGAAAAGATCGTCTCTCGAGACGTAAAATGCCATAGATATTAGTAAATTAAATTAATATTTGTATTAGTAAATAATAGATCTACTATTACTATAATATTATATATCTAGATCTGATCATCTATTATATCTTATAAATTTTAAATCTAAATCTCAATCTGGCCCATGACTATGAGTAGTATGAGTCTATGTCTATGGTCCATACAATGATGTATGTTACATGGTAGGCCTATAGAATAGATTTACTGATTTAGTAGAATCTATCAGCCAACAGGTTTGAATTTAGTATTTCTCTAAAATTATTATTTTGAGCCCCAAATAAACAAAGGAGGTGCTATAGCTGAGTGGTAAAGTGCTTGGCTTCCGATCCAAGACGTTCTGGGTTTGAAGACAGGGGTTACAAATTTGGAATCTTTATGGTGCCTCTGAGACTACCCAGCTCTAATGGGAAGGCATTAGGTGGGCTAAAGAAAAAGTGGTTGTTCATTGTGCTGGCCACATGACACCCTTGCTAACTGTGGGTCACAAAAAACTTATGAACTTTATCCTATGACTAAGAAGCACAAATTATTTGTGTTGTCGAATGACTGTGAGAAAGCATTTAATAGTGTGAAACAGAAGATATCCAATCATGGAATCTTAAGTTATTTCAACCCGGAGAAGAAAGTAACTATCCAGGCAGACAGCAGTCAAAATGGCCTAGGAGCTGTACTACTACAAGATGACAAACTAATAGCATACGCATCAAGATCACTCACAGAGTCTCAGAAAAAGTGGTCTCAAATCGAAAAAGAACTTTTGGCAGTAGTAGTAGCTCTAGAAAAATTTGACCAGTACACGTACGTAAGAACAATAATAATACAGAATGATCATAAACCATTGGTGGCACAGATGGAAGGGGGGTAATTGGTGTGTGTAGTCAGCCGACACAAATCGCCCCAGGCCAGACGAGCGGTCAAGCGTGACGAGTTATGACGGTCAGCCTAGACGAGCCGGTTCGCGAAACATCGGCAGGGTGAACAGAGCTCAGGAGCGTCACGAGAATTATAGTCATCTGACCACCTAGAAACGTCGAGGGGCGTTATGTCCGGTTCGAGAAGGCCAGCAGGGACCCTATATAAGGAGCGCAGGTATCAGAGACGATTGAGACACAACTTCCCGATCTACGGTTCGTTACGACGGCTCAGTACAAGTTCGAGGCGAGACAGAGAGACCATTGCAAGAGTTGATACGGCGATACGAGCTATTTGTACAGTCTTATGTTACGTGCTGCCAATTGTACAATATTGGCTGTTATTTATTGACATTAAACTTTTACGTTACTTTGGAGCTCGGCGTTGTCAAGTTCTTTCAGTTGGTGGTGTATGGTGCAGTTTGCAGAGAGCCTGGAAAGTGAGATTCGTAACAATACTTAAAAAATCCCTCAGTTGTGCACCTAAAAGGCTTCAAAGCTTAATGATGCGTTTGTACCGATACGATGTTCAGTACCAGTATACCAAAGGAAGCAGATTACAGATTGCCGACACGCTAAGCAGAGACCCTTTGCCAGAGCATAAAGATTTTCCCGACACCTCTATCAACACTGTAGGACTGGCACTCCCAGATATAATGTTGAACAAAGTTAGAGATGCAGTCAAAGTAGACAATGAGATGCAGATTCTGAAACAGTACATACTAAACGGTTGGCCAGACAAGCATCATATTGTACCAGAAATTAAACAGTATTGGTCACTTGCAGATGTACTGACCTATGAGGATGGCCTTCAAATGAAAGGGGAGAGAATAATTATCCCAAGAGAATTAAGAAAAGAAGTTGAGACCAAACTACATGCAGCACATTTAGGGTATGATGCCACGATGAGAAGAGCAAGGGACGCAGTTTTCTGGCCCGGAATAGCTGCAAGAATAAAAGAAATAACTAATACATGCCAACCTTGTCAGCAAAGCAAACCGGCAAACCAGATAGAAAGCTTAATACAGCATAATGAGGGTTCAGATCCCTGGGATAAAGTTGGAATAGATTTATTTCAAATATTTGACCAACAATACCTTGCCATAGTTGACTACTATTCAAATTTTATTGAAGTAGAACATTTGCACACGACAACAAGACAAGTTGTTATAAGAAAACTAAAAAAAATTATTTGCCAGATATGGTGTCCCCAAAGTGTGCATCAGTGATTTTGGACCTCAGTTTTCATCTGCTGAATTCACCACGTTCATGGAAGCATGGGGTTTCCACCATTTAAAATCCTCACCAGGACATCATCAGTCAAATGGCAAGGCAGAGGCAGCAGTGAAAATATTAAAGAATCTGATGAAAAAATCAAAAGAAAGTAAATCGGATGCCTATGAAGCCCTATTAGAGTTCAGAAACACACCCAGGCAAGATACCAACTTAAGTCCAGCTCAGATGCTATTTGGAAGGGCAACAAGAACGTTATTGCCTAGAAAAGAACATCCTCCAAGAATTTCACAACAAGAAGCCACAGTCAAACGAGAGAAGCGACAGCAAAGTGTGAGAAGACATTATGACAAAAAAGATCGTGACATGAAGTTTCTAAACGTTGGACAGAAAGTTTTTTATCAATCACCCAACGATCCAACCTGGAGACGAGGCAGAGTATGTAAGCAAGTGAATGAACGTGCTTACATTATACAAGGTGACAATGGTTCCAAGTACCAAAGGAACAGAAGACACCTAAGACCAGACACCTCTAACAACATTGACTTTTCGCCAGACAGAGAAAGTGAATGTGACATTTTTCCAGATGGAGAGAATGAGAGCAGCAGCAGTCCACCAAACTCCCAAAACACTCATCAGTACTCTCTGCCACTCTGCAGAAGCCGTCGAGATACGGGGACTATGTTTAAAGACTGTACATATTCATTATGTTGTAAATAATTTTGATTGTTTTTTGTTTTTTTTAGGGAGGAGAGGGGATGTTGGTGGAATGTTATGTCCCTTTCTATATACCCAATATACCCAAACAATAATGTACATTATCCCCCTTTTAGGAATACTGTTTAGAATATAGCGAGTTGTGCCCATAGATAGGGGTAACTACTCTGATAGCCAAGATGGCTGATTAAACTTGTTTACCTGAAAGTATGTCAAGTTCCTATGTCAAGTTTAATTAAGTGTCAATCTTAACATGGCTAATGTAAAAATGTTATAATATCTTATTAACTATTTATTTATTTATTTAAAAAATATGTCCACTAGTCTCACATGTTCTTTGTATAGTAACTCCTGTTCATACAATACTCAAAACGCTATAATACAGATTTATATAAATTAACTTGTTTTAAAACATTGTAAATGTATATTGTTTGGATAAGAATAAAGTTTTTCTGTTGACTATTATTGTTAAAGATTTGTTGATCACTCTGCTTAATCATTCATATGCGGGTCATTATTTTTAAAACATTTCTGATAATAAATGAAAGTACAAGTTTGTGATTGGTACATGTCATATAACAATTTTTAGTGACATTTTGACAAAACTATTTTGATATTTGACAGTAAATACATTAAATGATGGGCTGTGATTAGTGTGAATTGAGAGCTAATCATGTATTGAATTTTTCTGTTTGATCCTTAGTGTACTTTTCACGTCAACTAAATGTTAATGAAAATTTAATATTTAATCAATTAATCATTGAAAAAAACAACACAAAATTTTTGATAAATAATAACATCTACCTTTGTTTAATAATTTTATTTTATTATTTTTCATCATAAGAATTTCTTACTTTCCATAAACTATAATTTATTTATAGTAATGTCATAACACAAAACCATAGATATAAACTAAGTTAAAGTAAATGTAAGCAAAGCAATTGAATAGGCCTACTCGTATTGATAATTTACAATTCAATAATATTTTATCAAACTGGAATTTCAAGAAATATTTCATGTACTTAAGTCAATGTGACAACATAAAACCTAAAATTAATGAAATAAAGTAAAGTAAATTTCATACAAACATTTCTATGTGACTAAAAATGTATCTTTATGTTCTTTAATTTAAGATCTTGTATTTTATACTAATATTGACAACAAAAATATTATTGAATGAGATAAAAGTAAATTATATATATATATATATTGTAATATATTACATTAAGCAACTCAACGGCAAGGAAAACAATAACAATATAAGTTTAATCAAAATGGATCTTCAAACAAGGCCGATATCAACAACCCGCTTTTTTTCATCAGACTTCCTACCTGTGACCAACTATTTTCATAACATTGTTTTAATAGTGCACAAATGTGCACCACAATAATGGTGCGGAAACAGAGTTACAACATTGCCCCCTTCTCAGATTTGTCCGTCCCGGACTAAGAGCAGTGGACTAGTTGATGTAGGCGGAGGTCTGTCGATTGTGGCGACAATGATCTTATCTTGCCACCTCAATGAAGCCATCTGCGTTGTGCTTTGCGTATGTCTCTTTCTCCTTCTGCTCCAATTGATCTGCCTTGGTTAAGGGCAGCCTCATAGCAAGAAGAGAGGCAGAAGATGTCATGGCGGTGGTCATCAGGACCATTTGTTCCACACGTTGCTCCAGCAGGCTTTCTCGATGCGCTGTAGGGCTGTTAAAAACGAAATAATCTTTCTCTCTCCACTTGCACTCCCTCCTCCTCTCTTCATTCATTCAGTCCATTCTCGTGCGCCGGTGCACAGCCATAGAGTCTCTACAGAGCATGGTCATTACACTGACACCAATGTAATAATATAAGAGACAAGGCCAACTCAACGAGACATATATTTATTGATAAGACATCACAAGTACACAAATAACATCTTCATTATACTACAGTGTCTCTATTTCCCACTTCTAGCCTTGGGCCCTGATGAGTGCTCCCAGATGCGTCTTTGGCAGCCTCATATGACAGAGCGTAAACCAGGGCTTCACCTGCCTTGCGTTTACCACTAACTCTTGTGGCTTTCTTCAACTCAGGGTCTCGAAGCGCATCAATGAAAGCGTCTGTGATAATGACCTCCAGAAAATCTTGTGCGGCGGTTGTGTAGGCCAAATGTGCGAGGCGTTCGATGTCTGTCTCCAGCTCCTGTAGTGTCTCATCGAGGCGTTGTTTTCGGGTTTTCAGTTGCACTCGATAAACTTCTTGCAAATGTTCATCCCCGTACCGGAGTTCCAGAGCCTGAACAAGAGCAGCAAAATCCTGCTGGTTCGGTAGCGACTGAAGCAATTCGGAGGCTTTTCCTCTTAGGGATAACACAAGGGCCGTTGCTTTCTCTTCCTCACTGATCCATTTGTTAACTTGTGCCGCTGCGTCAAACTGTTTCCTATACACGGACCAGGACACGGAACCATCAAATATAGGCGGTTTCATCTTTCCAGGCACTGCAGGTAACACTAATCCAGTAGTGGTCACCGGCGCCTTGCTGAGCCCTTCTCTAAGCTGAAGCCTCAGTTCTGCTATGTCTTTTTCTACTATGTCGACTCTCTGGTTCATCTTTTCCTCAATTGTGGTTATTTTCTGGTTCACTGATACTAATTCAGTCCTGATCCCTGTATCTAGTGTGTCTATTTTGTCCTGCATCGTTCTAATCCCTATATCAAGTGTGTCCATTTTTTCGTGCATTCTATCAAGTGTATCCATCTTTTCCTGCATCCTACCTAGGAGTTCAGTTATATCTGGCCCCACCTCGAATTGATAACTGTCCGGGTCTTCTTCTTCCTCAATCAGGGCCTGTCGGAGCCTAGCTGTAAGCGATCCTTATTACCCCCAATCTTCAGACTTCGATCCCGCAGCTCTTGTTTAATTTCTTTCACCGAGAGCTGATCTAGCTGCTTC
>JADKLZ010001913.1:14079608-14094805 GCA_021533235.1 Biomphalaria straminea
TATATATATCATAATGGCTTAAATAGCCACAGCTGTTTCTTTTTATCTTGTTTAGTGGACTACAATTTAAGTGGCTATTAATTTCATTTATCATTTCCTCTTAGCTGAAAAGCCAGTGTTGTCTCTTTGAAACCTAAGCTTATTTTCTAGGTAACTGGAAGTCCAGAAATTTGGATTTTCGTTTACACTTAAATTACACACCTATAATTTTCAATTTGGCCGTCCGGTATGCAAAATCTTTTTGCTTAGCATGTCATATGTACTTGACACCACTTTTTTATGTAGCTTCGGAAAGTACTCCAACCATCATCACAAATGACACAAGTCCCTTTTGAGTCTGATGGCTTATAAGCATCTTATTTATTAGCCTTATTTTAAATGGTCCTTCTCTCTGTTCCACTGAGTGCTTACATTCATTCAAATATCTATATCGTAACATGTCATTGGGTAGAAAATCAAAGCGAGGACCCTTGCAACTTGTGTAGCCTAGTCAGAAGTAATCAATAACACAGTAAAATGCAATCTAAAAAATGAATTCAGATTAGTTACTGTTTAGTCGCTCTATTTATATATGTGAATGGATAATGATACTTTAGAGTAGACATGTTGAACTTTGGTCATAAGGTTTCTGTGGCATTTTACATCTCGAGAGACAAATCTTTTCCCTTTGCAACTTCTTGTAAGTCTGAGGCCAATCCTTGATACACAGCTTCGATCGCAGGTTGAGCATATGTCAGAAGGTTACACCTTTACAAAGGCTTTAGTTTTTCTGTGATCTAGACATGCTATAAGTTACTATGCCTAGATCTCACTGTGTGTTAAACATGGTTTATTTTGTTTGCAAGACACTCAAAACAAGTAGATCTAGGCTACTGAAGTAGTGAGAGTAGCAGGCGTAGCCTCAGTAGGCCTCTGTCTAGTGATCAAACAATGTTAAACAATCTAGATCTAGGATTCTACTAAAAATCTAGATCTATAAATATTATGATCATAAGAGTAGGCAGCTGTAGTTCTTTAGTCTAGAGATCTAGATCTAAACAAAATTAAACTAGTAATATGCAAATGAGTCGATAAATAGCTTTATATTTGTTATTATGGATCTAGAAGCTAGATAGAATAGTTGCGGCTAACACTTAATTTTCGGTTGTTGTTTTTAATAAATGGATTTAAAATACGATGTCATTTGGCACTAAAAAAGATACCCAGATTGTATTAAAGAATGACTCTCATGACTTTATTAACATTCATGACTACATTGACAAATAAAATGTGTTAAAACTTAAACATAATTATCTTCTTGTTTGAAGTTACGTCTGTAATATATAAGATAAACTGATAAACTAGATAGATCTAGTCACAGTTTAGTCAATAAGCTTATAGATTGACAAGATGTAGATAGATCTATTCTTGTAGTAAAAGCGACTAGGCCTAAAATAAAGGATAATGCCTATAGACTATAGTCTAGATCTAACTGAATCTAACTCTACCAAGTTGACATATATGCCTACTAGATGATTCGTAGATGTGGACTGCATAGTACCAACGTGTCACGGGCTGTTTCGTTTTCTTTCCCCCTCGACTTTTCTTTTTTTTGTGCATGTTTTGAGATATGGAGACATGTAGCCTATAGGCGAGTCAATAATAATAATAAAAGAGTAGAAATGCGTAGCTTGTAGTGTCAAAACTGTATGCAGGTCTCCTACTTTTTTTCCTTGTGATCTTGCATATCGTAGCAATATATGCATTTAGCGGAACGTTAGAGTTAAACATGTTTGCATCCAGATTTAGTGTAAATAACTCAAACACATAAACACTGAAAGATTATATTTTCGGAATTTAGGTCCTATTTTTTGGAAATAATGGGCATTTTATAGGGTGATCGAAAAAAATAACTTTTGTGACGATCTCTTATTCAGGGGAATTTTATCTATTTTATCAGATAGTCAGAAAATGGATAAAAATTTCTACAGATCTATTAAAATATAGTAAACGGAAGTTTTACTCTCAATGCAGGTCGATCCAAGTGGCTAGCCGAGTAAATTTCTTCTTTGGCATTATCACTGATTTTTCAAATCGTACGGTGCGCGAAAATAGATGCGCGACGGCACTTCGTTTCTCTTTGCCTTTGTAAAAAACTCGAAACTGTGTTCCATTAGTATAGTTCCATGGTCAAACCTTAGAACTATACTAAAGGAACTACGACTTCGAGGTCTTTTACAAAGCCGTATCGAAAACGTGTCCTTTACACATGCTTCGCGCATCCTGCAATGCCTACAAAATAAAATTACAAAGACAAAGAAGAATTTTATGCCTCGAACACGCGCAATTTACCCGTGTTGCTTAGAAAATGTTTTTGTTTTTATTTTTATAAACAGATCGATAAAAACTTTATCCATTTTCAGACAAGCTGTTATTGTAGATATAATCTTTTATAATAAGAGATTATCACAAATGATTTTATTTTTGATCACCCTTCACTTCAACTTCACTCTAAAAATATTACTCTGTTTTGAAGTTGCCTTTCGTTTAGTAAATTTCATGTTAGGTATTTTCTATTAGATCTGGGTAATTTTTTATGCTCTACTAATATATCTGGGCCTACTTATATAGCCTACATTTAAAAAAAAATCCATAAGAATGTCACTCCTATATCTCATTAGTGTAATTCATATTTGCATAAAAACAGTCAACAGTAATTAATGCAAAACATAGGCCTACAAATAGGCCTTAATGTAAACGAATTTTATAAACGTGCGATGGATAGAAAGGACCCCTTTTATCAAAAAGTATTTTTTTTTATTGATTTATAATCTATATTTATATAGTATTAAGAGATTTTTTAAAAAAATCTAGATTATGAAAAAATAAATTTAAGTCTATTAGGTCTTTTGATAGTAGACTTATTCGGAGACGGTATATTTAGAGACTTAGAACTAGATCTATATCTAATTATGCTATTATATTGTTATAAACCTGTTTGTGGCACAGATGGGGTAGTGGTATTTGTGTAGTCACCGATGTAAATTGCCCCCAGGCCAGCGCTAGATGAGTGGTCAAGCGTGACGAGTTACAACGGTCAGCCGAGACGAGTCAGTTCGCAAAGGATCGGCGTGGTGAACAGAGCTCAGTAGCGTCACGAGACTTATAGTCATCTGACCACCTAGAAACGTCGAGCGGCGTTCTGTCCGGTTCGAGAAGGCTAGCAGGCACCTTATATAAAGAGCAGAGGTGTCGCAGTCGAAACGGTCCCGCAGGAGATTCAGAGCACGGTCGACTACAGCACAGTTCAGCGGTGCGGTTCTGTATGGAGCATTACGACAGTTCAGTGCGGAGTACTGTCAAGTACAGTTGAGACGGCTGGCGTCTTGATCTTGGTCTGTGATCGAGTCCGACACAACGAGCCCAAGTGTGTGAAGTCAGTCCTGAACTGTTGAACCCAGTGCAAGCCCGGAACGAGACGGAGAGACCAGTGCAAGAGTTGATACGGCGATACGGTGTTAACGGAAAGCTATTTGCACAGTATACGTGTTACCAATTGTACAATATTGGCTGATCTTTATTGACATTAAACTATTACGTTACTTTGGAGCCCGGAGTTGTCAAGTTCTTTAAGTTGGTGGTGTATGGTGCAGTTTGCTAAGAGCCTGAATAGTGAGATTCGTTACAATATTATCAATGTTTATAAAAGTTGATCTCAACTATGTTTACGATATTAGAAACGGACATTTTAATTGTAGACAATATTTCAAAATAATCAAATGAAATCAACCTAATTAATGTACCGATAGCCTTTCAGATCTAGTATGCATTTTTGCGGACGATACTTATGAGCCTAGAATAGATCTAATATATGATGTTACTTAAAACTATGTTAAATAAGTACTATTTATCTGGGTATATTTAAAACTAGGAAATAGATCTAGGCATTTTCCATAACGATAATATATTGTTATGACTTCGCCATGCGCACCGCCATTCAGGCTAGTACAGAGATGCGCACTATGAGTGAATAGACAGAAGTCGGATGTTGACATGAGACGACCGATTTCCGCCCAAAGCTAGAGAGTGGAAAGAAGACGCTGTGCTAAGAGAAGATGTCTTGTGTAATTATGATGTCCATGTAAATAAACATCGTTGTCTCGTTGAGTTTGCCTTCTTAAATTATTACGCTGGTGTCAGAAGTGGGATTATAGGCAACTCAACGAGAGGAGATAGGACTTCATCACAATGAAACCTCTTACCTGTTACCTATCCCTTAGTCTGGTGGACCGTTGGGGCACCAAGCAAGACTCGTAGACCATCTTTCTCCATTCCTCTCTATCCTTTGCCCTGTTTAAAACCTCTTTCAATGGTAGGCCTGTCCATTCTTTGATGTTGTCTTCCCACCACTTTCTCTATATGCCTCTTCTTCTTTTTCCTGGTACTGTTCTCTGGAGGAAGGTCTTTGCGAGTCCCGACGATATTGTTACATGGCCATACATTTTAAGCTTTCGTTTCTTCACAGTAGTTAGCAGGTCATCATGGGGTTCGATCGCTGCAGTAACCCTGTCTCTTATCTCATGATTTGTGATGCAGTCTTTAAATGTGATGCCTAGGATCCTTCTGTAGCATCTCAATTCCATTGCTAGGATCCTCCTCTCTAGCTCTGCAGTCAGCGTCCAAGACTCACAAGCATATAGAAATGTGGCGATGACCAGGGAGCGCATCAGTCTGATTTTGGATGCTTAGGGCTAAGCCTTTGTCTTTCCATATTAGCTTAAGTTTAGAAAGGGCTGCTGAGGACTGTGCTATTCGGACCATTAATTTGGGCTTTGTTCCCTCATCCGAGACAATAGCTCCGAGGTATTTAAAGCTGCTAACGCTAGTTAGCTTTTCGCCTCCAATACTGATGGCCTTTGTAAAGCCCTGTTGGCTATTGGTCATAATTTGGTTTTTTTCTGCATTTATTTGCATGGCATAAGCTGCTGACGTCTTGTCAATGCGCATCACTAGGTCGGCTAGCTCGTCTTCTGTCCCTGCTAGGCCATCAATGTCATCTGCGAAGCGCAAGTTTGTAACTTTTCTTCCTCCAATGCTTACAGTACCTTCAAATCCTTCGAGAGCATCTTCCATTATTCTTTCAAGGAAGATATTAAAGAGTGTTGGCGAGAGGAGACAGCCTTGTCTTACTCCAAAACCAAAACCATCACAATGACATCGTTAAAAACATTAGACCAACTCTCAGTTAAAGAACTTAGGAAGGAACTCCGTAACTGATATCTGATAATTGGTGGTAACAAGGAGATGCTTACAGCTCGTCTCCGGCAGGACTTATTAGAGGAAGACGAAGATCCGGTTACCTACTTATTTGAAATTAAACAGGAGATTATGAGCTTATTGGCAAGATGCATGAGGGTATTGGTGCACTGTGTGAACAAATGAACAGGATGGGGAACAAGATAGATGAAATTGTATCACAAGCAGAAGGCCAAATAGACCAAATTGATAAAATTGAGTCGCAAGCGAAAGAATGAATAGACTTTTTGAAGGAGCAGTTGCCTGTGGACTAGTTGGTGAAAAAGTTGCATGATCAGGACTGTGGCTCCACAATCAGTGGTGACAAAGACGCTGGGGATTGGAGCGCCGTCTATGTCTGTATTGTGGGCAATTCTTGTGGTTTTGACTTTAAAGACGAGAAACGTGACAACGATTGCTGCGACAATCTCGAACGGAAAGAGATAAATGAAAAACTGCAGTCTTTTATCTGCCCGAAGCTTTTGTTCCTGTTGCACCTGTTACCAGTACCTCAATCAGCTGGACCGTGTGACAAGTAGGTCAAAGATGGTGGCCGTTTAGGTGTCTAGGGGGTTTAGATAATTTGAGGACCTTAACTTGCACATAGACTGACAGGCACAGCGTTATGAATGCAGGCAACAAATACTTTCTAAGTAAATATATGTGGTTTCAAGGTTGTCATGGCCAGGGGTGTCAATGGGGATAAGCTCCCATTGTCTGTAAAATACTCCTAAAGGCATGCGTCTCAGATAGCCTCTGACAACTAAGTCCAGCACCTGGCCTGCTCGTGTGGCTTAGATATTAAGCACAGCGAAACTGCTAATACTAACAGGTGAAGGGGTGAAGGCGGTTACCTGGCGCCACAAAACCAGGAGCTTCGGGCAGATGGAGCTCGTCAGCCTAGTAAGGCATTTCAGCAAGGAGATGGGTACTCTGACTTCAAACCCACGCTGCCTTGCGGTACTAAGGCTTCAGGAGACAACCTCGAGGAAAAATCAGGAGTGAAGCCCCTTAGGCGATGGGAGTACCAGCTACGGAATTACCTCCGGCAGCTTCTGCAACTGAGTTGGTGCCAAATGTAATGCGTTGCGTTCCTTTGGATCACATCAGCAAGGTCGAGAGAGGGATCATGACGCATGGGCCACCCATGACCCCTTTATCTGAGGCCCAGGAATGCGCCCCGGAGAGGACACTCTGGTGCTGCTGCAAAGTGGCTAAAAAACACGGGAGACAACAGTTACGGGTTATAAGTCCAACTTGATTGGCGTAATGTATGGACGCCACGGGTTGTCTCTGACGGTGGGAGAGGTCTTCGCGCCTCACTGATCAGCTACCGCCCGATTCAACCTGGGCAGCCCCCAGACAGTTGGGTGCTGATCCGCCACAGCCTGCCTGCTCTAATGGGTGCTTAGAGCTTAGTTTAAAACGACAAGTAGGCTGTAAACTTGCACCAAGCAACAAAAGAAGAAAAATTAAAAAATAAAATTCCTATTATGCGAATGGCCACATGGAACGTCAGGACAATGTGTCCTGGTCTTACAGATGACCTACGGCAGGTTGACGATGCAAGGAAGACGGCAGTCATTAACAACGAGCTGAAGAGACTACACATTGACATTGCAGCTCTCCAAGAAACCCAATTAGCCGAAGACGGCATGCTCCGTGAGGCTTATTACACTTTCTTTTGGAAAGGAAAAGCACAGGAAGAGACGCGAATGCATGGTGTCGGCTTTGCTGTCAAGAACAGTCTACTTCCAACAATAGTCCCTCCAGTTGGTGGCTCGGAAAGGCTACTAAGCGTAAGTATGATGACTACATCTGGAAAAGTCACTCTATTTAGTGCCTACGCCCCTACACTATGTTCACTCCAAGAGGACAAAGACAAGTTCTACGAAGACCTAAAGGAAGCCATTGAGACTTTTCCTCAAAAAGATCACATGTTTATTCTAGGTGACTTCAATGCAAGAGTAGTCGCAGACCACACTACCTGGCAAGACTGCCTTGGGCTTTTTGGAATCGGCAGGATGAACGAGAACGGGCAAAGACTTCTTGAATTCTGCGCATACCATAAACTCTGCATTACGAACACATATTTCAGGACAAAACCACAGCATTGTGTCTCATGGAGGCATCCTAGGTCTGGACACTGGCACCAGCTGGATATGATACTGACACGGAAAAGAGACATTGGAAACATACTGCTGACACGTAGCTTTCAAAGTGCGGACTGTGATACTGATCACACTTTAGTGTCCTGCCGGACAAGACTACGGCCTACTAAGATTCACTCATCACATGGAAAAAGTAAAGCACGCCTGAATACTGCAAACACAAAGAATGCTGATCTTAGCTTCGAATTCACAAAGAAATTAGAGGAAGCTTTCAAAAACTTTTCAGTGACTGTTGTAGAAAAAACCTGGACGCTCATACGTGATACTATGTAACAAACATCATCACTGGTCTTTGGCAACAAAACAAAGAAAAATGAAGACTGGTTTGATGCAAGCCTGCAAGAAATGGAAACTGCTACCAGAAACAAGAGAGCAGCCATGTTAAAATACAAGAAGGATCCCACCCCTAGAAACTTACAAGCACTCAGATCTACTCGAAACGATGCCCAACGAATAGCAAGACAGTGCGCAAACAAATATTGGCAGGGCCTATGTGAAAACATCCAATCCTGTGCCGACTGTGGTAACATCAGAGGACTCTACAAGGGCATGAAAAAAGCCTTTGGACCTCACATCAGCAAGTGTGCCCCACTTAAGTCAAAAGATGGCTCAATCATTAGCGATCGTGCACTGCAAATGGAGCGTTGGGTGGAGCACTATGCAGAACGTTATCAGATTGAAAATGTCATCTCGCCAACTGCTTTATCTAACTTCCCACCACTCCCAGTTTTTTTGCGAATTAGACGAAACACCCTCTGTAAAAGAACTGAGCACAGCCATTGATATGCTTGCACACGGGAAAGCACCCGGAGGAGATGGTATTCCTGCTGAAGTCATTCAGGCTGGGAAGCATGCCCTAATCAGGCCACTCCATGAATTGTTAAGTTTGTGCTGGGAGCAAGGAATGGTCCCCCAAGAATTGAAGGATGCCAACATTGTAACAATTTACAAAATGAAGGGCGACCGCACCGACTGTAACAGTTATAGAGACATCTCACTTCTTAGCATAGTTGGGAAGGCTTATGCCAGAGTAATACTGAAGCGGCTGCAGATCTTGGCAGAACGAGTTTACCCAGAATCGCAGTGTGGCTTCAGAGCCGGTAGATCCACAACAGATATGATCTTTTCCTTGCGGCAGCTACAGGAGAAAAGCAGAGAACAAAGGCAGCCCCTCTTTATAGCCTTTATTGACTTGACCAAGGCGTTTGATCTTGTCAGCAGAACCGGCTTGTTTGCTGTCCAAACAAGCTACGGAAACTAGTGTCAGCATTTCATGAAAATATGCAGGGCACCGTACAATTTGACAGTTCCGCCTCTAGGCCATTCTCCATCAAGAGCGGAGTAAAACAAGGGTGTTCTGGCTCCAACACTATTCGGCATCTTCTTTTCGGTTGTACTCACCAGCGCTTTCAAATCCCTGGAAGATGCTTTTTAACCTAGCACGCCTTAAAGCCAAAACGAAGAGATGGCGTATCTTGATTAGAGAACTGCTGTTTGCCGACGATGCCGCACTCATATCTCATTCACAAGAAGGATTGCAGAGGCTTGTGAACGCAATGGCAGCTGCTTGTCAGGAGTTTGAACTTACAATTAGTCTCTCCAAGACTGAAATCCTGGCACAAGATGTTTCAGAAACACCAGTGATATACATCGGAAATCACACACTTACGGTGGTGCAAGAGTTCACATACTTGGGAACAACAATAGCCAGCAACCTTGACTTGGACAATGAGCTTACAAAAAGAATAGGGAAGGCATCTGCTGCAATGTCAAAACTCTTTAAGCGTGTGTGGGAAAACACCAAATTGACCACGGCAACCAAAATCCTTGTCTATAATGCCTGTGTCCTAAGCACACTCCTCTATGGCAGTGAGAGCTGGGCAACTTACATGCGTCAAGAACACAGATTAAATGGCTTCCACCTACGTTGCCTGCGACGCATAATGTGCATCTCCTGGAGGGGTCGTGTCACCAACCAGGACGTTTTGACTCGGGCCAACATGCACAGCATCTATGCTCTCCTTCATCAGAGAAGACTACGCTGGCTGGGTCATGTCACGCGCATGCCAGATGGAAGAATCCCGAAAGACATCCTATACGCTGAGCTAGCAGAGGGAGCCAGACCCAAGGGGCGCCCAAGATTAACTTACAGAGATGTCTGCAAGCGAGACATGAAGGCAGCGAGCATCGACCAAAGTATGTGGGAGGAGATAGTCCAAGACCGAACAGCATGGAGACAGACTGTGCGTGATGGTATGAACTTTGCTGAATGCAAAAGAAATGAAGCTGCATCGGCCAAGAGAATGAAAAAGAAAGCTGCCCTGCTGTCAACCAGCCCTAAAACTGAGGAATATAAATGCACGAACTGTGGCAAACTATGCCGATCCAGAATTGGCTTGATCAGCCACTCCAGATTATCCCTGTCTCAAGACGTGGCCAAAGCTAGTGACTCATCTCGGCGCATCCATTGTCTTCCGAGACAGAAGGAGCCATATACATATAAATATATTGTTACGACCTCACCATGCGCATCGCAAGTCTAGCAAGCGCACCACTAGTGAACGGACTATAACAAGATGTTTACAAGAGAGTAACGATTTCCGCCCAAGGCTAGAAGTGGAAATATAGACACTGTAGTTAATGAAGATGTTATTTGTGTACTTGTGATGTCTTATCAATAAATATATGTCTCGTTGAGTTGGCCTTGTCTCTTATATTATTACAATGGTGTCAGAAGTGAGGATTTTATAGGCAACTCAACGAGAGGAGGTAGGACTTGATCACAATGGCATCGTTCACACTATTAGACCAACTCTCAGTTAAAGAACTTAGGCAGGAACTCCGTACCCGATATCTGCTAAGTGGTGGTACCAAGGAGGAGCTTACAGCTCGTCTCCGGCAAGCCTTGGTAGATGAAGAAGAAGATCCGGATGCTTACTTGTTTGAAATAGAACCGGATATTTATGAGCTCATTGGCAAGATGCATGAAGGTGTTGATGCAATGTGTAAACAAATGAACAGTATGGGGAACAAGATAGATGAAATGGTATCACAAGTAGAAGGCCAAATAGACCAAATTTATCAAAATGAGTCGCAAGTAAAAGGAGGAATAGACTTGTTGGGGAAGGAGCCGTTGCCTGTGGACTCGTTGGTGAAGACGTTGCATGGTCAGGACTGTAGCTGCACAAACAATGGTGACGGAGACTCTGGAGATTTGAGCGTCTGTGTCTGTGTTGTGGGCAAGTCTTGTGGTTGTGACTTTAAAGACGAGAAACGTGACAACGATTGCTGCGACGATCTCGAAGGGAAAGAGAGAAATAAAGAAACTTCAGTCTGTTATGTGCCCGAAGTGTTTGTTCCTGTTGCACCTGTTACCAGTACCTCAATCAGCCGGACAGATCGAGACAACGTTGGGTCTGCGTCTAAGCCTATTGCTATAGACCTTAAAGACCTCTGCCTATCTGCCGGTGCTCACGAAGGAAATGTGAAGCTCGACAACTGCGTCCAGAACTTGAGCATGAACTGTGCGTGCGGCGCATCACACATAGAATTTGGGTGCCAAGAAAACCATCAACATGGCATATATACTTCTGCCATCATCATTGACATTGGCATAAATGAATGTCAGTCAACCCACACTACATCGGAGCTGTCAAGAGGAAGACATCTTTCACTTGAACTTGAAGAGACCTATCTCCTGGACGTGAAACTGTTAGCTGAGGATGACTGCGGCGCATTGGACTTGATTTGCAACGTGGCTGAAGTTGAACCTTCAGTCCCCACGAGAGAAGTCTGTCGAAAGGGTCTGCTTAAACGGCCTGCCCGACTAACGGCTGTGCTGAGGAAAACAGTGCTCGACACTATCTCGTTGAGTGTCAAACGGTCACGCCATTTTCTCAACAACAGCCTGGTCAACTGTAGAAAGAGAAAGCGACGGCTGAGGAAAGCTGGGCAGATGACTTCGTGGGCAACAGGCACCCTACCGCATGTGGTTTCCACTGACCTCCACCTGAACTGTCAAACCTCAGCTGCAGTGTTTTTCTTTTCGGGACGAAAAGTGATAAGACGGGGGCAATGTTACGAACTCACCATGCGCATCGCAAGTCTAGCAAGCGCACCACTAGTGAACGTACTATAACAAGATGTTTACAAGAGAGTAACGATTTCCCCCCAAGGCTAGAAGTGGATGGAAATAGAGACACTGTAGTATAATGAAGATGTTATTTGTGTACTTGTGATATCTTATCAATAAATATATGTCTCGTTGAGTTGGCCTTGTCTCTTATATTATTACAATATGTACAGTTTATTTACATAGAGAAAAATAAGTAAAGGTAAAATGCTGTACAGGGTTAGGTTGGGGCCTAATAATTTACATAAAATGAAACTACCATCATAAGATATGAGAACCAAGTGGTCTGAGTGTCATTAGGCTGGTTGCTTAGCTTTAAATCCTATGCTGCTCTGACGAGACTGGTATGGCTGATGCTGAGTGGGTGGGCTGGCGTGATCGATCCTAGCGCAAGGGACAGTCCAACCATACGTAGCTGCAGGGACGGGTCTTCTGGCAAGCGGTTGTTGGTCGGACTCTTCTGAGTAGTAAGTAAGGCTGGTATCTTCAGATCTGGTTTCAGCAGACTGGTAACAGCGTTACGAAGTTAGGGCTTCTAGTAGAAGTAGCCTGTAATAAAAGCTGCAACGAGATGCGTAGATCGACTTAGCCATAATGATGACACTAGAAGGTAGACGCCTTTCCGTGAAGGACATCTTCAGAATGTTTAAATAGAAACCATAATCTAGTTTCACAATAGTAAGGGGAGTTAATCAAATAAATATTGCATTCCAGTCAGGGAGATGACAATAGTAGTAATAATTGTGAAGTCTCACAAAGGGGAACAACTAATAGTAATAAATATTTGACGTGAAGAAACTATAAGTTTCACAAATTTCAAAGGGAGCCAACGCATAGTATTGTATTCCGTCAGGGGAGACTACAAGTAGTTTTAAATTGTAAGACGCACCTTGTCACGGTGAGATCGTTACGAGCCGCTTGGATAGCGAGATGAAAGGGGAAGGGGGGAGAGATGGCTGATGGTCAGCGACCAGGTGGCCATTGTTTACATCTGGCCGCGTGGCCTGAACAATAGAGTACGGTTGAATGGAGACAGTGCGCGTTCAAGGGACGAAAATCTTATCAAGGTA
Source organism: Biomphalaria straminea (assembly GCA_021533235.1). NCBI lineage: Eukaryota > Metazoa > Mollusca > Gastropoda > Planorbidae > Biomphalaria > Biomphalaria straminea. Next base: position 14,092,256 of record JADKLZ010001913.1, read on the forward strand.
CACTTTAATACAAAGGGAAATAATTCATATATCTCCTCCAGCATAGTGTCAAGACGGCGGTCAGCCGAAATAAGACAATGATAGGATAAGATAAATAAGATAATGTATACATGGTTTTACCTAACTAATAAGTCTGGCCAATTGCCGATAAAATAGAATATAGAAATAGTTACGGCATTCCTTGTCACGGAATGAGTGTAAATATATATACTTGGTAATAATACATGTTACATAAATATTTTGATAGTGACCGGCCTAGGGATTTATCAATAATAATAGTAATGGCTCGTGGCGAGCGGTAATTTATCATCAGTAATTAATAATAGCTAAAGAGCTAAATACATGTGGCAAGAATTATGATACACTCTAGTCCAGATAAAGTGGATGACTTTGACTATTTAGTCGTACAAGTCATGATAATAAAATATGATACATAAAGTGACTACTTACATAATCCAAGATAAGAATTACACAAATATGTACACAAATATAATGCACTAAATAAATGCACAAATATATAAATACAATAGTTAAGAGGCTATCAAGCATAAACCACGTAAAGCTTACCACCAAATCCAATAGTAAGGAAAAAAGAATGAAATGGATATAGTAAATGGATATAGTAAATGAATAAGCAAGCTCAAGCAGAGATATGTATCTTCCCTCTCAGCTCCCCAGAAAGAAATGAAATGAAAATAGGAAATTCTATCTCTTTTAGCCGCGTGTGTCAGGATGCGGGGCATCCAAGGTGTTTAGGTTGTCTGACGTGCCTAGGAGAAGATTATCGCTTGACCTTGCCGCGTGTTTCATGTATGGACATGGGCCCTTATTGAATGACCACGAGACGATAGACTCGTGTCCCTTTGTATCACCAATATGGCCGGGCGACAAAGACTGTTTATCTTACGCGACAGGGATTAGCTGCGCGAGAACGTCCTTGTTGTCGATTCGAAAAAGGGTCTATTTGAATTGACCCGTCCCCCGAAAGGGGGGGGTGCGGCAGGATGTTAGGTCAAGATATTTAGAGGCGTGTTTTTTCTTGTCGATAAAGAATGTGCTAGACGTGTGTCAGATTAAGTAGTACAGCGTGACATGGATGCCTAGAAAAAAAGGGGTGGTGGTAATAGCAGCTCTAGATAGCCACAAGGGCCAAGCTGAGATAATAGAGATACGATAAAAAATTAAATAAAGTAAATGCCTAGATCCAAGTGATACCTTAAGTGGGCGAAATTTATTTTTGTCCCAGACAGATCAAGACAACGTTGGGTCTGCGTCTAAGCCTATTGCTATAGACCTTAAAGACCTCTGGGAAGGGAAAGAGAGAAATAAAGAAACTTCAGTCTGTTATGTGCCCGAAGTGTTTGTTCCTGTTGCACCTGTTACCAGTACCTCAATCAGCCGGACAGATCGAGAGAACGTTGGGTCTGCGTCTAAGCCTATTGCTATAGACCTTAAAGACCTCTGCCTATCTGCCGGTGCTCACAAGGGCAATTTGAAGCACGAATACTGCATCCAGAACTTGAGCATGAACTTCACGTGCGGCGCATCACACGGGAAATGTGGATGTTAAGAAAACCATCAACAAGGCATTTATGCTTCTGCCATCATCATTGACATTTGCATAAATGAATGTCAGTCAACCCACTCTACATCTGAGCTGTGAAAAGGAAGACATCTTACACTTGAACTTGAAGAGACCTATCTCCTGGACGTGAGACTGCTAGCTGAGGATGATTGCGGTGCATTGGACTTTCTTTGCAACGTGGCTGCATGTGAACCTGTAGTTTCCATGAGAGGGTCTGGGAGGGTCTGCTTAAACCGCATGTCCGATCAACGGCTGTGCTGACGAAAACAGTGCTAAACACTATCTGTGTGTCAAAGGGCCACGTCATCGTCGCGACAACAGCCTGGTCAACTGGAGAAAGAGAAAGCGGCACTGGAGGAAAACAATGCGGATGGATTCGTGGGGAACACGCTCCCTGCCGCCTGTGGCTCCCACTGATCGTCCTCCACCTGAACTGTCAAAAAAGGCTGCAGTGCGCACTATTAGTGAATAGACTGAAGTCGAATGTTGACATGATAGGAGACAAACGATTTCTGCCCAAAGCTAGAGAGTGGAAATGAAGACGCTGTGCTAAGAGAAGATGTTGTCTTGTGTAATTATGAGGTCCATGTAAAATTTATCAACGCCATGTAATTCGTGAAATTTAATACGTATAAAATTAAGTTTTATTACTAGTTCTAAAGAACTTAATTAGTTTTGCAAAGTTATGAAAACCACCAACAAAATAATTTCTTTGATTAATTAAACAAATTGATTTCATAGTAAACAAATATGTATCATCTGCAAAATTATGCAAGCATTTTCACCATATTTTAGTATGTTGTGCTAAAACCAAGTTCAGGGCTGAGAGAGATGGCCGGTAGAGAGAAAATGTTAAATCTTCTCAACCCATTACAGGTTTACTAATGATTGAAATTTTTTTTATTAGCATCCCAATATATCTGTGGCATTTTACGTCTCTAGAGACGATCTTTTCCCCTTGCAAG
>JADKLZ010001913.1:14094905-14109404 GCA_021533235.1 Biomphalaria straminea
TCATTTATTCATTTCTCTCCTTTTTTTTTTGTTAGTGCCGGTAATGCTGTATTTCTAAGTGGTTGCTTTTACTGTACATATGTCTATTTTTGTGGGATTAATATGGACTATTTCACTTACATGTATATATTTATACATTTGTTTGTAGATATATAGGTTTATAGATATGTATATAAGTATAAGTAGGTATGTATGTATATGTATATTATATATACTTGTATAACTGTTATTTGTTTAAATAACAGTCATATCGTGAGAGGTGGATGTCAGGGTGAGGTATGGCGAGAATGATTGTTAAGTTGCTATTTTGGTATGATAGTTTTATGTCCCCTTGTTGTGAATGTGAATAGTCGTTTGCACGAGTTATGACTGAATGATTAGTCTTAGTTGAATGTGCGAGAGAATGTTTTAGTAAAGTTTTGCTCTCGGTCCAGGAAGGTTGGGTATGTGCTTTCTGGACTGGTCTTTGTATATTCGTGGCGTTATCGTATTCTAATATATTAATAAAGCCTTTATATTTGGATGAATTCAAACAGGAGTTGGAGTACATATATTAAGTGTTTTTGTGTAATATAATATTTTATAGCAAGTATAAATTAAGTAGAAAGTAAATAATCAGCATACCCCTAGTGAGCCACATCTAACCAAGAGAAGAAACACAAGAGCCAAGTCAAGATATAAATATATATAATTGAACACACTGACACTTCCATATCATCGACTTTAAATGTGACCGATGCAATTCCCTTCAGTTCTAGTTCTTCATCCCCTAATGCTCGTAGGGTAATATTTGAATGTTTTAACTGACTATCAGTTTCTAAAGTGTTCCACCCTGACTCTGATATCACATTGGCTTGTACTCCTGTGTCAATCTTCATTTTGACTATCTTTCCCATAATATTGACATCAACCGTCCAAACTCTGACATTGTTGTCAGTACCAATGGCCTCAAACCACAACTCATTTACTTGGCTTGCTTGACTTTCATCTTTAATCAACAGCCTTGGAATGTTTTGAGCGACATTTTGCAGCGAAATGATTTTTCTTTTTTAAATTTTCGGCATGTCTGTCCGAATGCTGGGCTATTGTGTTTTCCATGCGATCTAACACAAGATCTGCAATCTTTAATGCTACTTGTCACGCCAACATGGTTCCTTGCCATATTCTCCTGTGAGCTTTTAACTGGCTCTCTATCTTCTGTCCTCTATAATTTATTAACAGCATCTATATGTAGTCCTTTCATATCCATCATTTAGTTCTGTGTATGCTCGTCAGCACAAATGATGCTTGCTGCTTTCTCCAAAGTTTAGTCAACGTCTCTCAGAAGTCTCTCTCTCACTCGATCCGACTGTATGCCACATACCAATCGATCTCTGATGAGTTCATCTCAAAGGTTGTCGAACTTTCATTCTTTTGCCTAATTCTTTAAATCAGTATAATACTGTTCAAAAGTTTCACCGTCCTTCTGATTTCTTGTGAAGAATTTAAATCTGTCATACATGTGTTTGACTTGGGTAAAAAATTGATTCTCAAACCTTTCAATTAATTTTTCTAAAGTCTCATATTCACATACTTGAAAAGTATTGTCGATGTCTCGAGCGGGTTCAACGATCAGGTGTAACAATAAAGCTTTCTTCACTGGTTTGGGCTTCATATTCTTTTCAGTGGCGACCATAAACAGTTCGAAACTTTGTCTCCATTTTTTCCATCTTCATCTAGTGACAACGGTTTAGGAGGATGGAATAATTCCATTATTCATACAGATTCTAGATTCTATGTCTAGATCTAGATCCAAAACAATTCAATATGAAATAGTGATATGATACAACTTGATCACAAATAAAATTTAGAAACCACTACCTTCCAGATCTGTCACAAGTTCTGACACTTCTGTCACCAGATCTGTCACAAGATTTGACACTTTTGAGACCAGATCACAAGATCTGACACTTCTGACACTATGTTCTGTTGTCACAGATATAAATAAATATCCGGTGGCCGAGCCTTGCTCGGTTAAATAAATTCCCTGCCCAGCCTGACTGTCGGACAATAAGAAGTTGTACCGGCTTGCCATCCATCCATCCAGTGGTGCTACAGCCCGTGGTCTGCTTTTAGTTTTACACATCCCTTCATTCATATCTCTCAACGAGTTCTTGTTTGCAAAGAAATATTTTAGTGTACTACGGTAAGCCTAGTGACGTAAGGAGAGTTTTTCCCGTTTACGTCATGGAAAACTTTCATTCATGAATTATTCAAGCTAAAATTAATTTTACAAAGAGACATTTTATATATCGAAATAACGGTCGAACTCGAGTTTTCCCGATGTGGCCAATGAGCTGAGAATTTTTTTCTCACTAATATGCAGATACATTGAAATTTTAAAGAAAATCGTTAGAGCCGTTTTCGAAATCAAAGATAAATAAATATATATATACAAGAATTGCTCGCTTAATAGTATAGGATAAAATTACTGTAGACATTAATAATAACAATAAATAATAACGAGATTGAGAACTATTTTATTTCCGCTCAATCTTTTGCTTTAACTCAAAAACAGACAAAAACAATGACGTAATATCATATATTAGCGCAGAGTCCCATAAAGGGAAAAACAAATAGTAATAAAATGCAAGACACACCAGTCACGGTGAGATCATTACGTAGATCACTTAGATTAACGAGTGGAAGGGGGGAGGGGAGGATAACTGATGGTCAGTGACCATGACGCTATTGTTTACATTTGGCCGTGGGGCATAAACAATAGAGAGAGCTTGAATTGAGATAGCGCCCGTTCAAGAGACGCAATTCTCATAAAGGTACAAGCGCAGTATTAGTGAGCCATAAAAATTATCAAGGCAGTCAGCCGAGATAAGATAATGATAAGATAAATAAGATAATGTATACATGGTTTTACCTAAGTAATGTGTCTTGGCAAACAGGGCCGTTAAAAAAAATATATAAATAATTAAGGCATTCCTTGTCACGGAATGAGCGTTAATACATACTTGGTAATAAGACATGTTACAGAAATATTATGATAGTTCCCGGTCAAGGAATTTATCAATAATAATATGAAGGGCTCGTGGCGAGCGGTAATTTATCAGCGATAAATAATAATAGCTAAAGAACTAAATATATGTGGCAAGAATTGTTAATAAATTCTAGTCCAGATAAAGTGGATGACTTTGACTATTCAGCAATAAAAGCATGATATAAAATATAATACATAAAGTGATCTACTTACATAATCCAAGATAAGAAATACACAAATAGGTACACAAATATAATGTAGTAAGTAAATGCACAATATATACACACTAAGTAAAAGTTTATTAAGCACTCTATAAAGCTACATACCACCAAATCGAAAGTAAGGAACTGAGAAATGAATAAGCGTAGAGCTCAAACAAAGATATGAATCTTCCCTCTCAGCTCTCCAGAATGAAAATGAGATGGTTTAATACATCTTGTCCATATAAAGATGGATAAGAGATGGGGCGAGAGGGGAGGGACATAATACCAAATATGGCAGGCTGTCTGTCGTGTTAAGATAAATAGATCCCTGCTTGACCCTGCCGCATGTTTCCGGTGTATCGATAAGTATTTGAAAGACCAGGAAACGGTCGACTGGTGTCCATGGTCTCTCCAATATGGCCAGAAGACGGGGAATGTTTGTCAAGGACGATAGAGATTGCCAGCGCGAGACGATCTAGGTACGGAAAGGATCCTTTAAAGTGACCAGTCTCCCCCGAAAGAGAAGGGGCCGGCAGGATGTCCGATCAAGATAGGTACAGGTGTGCGTACTCGTATCAATTGTTTGGCGAGACACGTGACAGCGATGTCTAAGAGAGAGAGAGGGAGAGGGGGGTTGGATCAGCGAGGTGGTAGTAGTGTGTTTTAGCGCCAGATGGGCTAAGTTAAGAGAACACAGATAAAATATTAAAAATAGATTCATTAAATGCTTAGGCCAGAGTGATACCTTCAGTGGGCGAAAATATTTTTATCGCAATATAAAGCAGGAAAATGGCATACAAATTACGTATTTTTAAAGCGAATTCTTTCCTTTCCCATATCCACATATTTTAGCGGCCCTCGAAAGGGGAAAAGAGGCTATTATTTTTGTGTGGCCTGTCTGTCCGTCTGTCTGTCTGTTCGTCCGTCTGTCCCTTTTATATCTCAGAAAGTAGAAGAGAAAATGAAAATCGGACATCACAATATTTTAGATCATTCAAAGTTCTGATGCAACGGCTACTTTTTTCTTTTCTAAAAGCTCAAAATCTAAATAGTATGCATTATAAATAAGATATAATTTAAAACAATTAATAATGTTATAACTGCATTTAATTTCACGTTTTAATTTTGTTACGAACAAAGTAACCAACAAATAAATAAGGCAAAGAAAAGAGGCCTAAGGCAGGCCCAAAGATTCCTATAATGAAAAGGCTAAAATTTAATAGCGTAAATTCTGAGGTTTCCTTTTAAAATTATCTCCTGTGGCTTTTTAAAGGGGAGACGATCATTTACCATATATTTAACACATGCAAACGCTTGTAAATTTTTGTGCCAAAAAATATTTTTTTTCATATTTGAATTGTTAAGTTATGTAACTTATGTTATACAAAGTACTATATTTCATCAGCCTCCTTCAGTCATAGAACGACTATGGTTCATCTCGCACACTTCCGCGTGTGGCTGTGGAGCCCTATTTTGGAGAGACACTGCCGTCCACAAGTATGCAGGTAAAGGTGGTCTTCGCTACAGTGGTAGAGGAGCTGGTCATTTTCCGCGTTGTCCGCTTTTCTTCCAGAGCTGAGGCAGATGCTTTTTCGCTGTCCATATCCATAACTTTCTTGGTCACTGTCTCTCTCCATCTGGTGCGGTCTAGAGCTGCATCTTTCCACTGGTCAGTATTGATGTTCACTGATTTGAGGTCACGTTTTATTACATCTATGTAACGGAGGTGGGGCGACCAGTTTTTCTTGAGCCAGTCGCAAGTTGTCCGTAGAGGATGACTTTCGGTATGGGATTGTCCTCCATCCGGCGAACATGTCCGAGCCAGTGCAGGTAGCGTTGTCTGAGGGCTGTAAAGATGCTGGGAATACCTGTTCGTGCAAGGATCTCAGTATTGCACACTTTTCCTTTCCATGTGATTTTCAAGATCCTACTAAGGCATCGCAAATGGAACGAGTTCAGTCTTCGCTCTTGCTTTGCGTAGGTGGTCCATGATTTACTGCCATACAGCAGCGTACTCATAACGCATGCCTTGTAGACTTCCTTTTGGTCGCTGTAGTTAGCTTCTGGTTTTCCCAAACTCTTGACCTCAGTCTAGCGAAGGTCGATGCAGCTTTCCCTATGCCATATTCGTTACAGGCCTGAAAGAAGCTGGACATTAGTAACTGAAGTTCCTCTTGTGAGTGTGCCACAACCGCTGCGTCGTCCGCGAAGAGCATGTCTCTTATGAGGGTTGTTCTGGTTTAGTTTTGGCCCTCAGTCTAGCAATATTTAGACGTTTGCCATCGAATCTGGAATGGAGATATATGCCTTCTGTGGAATTATCAAATGCGTGGTGGATTAGCATTGAAAAGAGTATTCCAAAAAGGGTTGGGGCCAGGACACAACCTTGTTTTACTTTTCTGTTTATATTGAAACTTTCAGAGCAGGCGCCATTGAACTGTACTGTTCCTATCATATTTTGGTGGAAAGAGACAATAATATTTAGCAGCTTGGGTGGACAGCCTATTAACTCTAAGATTTTAAAGAGACCTTCTCTGCTGATAAGGTCAAAGGCCTTGGTCAGGTCGATGAATGCGATGTACTTTTCCTGAAGTTGACGGATAGAGAAAATCATGTCAATTGTGGATCTCTCTGAGCGAAAGCCGCACTGTGATTCTGGATAGACTCGATCAGCAAGTTTTTGTAGCCTGGGGAGTATCACTCGAGCAAAGACTTTGCCTACAATGCCTAGGAGAGAGATTCCCCTAGTAGTTGTTGCAGTCGCTTCTGTCGCCTTTGTTCTTGTACAGGGTGATGTTCTTTGCATCCCGCAGATCCTGTGGCACAGCACCTTCAAAGCAGTTCGTGTAAAGGTTGGATTAGTGTAGTTTTACACTGTTTTAGTAGATCAGGGGGGATGCCATCGCATTCGGGTGCTTTGCGGGCAGCCATGTTGTTTATGGCTTTGTTGAGCTCTAACAGGGTGGGTATTTCGTCTAGCTCGTTCATTATGGGTAACTGTATGATAGCCTTAAGAGCTGAGGCAGAGACTGAGCTTGTTGTGGCGTAGAGTTCGGAGTAATGTTCGACCCATCTATGCATTTGTTGACACTTGTCTGTAATAATTTCCCCAGTGGTGCTGGCTTGTTCCGGGAGGGTCCGAGAGCCTTTTTAATTCCTTCATACATCCCTCTTATGTTGCCCATATGAGTGGCGAGCTGGATATTCTCACTGAGCTCAACCCAGTATTCATTGGCACAGATCCTTGCTGTCCTCTGTACAGTGGCTCTATGTAGCGAGTGCATCTCTCTTTGCTCTAATGACAGGTGCTAAGATAGCTGATTTAGAGTCAAACTAGTCATTTTGTTTTGTAGTTTTTCTTCCAAAGATGTCCAAGGAAGACTTTTGTATGGTGGACTTGAGGTGCTCCCATTTTTCTGTTGCTGTGTTTCCAGAGAATTTTTTTTACTCGCATTCAAACGATTCCGCAAACTGTATCTGGAGATCAGGGTGACACATCTTGCTCACATCTGGTTTGGGTCTTCCAGTCTGCTTGGTATGGTGGATTTTTTTTAGGATTTAGATTTATCTTGCAACATACCAAGGAGTGATCTGTGTCGCAATCTGCTCTGTGATAGGACCTGGTAAGTTTGACAAATTTTAAACACTTTTAACATGATTAGGTCTAGTTGGTGCCAGTGTTTGGAGCGAGGATGTCGCCAAGATACTCTGTGCTGTGGTTTAGTTTTAAAGTATGTATTAGTGACACAGAGGGAGTGTAGTGAGCAAACCTCGAGTAGTCTTTGTCCATTTTCGTTTATTTTGCCGACACCAATACAGCTGTCCCATGCAGAGTTGTCAGATCCAACGCGTGCGTTAAGGTCGCCGAGGATGATAACCTGTTATGTGTTTTTGATCTCGTACTATATTTACACACAAACAATGTTTACTAATTTTTAAAGAGAATAAAATATAATTAGTTTACATTATAAGTCGGACCTAATTTAAGACAATTAATAATGTTATAAGTTACATTTTCTCTCCGCTGTTTATTACACCATTATAATTACAAAGAATGTGTTTACATAATCGACAAACAAAAAAAAGAGGATTCGAATTAGAGAATTAGCCTTCACAAAACATTTAGATCAATCATAAGACTTCAGTCGGTCCAGATTCATATCTTTACATTTATTTTCAAATCTTTACATTACAACTTTACATTCACTTTCACCTATCCTTTGATCTGCTGGACCGCTGGAGCACTACATAAGATCTGTCATCCTTTTTTCTACATTCTTATCTGTCATTTGTCTTTGATATAATTTTATTCGGATGTTCTTTTTGAAAACATTGAAACCTGCCTGGGTGGACCAATTCGGAGACCGATTTTAAGTTTGTGTTTCTACACAAACTGTCTTTGTAACCTTGTTTATATGAATTACGTAATTTCCTCTTTCTTTTAGTTGTCTTTTTGTATCACAATATCCACACAGATATAGTCCTACAGTTGTACTTAATATGTATTTTACTTATTAGACTCGTGCATAATGTTCTGGAAATGTGAAACTATCTTACTAGTTGTTACCCATGTGACTGCTGTCAAATTAGTCAGTCAACATTGACCAGTGATTGTCAAATACTTGCTCACTGAATGAGACAATATATGTTCCGAAAATTAAATTTCAATGTGAACCATGTCCTTGTGGATCATTACCAGAGAATGCTGACCATGTCCTTTAATGGTGAATACTAAATCAAGAGACCCGAACAAGACTCTCCAATGACTATTCGGAGAACTGCCTGATCTGGAGACAACTGCATGGTTCATCTCATATGTAGGATCACTGATCTGATCCAACGTGTAAAATGAGAGCGAAGAAGAAGAGTAACCCAAACAGTGTGAAGGCAGCAGGGTTTAAGTGTGAAAATACAGCTTCTGGTAACCATAAGGTTCCGTGGAAGTATTGACAGGAACTTCTCGTTGCTTAGAGTTGTGTCCTTTGGAGCTGAATCAGCTTCTGCGATAAATGTTGAACTGATAGTATTGAAAACTGGTTCTTGACGTCTTAAAATTTGATTTTATAAATTGCACAATTAAGGAATTTTATTAAGTGTTGTATTAAATCGTTTCACTAAAGATAGTTTCACCTTTCACCAAAGGAAAATGACAAAATTTTTTTTATTTTGCTTGCCTCATAAAATAGAAAAGCCTTGTTTTAAAAAATTTAACATCCATTTACATTTCATATGTAAACAACCAATTGCGAGTATCTATATATATATTCCTCTAAGTCTGAGGTCAAACAACAACATGCAAGCAAGCAAGCAACAACAAGCAAGCAAATAGGGAAGATCCCATGGCGTACGCACCACGGTGTGAATGGACCCAATCCGCACTATTTCATTCACAAAATAGCATAGACATAAATAAATATAGACCGGAAAAAGGAAGTAACTTCCTGTAACTTGAAAAAAAAAGTGGAAGCCGGAAGAGATTATATTGTGATTGTGTCGTAAGACTCTTGAAACTAGAACGACAATACACAGATAGATACTACTCTCAGGTTTGACTTTAGCGCGGGAAATCTGTTATATCATGTTATAAAATGGTTCAATTTCATAATTTATACACCTAAAAATTAGCACGGGTCCAAAGAAAGTTCGGTCCCACTGTGGTCGCATATGTTGCAGTGCCTAAGGCCTGCCCTGGAAAATAGCGGCGTATGCTATGCCGCCGGTCGACTAGTAATTATAAAAACATGAAATCTGTCTTTCACTCTCCATTAGAAATATTGATAACAAAGTCACATTCAATGTTCTTCAAGTAACATTACAATTTCTTCCTTAAGTTTTATATTAATAATAATAATTATTGTCATAATAATAATCTTTATTGTCCGTAAGGAAATTTACAATTTGTGCATTAGACAAAACAAAACATTATTTAAAAAAATGTACATCCACACTAGACTCACTCACAATTTAAATATGAAAAGTTTACATTAGATTGATTCTATTTAATGATCTGATTGCCAGAGGAACAAAAGAGTTTTTGTGTCTGTTTGTCTTTGCTATAGGTATCTTGTATCTCTTTTGTGATGGTAAAATAACAAAATCCTGACCCAAAGGGTGATTTTTTATTTCTAGAATCTTCTTAGATTTTGTAAATATGTTTGTCTCAAACAGCTGCCCTAATGGGGTTTGTTTTTTGCCAATGACTTTACCAGCAGCATTTAGGATTCTCTGGAGTTTATTTTTATTCTTAGTGCTTAGATTGCCATACCAGGCAGTGATATTAAAATGTAAAATATTGCCGATGTGAGAGTGATAAAACATAGCCAAGGCCTTTTCGCTAATATTAAAAGAGGACAGTTTTCTCAGTAATCGTAATCTTTGCTGCCCTTTTTTGCTGATATAATCTGTTTTTACTGTAAAATTTAATTTATTGTCTAGGATAGTACCAAGGTATTTAAAAGTTTGCACTATTTCAATGGTCTCTCCAGCTACAGTTACAGTATCATTTTCCTTCTTTTCCCTACGAAAATCGATAATCATTTCTTTGCTGTTTTTGTTTTTACATTTAATAATAAAAAATTATCTTTACAGTACTTTTCAATGTGGTCTATTTCTCTAAAATACTCGTTAACGTCTGAACTCTCTGAGAACAGGGCACGAAGAGCCGCATTATCAGCGAATTTTGTGAAAGAGCAAAAAAAGACTATGGGATTGAAAATCATTGGTGTACAAAATGAACCATAATGGCGATGTCACAGCCCCCATGGGGCGCCCCTGTGTTAACTATGAGTGCATTTGATATAACATTCTTTACCCTAACCCTGCAAGGTCTCTGGGTCAAAAATTCATATGGACTAATCTTCAATGCTTTCATTTTTTTCAATTAGTAAATGAAGTATTTTATTAAAAGCTGATGAAAAATCAATAAAAAAAAAACAATCTTACATAAGTGTTTGGTAAGTCTAGATGTTTGTAGACACAAACGAAAATATTTAGAATGGCATCTTCTACACCTTTACCCTTTTGGTAAGCAAATAGTAAAGGGTCCAATTTATTACCCAGATCATTTAGTAGAAACATTTTAACAAGTTTTTCCAAATATTTAGACTCAATTGAAGTAAGAGAAACAGGTCTAAAGTCATTCATTTCCTTTGGTTTGGACACCTTTGGTACAGGTACAATTATGGACGACTTAAAGTTGTTAGTGTCAAACGACAATACAAATCAATGAAATCGTTACATAATGTTTTGTCGTCTATTGAGGCAAGATAGTTTTTACTTTTGACTTGTACTCCTGCCATTTGTTCATGATACACCACGCCTGACTCATGTCACTTGTCTTAATCGAGTCTTCCAGCTTGGTGCTGTAGTTTCTCCTTCCTTCCTCAAGAGCGACATTGAGATTACGTTGAGCTCTTTTCATTTCCTGAATGTCGCCACTCATATATGCTCTTCTCTTTTTAATGATTTCACGTTTTATTTTTGCAGTGACCCATGGTTTGTTGTTGGGGTATATCTTGATACTTTTAGTACTGATACACATGGTTTCACAAAATGTTATGTAATTAGTCACTGCTTCGACCCATTCTTCCAGATTTGACGTTGTCTCTTTAAACAAATTCCAGTCGGTGCAGTCTAGACAACCCTGTAGTTTGAGAATGTTGTCTTGAGTCCATTCTTGCACAGTTTTTTGAATGACTTTGCCCGCTTTAAGTTTCGTGCGGTAATTAGGCAGCAGTTTTGCCTTAAACATGCTAAGCTATCGATTACATTGGATTCGGTTATATTGATAAATTTCATTCATAATTTGGAACTACCAGTGGTGAATAACCTTAGCTATTATAAGTTACTTTATTATGTCTCCTTTGACAACATTACGTTGAAATTTTATGCAGTTTTGTGCAAACTTTGGTTGTTGAGATATTTTTTATTTAAAGAAACAGAAGAGCTCCTCAGTTGTTACTCTTGCCATCTTGTTCCAAGCCTACACATCACTCAGAGATTGTGTCTTCAATTCAGTGTATTGATGTATAGCCAATAAGCATAATCTTCGTTTTCTTAAAACTTTTTATGAGACAGTTTCAATAATTTATTTAGAGATTTTTTTTATTTGTATTTTTATATGTATATACTGTGGGCACACCGGATTTCTGTAGGTGTCGGCGGGCCGCATAAAACATTTCGGCGAGCCGCATGTGGCCCGCGGGCCGTAATTTGCCCAATTTTATAGATTATACATTGAAAAGGGAAGTTTTATAGTCAAAATCATCCGTTGAGGGTTTTAAATCTCTGGAGTTGTTTTTTTTTACATTGATTACCTCATTTAGTCATACAATTTGGTTAATGCAGTTAGCTTTAGAATAATATTGAAGAGCGAGGCTTTCCGCATCAAAACCCTCTGTAGGGGGGTTTTAAACTTAAAACCATCTGTGGGAGGGTTTAAACTTGAAAAAAAAACTATCCGAAGGAGGAGGGTTTAAACTCAACCCTACCCCCCATTGGTTTGACTATGCTCAAATAATTTTATTGGGTAATTTGCTGTTTTCACATTGAAAAAGTATTTTGTAGCATCAAAATCAAAACCCCTTTTGTTACGCTCATAGCATTTTGAGTTTGTAATTTGCTTTTTTTATATTGAAGACGTATTTTTTGCTTCAAACCCCACTGGAGGGGGCTTAAAATCAAAACCCCTTTGACTACACTCATAGAATTTTGAGTGTATTTGCTTTGTTTTTAATATTAAAGAGATATTTTTTAGCTTCAAAACCTCGCTGAAGTGGGGTTTACACTCAAAACTCCTTTAGCTACGCTCATAACATTTAGAGTGCGTAATTTATTTTTTTTTATTGAAGAGGTATTTTTAGCATAAAAACCCCACTGAGGGGGGTTTAAAACCCAAATCTTATTTGGCTATGCTCATAGCATTTAGAGTGCGTATTTTTCTTTTTTGGTCTTTTTTTATATTGAAAATGTATTTTTTAGCTTCAAACCCCACTGAAACGAGGTGGGGGTTAAACTCGAAATATCTTTGGCTACGCTCATAGAATTTTGAGTGTGTTATTTGCATTCTTAAATTGAAATGGGGGTTTATCGTAAATATTGGAGGGGGGTTAAAATCAAAATCTTCCTTAGCTGTGCTCTTGGAATTTGGGGATTGTTGTTAGCATTTTTTTTGTTTTATAGAAGAGAGGAATTCCAGTGCAAAAACCCCTGCTAGGAGTTTTAAACTCAAAACCCTCTTGGCTTTGCTGGGCAAGTGAACGTCAATCTTCCTTGGCTAATGTTTTCCTTTTGGGGACATCTAAAAAGAACAAATAATTTTTTTAGGAGAAAGTTTAAGGGTGTATATTAATTATAGGAAGTTATTAAACTTTGGCGACGCCTTTGTCTTTTAACTTTCTTAACAAATCATTTATACGAGTTCGGTTCGGTTACCAAGTAGTAATAACTAAATACACAAATACATTATTTTTTTATTGCTTTCTTATCAACGGCTACAATAACTGCCACGGGAAATACTGAATTCCTTGCTAATCTTCGGACTCGAAGACAAGCCTTATTATACAACAACCATATACACTATGACAACCTTGAACGTAAAAGACATGACTCGATTTGAATTCAACATGATTTACAAAGAAATTACATACTTTTTACCTGTGATATTAGAAGATTTCCGTGACGTCTGATTTGTCAACCTGTATAATTGGATCAAATAATTGATATCAGAGATCAGCATTTCTTCTTTAGCAGTAGTGCTCAAACTTTTGTTCTCTTAGGCTCAGACCAAAGTATGACATGACACAAGGACCGCAACCCACGCAAAAAATCATGGAATACAATGGAACTACACCGGCTTCATAATGCTGGATAGCACCAACTCACTTGCTAGATATGGTCCTTCGGTTTTAGTTTGAGCACATAGACATAAATAAATATAGACTGGAAACAGGAAGTAACTTTATGTAACTTGAAAAAATGTATATCTATTGAATTCGGATTTCCGAAATTTGACAAGTTGCACGATCTTCAGTCTTAGAGATTAAACAAAAGTACACTGCCTCCTTATTTACAAAATATATTGGTGTGTTTCATTGTGTATATTAAACACTAATAAAAATATTGTAATACTTATGTAGGTTGTGGCTGAATAATTAACTTTTATACTGCTCATGCTGTATAGTAAAGCGCACAAATTTGCAAATCACAAATTTTCCCTTCATAAAATTCTCTTATTGGCCAGTCTATATTTATTTATGTCTATGTTTGGGCACTACTGCACTATCTATAAGAATAGACTTAGCGTACTAAGATTACAAAAGCATAATAAGATTAAAATGTAGTTTATAGCTTTAGGGAACGCTAGCTAAAAAGTAAATTAGAGTAGAATGAATAGAAAAAAGCAAGGCTAGGCTCTATAACAGTATTCCTGTTTGGCCAAATGACGTCAGGGTGTTTCATGCACGTTTTTTTTTTCTTTTTTGCAACTTTCTAATCCTATACTCTTAAGCGCCCAATTCTTGTATATACATATATATAATATCAGGTTGCTCGGTTAAATACTTTCTTAAGCAAGGTTAAATACCCGAAGTCATTTTGGGAATATTTTTGTAATTACAAAAATTAACAATCGGATAAAGACTACTAATCTGAAGAGTTGCTTTAGTGTTATTTTAGTTCTAAATGTAATTGTACATGGCGATTAAATATCGTCTCTTAAGTGTAGACAAATCACAGCTCACGTCCGTCTTATAGTTTTACAATCCATTTTTTTTGCGTAAAACTATTGTAGGGCTACTATTATTGGCTTGGATGAAAGTCTTTGCCCTGTAACTTCTCAGATGGTTACGTTCAGACATTTAATTATGAAATTAGTGTATTCATTATTTCTTTAGTACGAAACATCAAGTGACTCAAATCTCTACGTTATAGGGTAAAACAGGCACTTTTTGACAAACTGAAATGGCGCACTTTTTCTTAATAGATTTAAATCATTTCATTAGCTTTCTAAAGAAACGTTTCCGTGGGGCACCTCTGTTACAAACAATATGTTCGTCCCCCATACGGGATACGTGCCCTGCTCAGCCTGACTGTTGGACTATAAGAAGTTCATACCGGGTTTTGCCATCCATCCATCCCAGTGGTGCTACTATGGTGCTACAGCCCAACCCTCCATTCAAATCTCTTTTGGGCCTTTCGTCACCACGCCCAAACCCCAAGCTTTTTACTAAGGTTTATAGTTAAATCAAAAGTGGCTGCAGCGTACGC
>JADKLZ010001913.1:14115436-14125794 GCA_021533235.1 Biomphalaria straminea
TCAATAAATGGCGAAGTCTCAATAAATGGCGAAGTCTCAATAAATGGTGATGTCTCAATAAATGGTGATGTCTCAATAAATGGTGATGTCTACGATGACGTACAAAATACTGGAGTACAAAACTTCATTCATAGTCTCTCTCGAGTTTATCCGGTTAGTGATTAGTTCCTCCGTGTTCTCAGTGTGCTTCAAAAAAAAAATTTCAATAATTTCAATGGTGCGTGTGTCAAAGGTTCTCAAATACTGGCCGAACGAGGCGCAAAAATGTCAACGACTTTTAGGTTACGAACTTAAATATTACTTCACTTCAAAAAAATTAAATTATACCGGTTATCTTGAATCCACTAAAATATTCCAAGGTTGTATCACGTTTGGCTGATCAAATTGATAGATGACAATGACAACAGGTACAACAATACCTGCCCGGACGAAGCCCTCAGATGTCAGTGTGTTCAATTATATATATTTATATCTTGACTTGGCTCTTGTGTTTCTTCTCTTGGTTAGATGTGGCTCACTAGGGGTATGCTGATTATTTACTTTCTACTTAATTTATACTTGCTATAAAATATTATATTACACAAAAACACTTAATATATGTACTCCAACTCCTGTTTGAATAAATCCAAATATAAATGCTTTATTAATATATTAGAATACGATAACGCCACGAATATACAAAGACCAGTCCATGAAGCACATATCCAACCTTCCTGGACCGGGAGCAAAACCTTACTAACTAAAACATTCTCTCGCACATTCAACTAAGACTAATCATTCAGTCATAACCCGTGCAAACGACTATTCACATTCACAACAAGGGGACATAAAACTACCATACCAAATTAGCAATTAACAATCATTCTCGCCATACCTCACCCTGACAGGAAGTCAAAGATGATCTGCATGTGATCAAGAAAGAAATAAACCCAGTAGTAGGTATGAAGACATCTATTGCTTTGAAATTAATTGAAGCAAAAGAAAACGTCGAAGTGCATGATGTCATGCGACAAAATGAAGTTCCACGAGAGTTGATGCCGAGAAAACAACTAAAAATAACTTGTTAACCAACGCCAGGTTCTCAGTTACATGAAGATGATAAACTATTACGTGCTCAAGAGCAATCGCGACCGAAGAAAAAATTGCTACCTCATGCTGTACCAGACAGACCATGGAAAAAGGTTGCTACAGATTTGTTTGAATGGCGAAACAATGATTACTTGCTAGTTGTGGACTATTTCTTAAAATACCCTGAAATAAAACGACTCGAGAACAAAACAACAGCAGAATGTGTTCTCAGAACACTGAAAGGTATTTTTGCTAGACATGGCTTACCAGAAGAAATAGTGAGTGACAATATGCCATTCAACAGTTATCATAATAGAGAGTTTGCTTCTGAATGGAATTTCAAGATAACCACATCAAGTCCCAGGTACCCTCAATCAAACGGTCAAAGTGATGTGAATGTTGGTATCGTAAAGCCGATATTCAATTCAACAAAGCATATAAAAGTGGGAAAGATCCATATCTCGCTATGCTCGAGTATAGAAATAATTTAATAAGTTGACTGCCGTATTCACCATCACAACTGCTGATGAGTGGGACATAACTCCAACTGATCCCAAACTATTTGAATCATTCATAGCTGAAAATGCAGAGAGATTACTCAACGAACGACAGATGAAAAGCAAGTAAAATACGATGCAAAAACAAAACCATCTAAAGATTATTCTGTCGGAGAGAAGGTGAGAATGCGTCTAGGACAAACATGGCAGAAAGCTGTCGTCATTAAGAAACATCCATCACCCAGATCTTATATCATAAAGACAAATGATGGAAAAATCTACAGAAGAAATCAACGGTTTCTTAACAAGAGTTTTGATGAAGACATCTCTGGGTATTATGATACTGATGAAGACAATGAACAGCTAACTGTTAGAACAACCGAAACAGACAGTTATAGACAAACGTCTAGAGAAGTTGTTGTGCCAGTCAAAACAACCAGAAGTTGCCGAGGTGTTATGATTCCTTCTAGATATCAGTAGGTCCTATTAAGAACTTTAAAAGGAAGGATGTACTAATATATGATATTACGTCATTGTTTGATATTTATGTTTTTGGGTGAAAGTAACAGATTTAGCGGAAATAAAATAGTTCTCTATGTCTACCTTGATAAAGACAGTCTCGTTATTATTTATTGTTAGTATTAATGTCTATAGTAATTTTATTATTTATATCTGTGAAAACATAACAGACTCCTCCATTACTGTTATCTCCCCTGATGAGATTCAATATTTCTTTCATTAAATTCCTATGATATTTGTGAAACTAATTATATTTTCTATACATCAAACAATTTACATTATTAATTGTTATTTCGTTTTTTGGACTTACCATTGTTATTGATGAGGTGAAATATTTATTCGATTAACTCCCATTGCTTCTTGTGAAACTAGTTTATGGTTTCTATATAACATTCTGAAGATGTCCTTCACGGAAAGGCGTCTACCTCCCAGTGTCATCATTATGGCTAAGCCGATCTACGCATCTCGTTGCAGCTTTTATCTATAGGCAACTCCTAAGTGGAAACCTATCTACGTAACGCTGATACCAGACTGCTGACACCAGATCTGAAAATATCAGCCTTACCTACTACATACAAGAGTCCGACCATCAACCGCTAGCCAGAGACCCGTCATTGGCATCATCTGGTAGTAGCCGTCAAACTCACCGACTACGAATCGTTGGATTGCACTCGGCGCCTGATCTATTACGACCAGCCCACCCGCAGACAACGTCAGCATCAGCCACACCAGTCTCATCAGAGCAGCATTTTTACCTTTTTCTATTTCTGTATATAATAAACCTGTACATAAATTTTACATATAAGTATTTGTTGCCTGCATTTTAAACGCTGTGCCTGTAAGTCTTATGTGCAAGTATAGGTTCTCATATTCTTAACCCCCCCCTAGACATCTAAAACGGCCATATCGTAACCTACTTGTCACATACATATAGACTGCAGCCTTTCGGTAACCGATCAGCGAGTTTCGAAGACCTCTTCCACCGTCAGAGGCAACTCATGGCATCTATACATTACGCCAAGGTAGACTTATTGCCAGTAACTGTTGCCTTCCTTGTTGTGTTAGTTGCTCTTCAGCAGTACCAGAGCTACCTCTCCGGGAGCATTCCTCGGCCTTAGATAAAGGAATCATGGGTGGTCCATGCGTCGTAATCCTTATCTTCACCTTGCTGATGTCAACCAAAGGAACATTTCATCTCACACCAATTCAGTTGGTAAACGTCTATCCCACAGCAACTCAGATGCAAAAAGTCTATTTAAACTACGCGTACATTATGTCGATTGAGTCTTATCTACTCCGAAAATATGCATTAAACCTAAAAATAAAAAAAAATTCGTATACCATATTTCAGATGTACCTTTCGTTCATTTTTTAAAAGCTAAACAACAAATCCAAAATGACCAATTTTAGTTACACATCTGGCTACAAATTTTAAATTTGAAGGACGTTTTTCACAGGAAGAAAAATATATTTCCTATTCTTTAATTCATTAAATAATTTTCCTTTGTGCTTTTGTTTCTATTCGTTAAAGTGACTTTCTGTACGAATCAAAGGCATTTTATTTCGGTTTAAAGCTAATTTTGATGTTTGTTATTTACTTGTTTATTTTATTATTTTCAGAAGACAGAATTATAGAAGGCAAGAAACAGATCATGTCTTATATGTATTATGGTTAGTATGATATAAGTAAAACACATACATTTAGATCTAAGTCTTGGTAGGCATTCGCGGTTCTGTCATATTTTGATTCTGATGTTCAGCACACCTGCTACAATCCCTGCCACTTCAATGTCTGCATTCATGCCTGACCAAAACATGACTTCTCTGGCTCTCTGCTTACACTTGACTATTCCTAAGTTAGACTTGTGTTTCAGATTTAGCATGTAATTACGTAGGCTTGGTGGCATCACTATTCTCAGACCTATGTATATAATACCATCCGAAGTTGATAACTGGTTTCTTGAATCCCAATATGGCCTGACTTCAATTGAAGTCTCGCTTCTTGTGTCTGGCCAGCCTGTCATAATTACTTCCCGAAGCATTGAAATTTCTTTGCCTGTAGTCTTGAATTTCACTGTATTTCAAATCACTTACTGAGATCGTATGCGCTGAATAATCTGTAAATCCAAATTTCTTTGTATCAGTTCTTTGTAGTAATCGTAAGCTAAGGTCTACACCCTCAAACTTGCTTTCACCTGTGTTGAATTATTCTTCATAGGTAGAACCACAGCTCCTAAAGTCTTAATCACGTGATTGTCAAGGCCCTTTTTCTTCTCTTATATGCTTATGGATACTTCAGTGCTGATTACAAAATGTACCGAAGTCCTAGGCAATACCGTAACGATACATATAACGACAGAATAAAAATTCAGAATGTCAATTCACGGACATATAACATGTTTATTTCATACACAGTAATATAATACAGGCTCAGTTCTGACATTTGAGATATCCATTATCAAGTAAAATATAATAACTTAATATCCCATAGACTGAATAATGACTACACAGAAAATAACTACTCTACAGTCAACTCTTCTATGACCAAAAATTGAACTGTCCTGGACTAGTAACAAAACAACACTACTTTATTATGAGTCACATTCCATTAAAAAAACATCTCACAAAGTAAAACAATCCAAAACCAAGACACTTTTGAAGTAAACAACCTGAATTGCCCCTCCCTTCTCCTCAACAGTTAACAGGGGACCCATGCTGACCAGATCTCAGTCCTGACAGTGATTAGTGTAAGACTTGTGTGACTTTGCTGAATAAGCAAGTTTTACTTTGTCTTTGAGCTTTTCAAACTTTGACTTGACAAGAATGTTACAACTTGCACCAGTGTCGATACGGAAAATTAATGTCTTACCATGCACGCCCACTTTTACAGTCCACAAGTCTTCAAGACATTGACGTTCTCAATTTACCCTTTTTAGACTGGCTACTTGCAGTGCTAATAGGTACAATATTTTCATCGCCTTTGCTTTACATTTGATACCAGTGGTTTTTCTTTTTCGTGGTTCTTGCCGCATTTAATACGTAATTTATCTGAGTTGTCTTTAACCTTAAGTATTCTGCTTAAGTACACCGTGTGACTGTCTCTTGATTGCTAGAACTTCTTGGCCCCTAAATATTTTCTCTTGGCTTGGCGACATCTCATATTGTTGTCCAATTTCTATAGCCTTGATAAGGGTCAACATGTTCCCTTGATCAAGTAGTCTTAATTGTACCTTTTCGTGTATGGCTCCTAATGATGAAATGACTAAGTACATCATCTGAATTTACATACTCACAGTCCATAATGAGAAGCTTTAACAAAGTTATCAAACTTTCTCATTCTACCTGCTTTCTCTGATGTGTTCTAAATCTAGACACTCTTTTATTTTGCCTTGGCGTTCTTTTTTCTTTAAATTTCTATTGTGGATCTCCATCTTCACTATCAATAATATTTGGAGTTTTTTAAACTTCACGGCCTTGTTGACCTATCCACATTCCCAGTCATCTAGCTTTTTGTTTACTATCTGCACCAGCTAACGGTCCTTTGAAACAAAAGCTCACCTGCTGTTGAAATCTTAAAAACTCTTTATAAATAGGGACCCAAAACCGAAGCAAAAATCGCACTCTTCAAAAAATTGCGTAACATTTTTTTAGATTTAGGCGTTTTAACCCTGCCATATCTTTAAGTAGAAATATCCGATTATAGTTAAAATGGTACCATTAGAAAGGTTATTTTAAGCCCTTTAATAATATGTATAATGTTTTGCCCGTAGGTTAAAAAATAAGGGTGATAATCCTTTACGCGTAACATCACCGTGCCGAATAATCGGGCTGTGATCGTTTTATACCTTGTTTGTTTTTTCGTAAATTGGGGAGTACGTCAACAAATGAATAATTTTTTTGAACATATGTATTTTATAGAAAAATGAACGAGCTTTACAATGGTACCAATAACTAATTGATTAACATTGTTTTTATATAAAGACATTTAAAAAATAAAAAACAAAATGGAATTTCTTTACGATAAAGACATGTAATCGTTTGGTTAATGTCACCATTGAAAAGCCTGTCTATTTTTCTTTAAGAGTGTGTAAATTTTATTTAAAAAACAAGCGTTGACATGCTCCCCATTTTACGCCGAACAAGACGCATAAAATAGCGATTTCGCCTGTGTGCGTAGTCTGCTATAATGTGCAAATATGCTCCTTAGCAACACATGAGTCGTTATAGAAAAATGATTTTTATTAAATCTACATAGTATAATTTGTAACAAAAACTGTCTGTGATGGGTCAATAAGATGTTAACCATTAGAGATTTATTAGTTTTTTACCTTCTTTTATTTCGAATTTTAAAAAATAATTTATATCCCTACGTTAATGAAATGTTGATGTGTAACAAATATGTAAGTATTTTTTGTTTCTAAGGGGTCATGTCTTCGAAAGTAAGCCTTTTTTTTTTAAACGTATCATGTAAAAGTGATTGATACAAATTAAAGAGGAGGATTTACAGTTCATAAAAAAGTAATGGTTCAAGATATTTAATAAATAATTATAATTGTAATTAATGTATAGAAACGCATCACATAGTGGCCTTATTCGTTGCTAATATCAACAAATTGTGGCATCGAATGAAGCTATTCTAATATAGAGTAGATCTGGTCTTTTAACTAGATCTATATCTATATTAAATATACAAAATAGATAAAATATAAGACTAAATTAAATCTATTGACATCATTACATAAAAATAAAGTCTTCAACTAGATTTAGACCTATTTCTCGTGCTCTAGACCTAGGGACTTCAAATTAGATCTAGAGTAGGCCTACGACTACGAGAGTTTTGACTTATCTATATATAGATATAGAGACATCTGGAATTAGGGTCTTTAACGTTATTCGTTAAAACTTTAAACCAAATAGCTTCTTTAAAAAGAAACCATCTTAAATCTTAGGCATAATAGCTTATATGGCAGACTATTTAGTTTACATTAGTAACATTATAATACATATGATAAATATCAAGATCCAAGTCTAATTGTCTATGTAAATCTAGATGTCATTTTGTCTTTTCGATGATTTTATTAGCTCATCATACACTACTTCACTGTGAACTATCCCTTAGTCTGACGAATCGTTGAGGCACCGCACATTATCTATATGACTGTACGACTTTGTCCACTCCTCTACATCCTTTTCCCTAGAATCTCTTTTAATGACAGGTCATTCTTTTATATTGTCTTCCCATTGTTTTCGTAGGTCTAATATAATAGATATAGACTCTGATTAGTAACTAACTGCATTTAAATAAATAAAAAAATTCACATTTCAAGAATAAAACCTCTAGGCTAAATTAGTAATTTATTTTAATTTGATTGCTCAGACAGGTCCAAGAAAAGAATTTTTAATATCTAGAAAGACATCTATGTGTTTATGTTTTATAGTCTCTAGTTGCAATAAAAGATCTTCTTTTATAACAATGAAGTAGCCCTAAGTCAATAGGGATTAGGTATATTTAGACTACTGATCTCAGTTCAAAATTCTCAATATCACTATAAACCTGTTTTGTAGTCTTCAATTAATAACTAAATATCCACAAAAAAAAAAAAAAAAAAATTAATTCATATTCACATTAATTCATTTTAATTCTTATTAAATATTAAAAATGGATTATAATGCTGTTATGAACTTAAGATCAGTAGATGAGTAGGTTTTATATGAACATATTTTTAAGACATCTAACTATTTATACTAATTATTGATTATTACAAGACAGTATTTTCGAATAATATAATAATAATAATGATAAACTTATGACCTAGTTATTATATTATTTTTTCAGAAAGTATAGTTATAGCTGCATAAACTATTTTAAAAACTGTAATATTTTTTTTAGAAAAAAAGTTGTGAAACTTGACATCTAAAAGATTTAGGTTACATAAAAGTCTATAAAGTTGATCATGTTGAAGGAAAAAAGTAATTAAGCTGGATGTGTTGAAAGTTGAAATCATAATGAAATCTTAAATTGAGAAGAACATATGGAAAGTAGCTAACTAAAATGAATCTTTCAATTTTGATCAACATGTCATTGAGATACTTGCTCTGATGCAAGTATTATAAATATTAATGTTTCTCTTTTTCTGATAGGCAAACTTCTCACAGCTTGATAGCTGAGATTGTAGGCCTAATAACAGCACATTGGCATTGGATTGTAATAATATTTTTATATCAAATTTATTTAAATTTAAAATATATTTTGAAGGAGTTAATTTTGGTTAAAAATTTGTGAATTTTAGAAAAAAAAAGTTCAAGCTTGATACTATATTTCTAGCTCATGCAACCTAATCAGTGTAAATTTGCTACATAAAGATAATGAAAATAATGACAAATATATGTGTTTCTATGGTAAAGTTCATTAGCCTGGGGAATTACAGTTTATATCATGTATATTCATGTAGAATTCTTCGTTTAGACAGTGAATATACCAAAAATTATGTGTTTAGAATAGTTGAGCTTTACTGAAAAGAATTTACTAGTCATTACATTGCAGATATAAAAAAGCCTTGTTTAAAATTATTTCTGCACACAAATTGAGTTCTGATTTTCAGTTTATCAAATCAGCTTATAGAGTTTAAAGATTCAATAAGAAATAATTGAATAGCTTTCAGCTAAATGGCTTTATAGATTATTATGTCAAGAAATCTAAGTAAATGTATGGACTGTATGTCTTTTTTTTCCATCATTGGTTGGCAATACACTTACACAGGTCCCTATAAATAAATATATGTTTTTCAATATTATTATGGAAGAAGAGAGAATTATCTAAATTATGATCTGTAACTTGTTCTTATTGCTATACTGGTGTCATATTTTTAGCTCAGTAAAGTTTAGCTCATTTTAGAGTTTTAGTAAACTATTGCATATTATTGTACACGTACAGCAAAATATTGAAATAAAATATTATTTAAAGTAGTTTATTCTTGTAGATCTATAAATTCCCCGCATTTTGACATATAGTACATTCATGTAGCATTTATAGCTTTTTTGTTACTAAATTTAAAAAATGCACATTTTTTGTGTTTTTTACCTCCCTTTTTGAAAAATGCCAAAAATGATAAAATGCAACATTCGGCACAAGTAAATAAGCTCAAATAATTTTTTGACAAGCTTGAAAAAAATTGAGCGTGTTCTATGTGTGCACATGAATGTTTTTCCTAAGTTTCATCTCTGAGGGCATTATGACTTACTTGACTTAATCCTGTGTACTCCCAGGGGAGCATAGGGCCGCAACCCCACCTCTCCACCGAACTCGGTTCTGAGCAGCTTTCTTCATCTGCTCCCATGTTATTCCAGTACCCTCAGCTTCACTGATGACTGACCTCTTCCAGGTTTGCTTGGGTCTGCCTACTTTCCTCTTTCCTTGTGGATTCCAGTCAAGAGCCTGCCTTGCAACATTGGTTGCTGGTTTCCTCAGGGTGTGTCCTATCCAGCTCCATTTTCGTTTGGTAATGTCTTGTGCTATGGGCTTTTGTCTAGTTTTGTTCCACAAATCGGTAGTGGTAATCTTTTCTGGCCACCTAATTCCTAATATCCGGCATAGGCATCTGTTAACAAAAGTTTGGAGCTTTTCCGTATTTCTTTTAGTGACTCTCCAAGTTTCTGAACCGTAAAGGAGAACAGTCTTAACGTTAGTATTATAGATTCTTATTTTGTTATGTAGAGATATTGCCTTGGAGCGCCAGATTGTTTGAAGAGTTGAGAAGGCAAACCTAGCTTTATTTATTCGAATCAGTATATCATCATCAGCTCCACCGTCTTTGCTAACTCTGCTTCCGAGATAGGTGAAGTGGTCTGTATCGAGGATGTTTTCTCCCTGTAGCATGATTGTTGATCCTCATAACTTCTGTTTTCTTTTTATTGATTAGAAGTCCAGTCCTTTTTGCTATTTCTGAGAGTCTGGTGAGTTTGGTCTGAGCATTTTGTTGCGTATGGGAGAGAAGGCAGATGTAATCGGCGAAATCCAGGTCTTCTAATTGCTGTGTTAGTGTCCACTGTATGCCACTTTTATTATTTAAGACTGTCTGCCTCATGACCCAATCAATCACCAGTAAGAATATCAAGGGCGAAAGCATACATCCCTGTCTTACTCCTGTTTTTACTTGAAAAGGGTTGGTCAGCTTACCATTGTGTATTACTTGACAAGATGAGTCATCGTATAACTGTTTAATGATATTGTGACGGGTCGCCGCGTGTGATGTGTATTTAGCTTGTTTGGTGTCT
>JADKLZ010001913.1:14135220-14149130 GCA_021533235.1 Biomphalaria straminea
AGGGCCTATATATAAATTTTAATTCGAAAACGGCTCTAACGATTTTCTTTAAAATTTCAACGTATGTGCATATTATTGAGAAAAAAATTCTCAACTCATTGGCCACATCGGGAAAACTCGAGTTCGACCGTTATTTCGATATATAAAAGGTCTCGTTGTAAAATTAATTTTGGTTAGAATAAATTTATGAATGAAATTTTTCCATGACATAAACGGGAAAAACTCTGCTTACGTCACTAAGCTTACCGTACTACACTAAAATATTTCTTTGCAAACAAGAACGCGTTCAGAGATATGAATGAAATTTTTTCCCATGACGTCAAAGGGAAAAAAACTTGACACCGCTTACGTCACTTGGCTCACAGCACTACACTTATCAAACAAGAACAACTAATCAATCGACCTAATTAAACATTTGCGCACAATCTTATTGTGGATTGAGGGCGCGGTGGCTGAGCGGTAAAGCGCTTGGCTTCCGTACTGGAGGTCCCGGGTTCGAATCCTGGTAAAGACTGGGATTTTTATTTCGGCATTTTCGGGCGCCCTTGAGTCCACCCAGCTCTAATGGGTACCTGACATTAGTTGGGGAAAAGTAAAGGCGGTTGGTCGTTGTGCTGGCCACATGACACCCTCGTTAACCGTTGGCCACAGAATCAGGTGACCTTTACATCATCTGCCCTATAGACCACAAGGTCTGAAAGGGGAACTTTTATTGTGGATTGATCTATTATGAAACTATGGAAGAAAAATAATGAAATTAAATTTGATGTATGATCAGTTATTGTGTTTTTAAGGTTTTGTAAATGGGCCTCATTCACCAATCGTTAACCAACAACATTTTGCCATGTGATTCTCTATATACAAATTATGTAAACCATAAAGGCTGTCACACGATACTTTTTTTTCATTGTTTTATAAATATTATTAAGTGGCGATTCTTGAATGAGGTCCATTGTTTACACTTAAATTGTATAAACCAGTGAGTAACTACTCTACGCCTTATTTGCAAACACTGAAAATGATATTCAGGGTCGACCCTAACATTTGCGGGGCCCTATGTGAAGTGGATTGCACGCGGTCCAGTCAGGGTAGGGATACGGATAATAAGTAAAAATTAAGATTTTGTGTTAGAAAATAAATTCGTCTTTGCATTACAATTTTGTCTATTTTGAAAAGTGCCTTTTTTACCCTAAAACGTAGAGATTTGAGTCACTTGATTTTC
The DNA here is from genome assembly GCA_021533235.1 of Biomphalaria straminea. NCBI lineage: Eukaryota > Metazoa > Mollusca > Gastropoda > Planorbidae > Biomphalaria > Biomphalaria straminea. The sequence continues at coordinate 14,136,443 of JADKLZ010001913.1, forward strand.
GTACTAAAGCCATAATGAATAAACTAATTTCATAATTAAATGTCTGAACGTAACTATCTTAGAAGCTACAGAGCCAAGTCTTTCTTCCAAGCCAATAATAGTAGGCCTACAATAAGTTTACGCAAAAAAAATGGATTGTAAAACTATAAAACGGACGTGAGCTGTGATTTGTCTACACGTAATATTCTCATGTAATGTATAGTATGGTCTCTCTCTAAGTCTAAGTAGACTAAGACTAAGTCGACTAAATACGGTATCTTATCTTATTATAACATTATTATTAATATTATTATATCATCCGTTGTATGATACAGACATTACTTCACAAAAAAGAGAACAGAAAAGGAAGGTCTAGATCTGAAGGAAAAATTGAGTGGATCTTATGGCTTTTAGATCTATGGTTTGTTTTATTTTAACTTGAAATAGATCTAGACCTAGATCTAGGTCTAGGCCTAGGTGTTGGAGATCTAGATATAGAGAACTAGATTTTATAGATTATGTTTCAGTTTTAAAAAAATGGGCATTCGAAATGTAAAATACCCAGATTTAAGTATTAATATACCCATTTTGGTAGGTCCGCGTTAATCATTTGCTTGTAGACCTACATATACTTGATTAAAATTGGAAATGAAAAGACTTTATTTTGTACCAGTTTATCTATAGAAATATAACACATGTCCTGATGTAGAAAGCTAAATTAAAGAATGCATTTTTAAATTATTATTATGTATAATATGCAAGTTAATAAGTAGATCTGGACTTTCTTCAGTAAAAGTATATTCAATCGTATATTTAAGAGAGTAATATATTGAACTCTCAATGAGTTAAATTAAAAAATAACGCATTTATTAGTCAAAAGCCAACAATGTTTTTATTTTATTTAGAGCCGAAAGTTCGTGACCTCAATACGCGTTGCCTTGGTGAATACTGTAGGCAGTGTAGGGCGTGTTAGCCGTGTAGGCGACAAAAAAAACAATACAATAGATCTATATTTTAAAAGCAAATTGAACGCGTGAATGTAATAGGGTTTGTTGCTGAACATATATGTGTCAGACGCGAATAGCCCAATTTTTCTGTAAAGAAAATTACAAAAGTCATTTCTTCTATATGCCGGCATGCCGGCAAAATCAAAGTAAAAAAAAAAAGCTTGCCGGCAAACGCCAGTCTGACAGATTGCCGGCTCGGTATCAGACTTTTTTTTTTCACTTGCGATAACGTTTTGGTCTTTCAAACTTAAAAATGAATAAGTCGAAATGAAAGAAAGACTGGAAGTTACATTTCTTAAGTTACGGCGCATGCGCTTATATCCGTACTTTCACTTTAAAAACGTAAACAAAAGTTAGAAACAAATCCGTAAGGCGCCGGCATGCGACGCTTAAGTTAGTAAGTAGATCTAATTCTAATAAGTTTGATCTGCCGGCATAACAACTTATCTTCTTTAACAAAAAAAATGAAACCAGACCGAATATGTAGGCTACACCCCTCCGGCCTCCGGGCCCTCCCTCACCTAAAATCTTCTTGTAACAGAGTGACTTCGCGTGGAAAGTCCGTAAATCATCTAATCTATGCTAGATTTCTAGTAGACAATAGTAGCATACCGGTATCAAGAGTTAGATTTAAGTTAGATCTAGTGAATATAATTTGCCCTTAACATGAAAACTCCGTGAATTTTAGTCAATTTAATTATCTCGATACATCTAACGTCTAGATTACTCTAGAAATACGATAGATTCTACAATCTTCTACAATTATCATAAATTTAATAAATCATATTTTATACTAAATCACTAGAATCTAGTGACGATAATCGTCGATAATTCGCGCACAGCCGTGAAAAGTCCGCAAATTTAAGAGACTAAGATCTATAATAATAGTCTAGATTTTGATTTACGGCAGAGTCAGTGAAGATAATTCGCACACAGCCGCTATAAAGTCCGCGAATTTAGTGACTTAGATCTAGACTCTAGATTTACGTTAGAGTTAGTGAAGATAATTCGCGCGCACTAGAATCTAGTAAGATAATTACTAACCCAGTGAAGCCGTGAAAAGTCCGTGAATTTTAGTGATTTAGAATTAGAATCTATAGAGTCTACTATAGATTCTAGATCTAAGAGATGCAGTGAAGAAAATGTGCACACAGCCATGAAAAGTTAGTGACTTATCCTCAGATAGTGCTGTACTTAGACTTGAAAAGGCCCTAAGCTATTTGGGATAAGGGGCAATCAAGAGAGGAGTGTCTCAAGAGTCTTAGGACCACTATTGTTTCTAATTTAGTGACTTAGATCAAGTGTCTAGATCTACTGTAGATTTCATGAAAATATATCGCACACAGCTGTAAAAAGTCTATACAATTAAAGTTATTTTTTCGGTCGTTAAAGCCAGGGTAACTACACAGATCTAGTTAAAAAAGAAATTCTGCTAGAAAAAAAAACTCAAATAGGTCTAATCCCCCCCACACACACACATAAAAAGCCATTATTTAGTAAGCTAATGTGAATTAAACATATATATATAGGCCTGTACATTACAGGCTCTGTTTATGAGGAGGATTTAAGTTCAGTTAATACAAGAATAAAACATTACCTCAAATGCCCACAATGACTCTTAGTATCTATGACACAAACGAACGGGACACGGACACACAGAATATATGAAATATCATATAGTTCAACCTTTAAAAGGCATCATGCTTGCAGGTTTTTTGGGGTTGCCGGCCCCCCTTGCAGGCAAAATGGGGTTCCATTGCTTGCATCCATGTAATAGGCCTACTAGATCTAGGTCTAGACTTAACTTAAATCTAGTCTAAAATAATGACTGTCTAAGACTCGAGATGATTGAGACTTTCACATACAGATGTTGTTAGTCTGTGGCATTTTACGTCTCGTGAGACGATGTTTTCCCTTTGCAACGTCTTGTGTGGCTAAAGAGGCCAATCCTTGACACACAGCTGCGGTTGCAGGTTGGACATATAAAAACACCCGGCGGAGCTGTATTTTCAGCCTTCTTTCTGCTTCTGTTGTGTATGGCATCTGCAATCCGAGACCCTTCTCTTATGCTCTCTTTCCATGTGGATCTATCCAGTGCTACTTTTTCCCAGCTGCTAGTGTCGATTTTAAATAGCTTCATGTCACGTTTGCATACATCTGTATACCGTAAAAGTGGGCGGCCAGCGGCTCTCCTGCCTTCAATAAGATCGCCATATAGTATATCTTGTGGTAGTCTAACTACTGGCATTCTGCAAACGTGGCCGAGCCAGCCAAGGCGTCTGCTGCTGATAATAGAGCGGATGTCCTGGCACCCTGCTCTTTGTAGCACTTCCTCATTTGTTATCTTATCTTGCCACCTTATTTTTAAGATCCGCCTTAGGCATCGGAGGTGGAAGACATTCAGCTTTTTTTCCTGCCACGAGTATGTTGACCATGTTTCGCTTCCGTATAGCAAAGTGCTCATCACGCAGGTCCGGTAGACTAAGGCTTTAGTATTGTTAGTCAGCAATATGTTGTCCCACACTCTTTTCTGCAACCTGACATGGTGCCCATTGCTTTGGCTATCCTATTGTTGATGTCTTTATCCAGTAGAGCATCGTTGGATATGATGGAGCCAAGATAGCAAAAGTGATCAACAATTTCAAGTGGTTGACCATTAATGTTTACTTGAGGTGCAGCATTAGTGTTTTGGACCAGTATCTTGGTCTTGCTTTGACTAATATTTAAGCCGAACTTCTGGCAAGCAGCAGATAGTTTGTCAACCAGGGTCTGGAGCTGAATATCAGAGTCAGCTACAATAGCTGCATCATCAGCATACAAGAGTTCCCTAACAAGTATCCTCCTAACCTTGGTTTTTGCCCGCAGTCTTGATATATTGAAAAGTTTTCCAGAGGATCTTGTGTGGAGATATACACCTTCGTTGCTGTCGTTGAAAGCATAGTGCAGTAAGCAGGAGAAGAATATGCCAAACAGAGTAGGTGCAAGCACACATCCCTGCTTGACACCACTGCTAACCTCAAAAGATGCTGATTGGGCTCCATTATATTTCACAGTACATTTCGTTTCCTCGTGAAAACATTCAATGAACCTCAGTAGTTTGGGAGGGCAGCCTATTTTCCTCAGGAGCTTGAAAAGGCCACTTCTGCTGACCATGTCAAAGGCTTAATCAGATCAACAAAAACGATGTAAAGGGGTCTGTCTCTCTCTCTGAATTTTTCCTGCAGTAGTCGAAGAGAGGATATCATGTCTATTGTGGATCTGCCACTCCTGAATCCGCACTGAGATTCTGGGTAGACTCTAGAAGCTATCACTTGCAGCTTGGATAGTGCCACTCTAGCAAAGATTGTCCCAACTATGCTGAGGAGAGAGATACCCCTATAATTGTTGCAGTCACTCCGATCCCCTTTGTTCTTGTATATTGTGACTATATTTGCGTCACGCATGTCCTGTGGGACATGACCTGCTTCCCAGCAGCGGCATAGGAGATTATAGAGTTCAGGTAGCAGGACTGATTCGTTGACCTTAACTACTTCCACTGGGATGCCATCACTCCCTGGGGATTTTCTATTTTTCATGCAGTTAATTGCTTTTTTTAGATCATCAAGGCTAGCAATGGTATCTAGGCATTCCAATACTGGGAGATCTGGTAGGGACGCCTGGGCGACATCGTCTACTGTATTCAGTGTGGCATATACATCGAGGTAGTGCTCTGTCCATCGTTCTAGCTGCTTGGTTTGATCTGTAATTTTTTCTCCAGATTTTGATAGGAGGGGAGCAGGCTTAGACACTGTTGGGTCCAGGGCCGCTTTAATGCCGTCAAACAGAGCTTTACTATTTCCTAAGTAGAGACTTTCTTGAATTCTTTGCAGGTATCCCTCCAGAAGTTGTTAGCACATTGTCTAGCCATTTGTTTTGCCTCTTTATTAGCAGCTTTGAAGGCTTGCAAAGATTTTGGACTAGGCATTGTCTTGTGAGCGAGGTGTGCAGATCGCTTTTTCTCGATGCAAGGTTCCATCTGTGCTATATTCGCTTCAAACCAGTCTACATTTTTGTGCTTTTAAGGTCCAAATGCGGTAATTGCTGAGCTATAGATCACATCTCTTAATTTCCCCCATCTAGTGGAGATGTCTTCTTCGTCACATAACGAGGGAATTGAACTGTTCAGGAGCTCGCCAAAGAGTGCAGACTTCTCCGGGTCTCCTACATGGTTGACGTTAATTCGCCTAGTTCCAGGTTGATTGGAGGTATAAGCCTTCTTGAGAGCTAGTTTGATCTTGCTTAGCACAAGTGAATGGTCTGAGTTGCAGTTCGCTCTATACGGTTAATAATGTCGGCGGGCAAAAACCAAGGTTAGGAGGATACGTATTAGGGAACTCTTGTATGCTGATGATGCAGCATTGTAGCTGATTCTGATATTCAGCTCCAGACCCTGGTTTACAAACTATATCCTGCTTGCCAGAAGTTCGGCAACCCGCAACCGCAGCTGTGTATCAAGGATTGACCTCTTTAGCCACACAAGAAGTTGCAAAGGGAAAACATCGTCTCACGAGACGTAAAATGCCACAGAGAGAATGTCGGCTGAAAGTAAACTGTATTCATATACAAAATTCTTTTTTTTTTGTACTAAAAAAAAGGTGCCGGTACTCATGATAGATTGCCTAACTTTCAACTACTAATAAATTAACAATTAACGTTGAAATACTATAAAAGTAATAATTTTGCCCGACATTGAAAAAAGGTGCCGGTACAAGTACCGGTGCGTACCATCACAAAAATATATGTATAACTTAATCTTTCATTTACATTTTTTTGCGGGGTTATTGTTACTTAATACATTGATACCGGATCGATTTATATAGGGCCTAAGAGTACAAGCAGGATCTCAAGCATTGGGTACATTTATTTTTTAAATACAAAGTTTTATGGAATAGTCAATCATGGGCGCCCACAGGGATGTGCCTCTGAATTCTGAGTCGTCACGTTTTAGCCATTAAAAATATTAATGAAATACTTCTTCCAGGTGTGTTTTTTTATTACGTAGATGTAGATTTAATCAGAATCCAGGCTACGCAGTATACTAGAGAAAGCCGAGAAGATCGAAAAGAGCTGGGAAACCATAAAAAAAAACTAGCAATAGACTGGCCGGGATTCTAGCTTTTGCCGTCTTTTTTTACGTGACTGAGCCAACCTCTAAATTTGCAAAATAAAATAACCTATCAAAATTGTATCTTCAACCAATCAGAAATTCTCTAGTAGACAAGTGGTGCAGATTTGGAAAAGCCTGGCTAAAATACCCCAGCTAACTAGGTCTTTCGGTTGACCTTGACCGGAGCTAGATTAAAATAATAATTACATGAAATGAAAACTAAAAAATAGACAAACCAAAATGTCTGACGATTGGAACGTGACAGGGGGGTGCAAGTGCACCACAATGTACTTCCTTGCGGACGCCAATGCATTCTTGATTCAAGAGTTAAATAAATTAATATTCAGAAAAAGTTTTTGCATCGTCTTCTAATTCTAAATCTAAAGGCCTATCATTGGATCATTGTTAGTTTCTGAACAAGTAATGCTTCTACTGAAGTACAGTTGTAAAGACATGCTATTATTTTAACTAGAATAGGCAAATCTGTAGTTCATGTCCGACCATGTATGATTTATTATAGACTTGCAATTCTGTGCACATTTGTCTATATTTGCACATAGATTTAGTTATTATGAATGCCACAAGGTCGACTTTGACAGACATTCGTATGGTGATTTAACAGAAAGCAGGAGATCCGCTGGTCTTCCACTGCTAAGGTACACTGGTGTATGCAAACGCGACATAAAGCTCTTCAAAGTCGGGAAAAAGTGGCACTAGATAGATCCACAAGAAAAGTAACCTTTAAAAGAAAGTTCTGGATTGCAGATGCCAAGTACAATAGAAGCACAAATAATGGTGAAAGTAGAAAGGATTGGCCTCTTTACTCACACAAGAATTTACAAGGAATAAAATCATTTAAAGTTTAAAATTAACACAAAAAAATATTTTTTTGTTCATGAAATTGTGTATCGAAAAAAGCCGGGTACTTGAAATAAGCTAGTACTAAAACAAACAACAACACAGATCTTGGGTAAAATACTCATCAAATAAAGTACTGTAAATGTGCACTTTCCCGCTCTATTTTTAACTCTTTTTCTTATTATAGCTACTATCTGGTTTGATCTCAACCACCCGTATTTTTGTGCAGATTTTTTTTTCTATCAGGCACACTTATTAAAAAAAAAAAGTAAAGTTCCCCTTTCAGACCTTGTGGTCTATAGGGCAGATGATGTAAAGGTCATCTGATTCTGTGGCCTACGGTTAACGAGGGTGTCATGTGGCCAGCACAACGACCAACCGCCTTTACTTTTCCCCAACTTATGTCAGGTACCCATTAGAGCTGGGTGGACTCAAGGGCGCCCGAAAATCCCGAAATAAAAATCCCAGTCTTCACCAGGATTCGAACCCGGGACCTCCAGTACGGAAGCCAAGCGCTTTACCGCTCAGCCACCGCGCCAACATTTATTATTAAAGCATAATAATGTCAGTTTAATTTATAAAGAGAACTGAAAAATGCAAAGTTATATAGGGAAAAAAGCCACTTCCGGCCCAATAGTTTTAAAAAAAGATACAAAACGGACTAGTGCAACAAACCCTATTGTTTATGTAACATTGTTAGTTTAATTTGGTATAGCTCTAGAATCTAAACAATTTGAATGCCACAGCAATCTAGTCAATAAATAAAAACTTTGAGCCTATTATAATACAAGACTATTAACACTGTGAACTCGACCTAGATAAATAAGCATCATTTGATGTAGACACATTAGCCGTATTTCGTACGTTATCAGGTCTAAATGCGCATAAGTAAATCTGAAAAAAAAAGTAAATTGAAAATAAAGACTTAAAAGTAAACCGAATCGGTAGTTGTAGGCTTAAATGCTTTGAAAAATACAATGAAAAGTAAATTGTATTATGTAAGTAGTTTATTACTTTAATAATATGCTTTTATAATGCGCGATATTATAATTATGACCTTTGACGTTCATTTCATTTGTACCACTGCGCGCCACACATGTAGGCCTAATAGTGCCGCAGTTACGGAAAAGTATGTCAAGGCGTTCAAAGCCATTTAGATCTACATTTAGAGCGAACGATTTTACATAAAAAAAGTTTTGTAAACTCAAATTTGAAGGTTAATTTTCATTAACTAATGAAATGAATAGACACTAATATGTATGTTCATGTGTGAAAGTAAAAAAAAAAAGTGTTTTCTTGAATAAGAGTTTAGATCTAGATTTAGTCATTTTCTTCTGTGCGCATGCGTGACCCCTCTGTCTTGTCTAATCATGAAGTCAAAGTTTTGTGACCTACATTTATGAGATAGAATAGTTTAATAGAGTTGGTCAACTTTATTTTTTTAGGGTCTTAAGTTTGTTTTAGGGCTACAATATATACACTACGGCCTAAGTTATTACCCAAGGAACATTTCTGCCAAGTTTAATCAACATTGGTCAAGCGGTTTTGATTTCCATTGGGCTCATACATACATACATACCCACATACATACGCCTTTCTTTTCCCTTTATAGTATAGATTACTCATGTAGCCATTATAGCATCCAGCCACTGATGATTCCCTATATGTCGTAATAACCTACACAACTAATCAATTTTGAAATAGTATTTCGTCACTAACAGAAAAAAAATTTTTGGGTTACTTGTTTAAAACAATTTTTTTAGTTTTAAGCAATTTTCAAACAATATCATAAAAATCTGGGCATTTTTCTAAGAGGACACAAAAACAGATCCTGCTTTGTTGTTTTTGTTTTTAATATTGTTTTGATAGTAGTTTTCGTTATAATTGTTAATGAATATTCTTCTTATTTTTTTTTTGGGAGGGGGATATTGCTATATGTTCGTCAAGCCGTTTTTGTTTCTATTTTTAAATTCTTATTCTTTTGCAGTTGTACAAGTGCATCTGAAAATGCCATCATTCAAAGTAGAAGATTGGAATACTTTTATCTAGTGGCTATTCACTAAAACTCTAAAACTCAATATTCAATAACATATCAGCGAGTTTTCGTAACAACCCTTTGTTAATGCTTTTTGTTTAAAAAAAAGTAAAATTATTCAATTTGAGTGTTAGCTTTAACGATTTTTTAAATTAACATTTACATCTCTCTATACTATAAAGTTGAAAATGTATGTATGTATGTATGTATATATGTATGTATGTGTCAAATAGAAATCAAAACCGCTTGGCCAATCTTGATTAAACTTGGCAGAAATGTTCCTTGGGTACCAACTTCGACCGTAGTGTATGTATTGTAGCCCTAAAACAAACGTAAGACCCTGAAAAAAAATAAAGTTGACCAACTCTATTAAACTATTCTATCTCATAAATGTAGGCCATAGCTCCATGATTAGACAAGATAAAGAGGTCACGCATGCGCACAGATGACAATGACTAGGTCTAGAGCAGTCATTCCCAAAGTGGTCCATAGGGACCCCCAGGGATCTACGAGGACTTCCAGGGGGTCCACGAAAGTGAAAAAAAGAATTGGGGTCCATGACATCCAAATGGGGGTCCACGAGAGTGGAGCTCATTTAAGAAGGAATTGAGTTTAATATAGATTTCACATTAATGGAATCATTATATCATACAAATATACATTATTTATAGTTTATTATAGCTAGGCCACTAAATGGTGGTGTTAATTTTCAAAAACTTTTCAAAAAATTTTCAAAAAACTATGAAACCACCTAAGCTGGAGGATCGTTGGAGACAAAGCCATCCTGATAAGATTTGAAAAACTATTGAACACTCCATGGTAAAGTTCAGAAAAGATCTAGAATTGACAAAATATTTGTTTTCAGCTTTTAAGGAAAATATAATGTTTGCTGTGTCTTAAAATATCGTAAAATTATGAAAATGATATACAATTGGCGAAAAATATTGAATGATTCAGCCAGCCGCTGAAGTTTTTAAAACTATTTTGTACACAAACCTGCATCTGATAAATGATAAGAATTCTTCCAAGCAACAAATAGTTCACAGGTCTATATATGAACCGAGTTGTGCCTGTCATGAAGCCTTTTTGGGCACATGTTCGTTTATTTATGGATAAAGAAATTCACGACAAAATTTCTTTTTGTGAAAACTTATAATAGACAATAAAGAAGAACACATTTGATGTTTTGAAGGAATCGTTCGAAGAAAAAGCAAACCCTGTAATTATTATATCAGTAAAAACAAATGGAGCAGTAGTATATCTTGATTGCAGGAATATCTTCAATTTTTTATCAACGCAGTTATGAGAAACTAAATACGCAATGAGAATTCAGCTCATTCGTTTGTGGTGGCTTTCTGAGAACAATCCATGAAAACTCTGTTAGGGCAATGGTATTGTAGAACAGTTCACTAAATTTTTAGCTCGGTTGGAATAGAGCTTATTATTTCTTTCTTCTAATATAAGTCTTTGCAAGGAACATATTTCTGCAAAAAATATATTTCTCTATACAGCTGACCGAGTCAACTTCTCTGGTAATGATGTATTTTTTTATTCAAAATATTATGGCTCAAGAAATCCATGAAAAACAGCTCTTTGTGAAACCTTTTACTAAAACAACAAATCTCAATATGAAAAATAATCTCCGTAGCAATGGAAGTCGAGCTTGCAAACCTTTAAAAACAAAAAGTTTCCAATGTGTTTAGTGATAGTAAACGATACATATTAACTGTTACATAATGGGCTTAAATTTCAATTTTGTTAATAATTTTATTGTAAAAAAATGAATTTAACTTAAAATGTAGTTTTAAATTACTTTTTCACTCCTAATATTACTCATGTTACTGGTTGGAAATCATTTAAACAAAATGTGTAATTTGAAATTGATGAACTTAAAAAAAAATTTCATATAACTTAAACAGAGGGTCCACGGAACACCAGAAAACATGTCAAGGGGTCCTCGAGACAAAATAGTTTGGGAACCACTGGTCTAGAGTCTAGGTCTAAATGAGTTCTCATTCAAGAAAACATAATTTTTTATTTTTACACACACACACACACATATATAAGTGTCTATTCATTTCATTATTTAATGAAAATTAATCTTCAAATTTGAATTTTAAAAACTTTTTGTACATAAAATGGTTCGCTCTAAATGTAAATGGCTTTGAACGCCTTGACATACTTTTCCGTATCTTGCGGCACTATTAGATCCAGATCTACATGTTTCACGCAGTGGTACAAATGAAATTAACGTCATAGGTCATAATTATAATATCGCGCATTATAAATGCATATTATTAAAGTAATAAACTATTTACATAATACAATTTACTTTTTATTGTATTTTTTCATAACATTTAAGCCTACAACTACCGATTTGGTTTAATGTTAAGTCTTAATTTTAATTTACTTTTTTTTTCTTTCAAATTTACTTACTTGTGTGCATTTAGACCTGATAACTACGAACGAAACACAGCTAATGTATTTGATTAATAATACGCTAACATCTAAGTCGACACAAGCTCACAGTGCTAATACTTATTAATAGTCTTTTACTATAATAGGCTCAAAAATTTTATTTATTGACTAGATTGCTGTAGCATTCAAATTATTTTGATTCTAAATCTAGAGCTACATAACATTAAATTAACAATGTAATATAAACAAATACATTCACGCGTTCGATTTGATTTTAAAATATATTCTTTTTCTTTTTGTATTCACCAAGGCAACACGTATTGAGGTCACGAACATTCGGCTCTAAATAAAATAAAAACACTGTAGGCTTTTGACTAATAAATGCGTTATTTTTAGATTCAAATCATTGAGAGTTCAATAATTTACACTCTTAAATATACGATTGACTATACTTTTACTGAAGAAAGTCTAGATCTACTTATTAATTTGCACGTTATAGTTATAGATCTACATAATAATTTTAAAAAATATACATTCTTTAATATAGCAGTCTACAGTGGGCTTATACTGCCATCTCGATGAAGCCATCTGCGTTGCAACCTGTGAATGTCTCTTTCTCCTGCACCTTTGTCCTGTAGATAAACTGGTACAAAAATAAAATCTTTTCATGTCCAATTTACTCAAGTATATGTAGGTCTACAAGCAAATGTTTTTATTTAAAAAATGGATTTAAATTTATGTCCATTAGCTATTTTTTTAGCTACATTAATACTATTTTTACATTTACGCATTCCGCATTCGTTATAGTTATTTATAACATTATTATTTCGTTCAATTGTTTACAAAACACTCTCAGTGACTACATCGAAAGTGATACGCAAATTAAGACCCGCGGGTCGCGGGTAACATATGGCTAGTATATATATATATTGTTACGAACTTCACTTCTCAGGCCTTCTGCTCACACTGCTTAGCAACAACACAAAACATCTAACTCAAGAACTTAACAACAAGAGCTTCAAAAACAACAGTGGCGGTTTAATAACAAATACACATCAACACAGCCAGTTCACACAATTGGCTCCACTAACTACAAGTGCTTAAGAACAATACACCTGCCTAACTAACACAACAATCATCTATAACGCGTACAGCTACATTTTTAAAGCCTGTTCATAACACCAGTCCACTCTGCCTCGTAATGCACTGCAACACTAACTGTCTCTCTAACTGGACTACAATTCT
>JADKLZ010001913.1:14153708-14171820 GCA_021533235.1 Biomphalaria straminea
CAGAAGTTTCTAGTTGAATACAAGAAAGTGAAGAGAGCTCTCCTAAACTGTACATGTCACAGTCCCACTACCATTAAGGTAAAATTATTTAAATATTTTTTCACTTTCACTTTTTCAATTTCATATAATGTCTTGTTGTGTTTGTGCATTGTTCTGTCCCGACGGCCGTCAAGAAATGTTTTATGAAAAGTGTTTTTATTTAATCCAAAGAATAATAACATTAGCTTATTTAAAAGAAATAAAAAAAAAACAGAAGGGCCTGATTATTGAACAACAAAAACATAATACATTTGACCTGACATGTGCCCACCACATACTCAGTGCCAGGTCACAATTTAAGATGTCCAAAATTTGGGTGTTCTCAGCATAAATCCTCACCCATCAGTTGCCATGGTGTTGTGGGCAGTGCATAATGTATGAACTTTCTCAAGAAGATGACCTTTAAATTGCTGGTGCCTGACCATCTGGCTGAGCACTACTTTAGCTTTATGAATATCTAATAGAGGGTTTAAGATTCCTCCTGGTAAAGTTACTAGTGCACCAGTATTTTGGATGGGGACCTCTGAGGGTTATGAAAAAACACAGAATAGATAAGAACGCTTAAGTGTGTCTCAATTTCAACATTCAGCAGTGACTTATATGTTGACCTGACTATACACTTCAGCAGTGACTTATTATATGTTGACCTGACTATAGGCCCTACACTTCAGCAGTGACTTATTATATGTTGACCAGACTATGGACTTCATCAGAGACTTATTATATGTTGACCAGACTATGGACTTCATCAGTGACTTATTATATGTTGACCAGACTATGGACTTCATCAGTGTTTTATTATATGTTGACCAGACTATACAGTTCCACCGTGACTTGTTCTATGTTGACCTGACTAAAAACTTCCGTATAACATTTAGTGAGACAGACTGTTTGTGACATGGGATATAAGGTGATGGGAAAAGTGAATTGACAGCCATATTCTTTAGAATAGACGTCTTTAAGGTGATTTGACATTATTCTTTAGAATAGTCGAAACCTTGAAATGCCCATCTACCTAGCTCATGTATGGCACCCTGGACAACAGTCTAGACTGACTGTTTGAACACTTAGTAAAAAAAAATTGATTTCGCTTATGTATTTAGTGTCAAATGTTTTAATTATTTAAAAGGATATTTTTTTAAATGTTGATTTATGTTTTTATTAGTTTAAAAGAAGAAAATGTCTTAGTTATGGTCACAAATTTTTTAAATGTAAAAGTTGTGCTTATAACTGCTCAATGGAAAGTAACACAAATTTATTACTGACTTTTATGGTGCACACTGTTAGTGTGAAAAAAATTTAGCTTGCCAGCTTTTGATTGTTTTAATAATTATTTAGATATAAGATTTTAAAACAATTAAATTTATTAAGGATTGAGAGTAAGCTTATATTATTGTAAAACTTTGTTAAGCATGCTGGTTCTAATTTTAATCATTGCATTCTGCTTAAAAGTACTTTTTCATTGGTCTTCATATTTTAACGTTATGCTTATTTTATTTCAGATGAATTAATGTCACTGGTAATGGATAGAAAATGCTTCCTAGTGGCATGCATATCTAATAGCCTTTGTGGCTCAATTATTGGGTCTGGCAGAACTGTTATCATTAACATGAGTTGTTAAACTGATATGATAGCTCCTCCTTCGTGTTTGAAGATGAGCACATTTCTCATTTCCTATGGACTCGAAGATGGCTGTTATAAAGTTGTTATACAGGAGAAGGTTATTAGCTACCTAACTAGGAGAAGGAAAATTTTGAATTCAAACATTCACCAACATGAAAATTTGGAGTGAATATTTGAAGAAATATCAGGAGCTGGTGACCCATAGGCAGTCTGCAGCACACAGTATAATTAATCTTTTTTTTCCTCTGGCCACAGTGTTGTTAGGAATAGAAACCAATGAAATCAGTAATTTAACAATAAAATGAATATTGATCTCTTGACCACTCATGTTAATGTTTTGAACATTTCAACAAATGTATTAGATATTGAATTGTTTTTACCATTCTACAAAAGTTCTAGATATTCAATTATTTTGAACAAATTTATTACATATTGAATTGTATTGAATATTTCTACAAATGTATAAGATGTATTGAATTGTTTATTTATTATTTCAAAAAAGAAACAAACAATATTAATGACAAAGATGTGTGTAGGTAGATTAAAAAAAATCATCAAAAAGTGGGGTGAAAAGTAAATAAAAAACTACCATTTTCTACAAGTTATATATCAGTTTTGTTATTAAAATTATCTGTTTTCGCCCTGCAATGAAAATGGCCTCCAGAACGCGTTTAACGAATTGTCTACGCTGCCGCCTCTTTAGGTCTACTATAAACCTCGGGAAAACAGAGGTCATCCAATGAAACATACTCAGCCCCAAGGATCACAGTAAACGGACAGCCCCTTAACGTGGTAGACCACTTCACATATCTTGGTAGCATAGTGTCAAATGACGCCTCACTTTCAAGTTGATAACCGTCTGGCCAGGGCCAGTAGCGCTTTTGGACGCCTTCAGGCGAGAGTTTGGAAATGTAAATCGCTCCACCAACCTACAAAAATAAATGTCTACCCGGTGGTTCTCTCAACCCGTCTATATGGCTCTGAGACATGGACACTATATAGAAAACAGCTAAGACTTTTTGAGCTTTTTCACCAAAGATGCTTGCGCTCAATCAGGACCGCACTATAAACAGCAATGTCCTTGCGAACGCCGGTATGGTCCGACAGCTACGCTGGGCTACGCAGACGAACGTATTCCAAAAGCAGTCTTTTTTGGTCGACGTAACAGAGGCACCCCACGGAAAGACCAGCTTAGGCGTCAACTCGGCTGACATAGAAGAGAGCACCTGCGGCGTCGGAACGAGACAGCTGGAGGTCACTCACGAAGGCCAAGGGATACACGAGACCAAAAGAAAATCTGCCGCTGTTTAAAATACTCCTACAGATAGTTCTGAGGTTGAAAACAATGCAAACTGTCAGCTAATTATATGAACGTAAACTTAGAAGGGGTCCTTTACATTCATTACCTTGCATTTTTGACATTCGACATATGACATGACATAATGTAAGCAAAAAATATATAAGCCCAAGATCAAATTGGTTCAGTATATCAGCAAACTTAACGAAAAAAAAAATCATTGTTTATTGTTAATTGCTTATTAGTTAAATAATGACCAGCTCCTCTACCACTGTAGCGAAGACCACCTTTACCTGCGATACTTGTGGACGGGAGTGTCTCTCCAAAATAGGGCTCCACAGCCACAAGAGGAAGTGTGCGAGATGTCCTACGACTGAAGGAGGCCAATGAATGAATGAATGAATGCACAAGTGACAAATTGCTTCACGTCGTGCATCTGACTGGTCGGCAGCGAGTCTCTTTAACTGTTCCCATCTGCCCGGCTTCAGTTTCCTGATCGCGGCGCCTAGGCCGTCCTCTTTCCTTGTTATGTTGGATGCTCCCCTATATGTGGTATTGAGAACTGAAAGTTATACGCGCTATGACCGTCTTGTAACCGTCTTGCTTGGAGAAGCGATAAATGTCGGCTTGTGATCGTCACGGGTCTTTTGTACCTCTTGAAAACCTTACCCCATTACCCCGTGACAAATGACCAATATATAAGACAATGAGAAAAAATAAAACTGCCACGCACCACACCTGGAATGTGCACATCCCACAGGCATTTCTTCACATGGACATGCCACAAACTTACAATTGCTACACATTCATGTGAGAGATGATAGAAAAATAACATAATGGAATTCTAGATCACTTCAGTACATTTGAAAACAAAAAAAAAAAACGGATTTTGCAAGATTTTGCAAGATTTTCTCAATAGTTGGTGTATAGAAAATGTCAAATTGGCGCTCATTAATTCTAGGTAAAGACTCAAGTAGATTCTATTCTATTCTAGTTTCGTTTGAAAAAGCAACGACAACATCAACAATGTAATAAAAAAATTTAACAAGACATTTATTTTAATGCATTTTTAATGTTGTTTGACAATTGAATTTGTAAAGAGACATTTAATATGATGATGTGATAGGTTTTGACCACAAGTGACCCTCAGCCGTAATGCCCGGAGGATCACGATGTCTTTAATTTGTAATCAGCAATTTATTTTATGGGGATTTTAAATCATATATATGAAGCTTTCCGCAGCTCTGTGAGAGCTCTGTTTCAGAGGCCATTTAACGCCAGAGAATGCCAGTGAGGGCGAAATAACGACCTGTAACGCCAAGAAGATCGTCTTTTAATTGTTATTAACAGCATAAAAATTAATAAATATTTCTTTATAAGTGTTTTTCTTAGAGGGGATGCTAGCGGATTTTTTAAAATGAAAAAAAAATACGAAAAGGGGCGCTAGGCCAAAAAAGGTTGAAGTTTCCAAAATAATCCTCAATTTTTCAAAGGAATCATTAGAATTTAAATAAAATATTGAAGCAATTTTTATTTGCGGCCCTTGATTTGTGCAAAATGTACGTCTTTCACATTCAATTTTTGAAAACTAGAAGAGAATTGAAAAATATAATTTCACCACGCTATTCTTAGGTGAATGTCATTGTGGGGGTACAATTGCTGTATTAAGAATGTTTCTAATCTTTTCATTCGGGATGCGGACTTTGTCACCTTACTTTTTCTTCTTTTTCTTTGTCAGGTATGGAATTTGCGGACGCCATCTTGACATTCCATTATTATACGAACTTGCTGAATCCTGTTTGTCTTTGTTTGCAAATTTTCTGGTTACATTTAATTACATTTCACAACATTCGTAACCAATGCAATTTATGCATCTAAATTATTAAATTAAACCATATTATTTTTAAAACAGATTTCCCATGTTGATTTTACCACGAGCTCCTGGAAATCGCAAAGCTCGTAAAATAATTATATAAGTTACTACTTATAGAGTGAAGAGTGAATAAACTACATTCATCTTGTCAAGCTCTGCTATTTGTAAAATATTTGTATTTGAAATGTACTTCTTCAGAGTTTAGTGTGTTAATAATTATTTAAGCAATGCTATTTCGCACAGAATCTATTTAAAAACTTTATAATGTTTGCAAAGAGTTGCAACGGAAAACGAGAACTATGGGAATTCTGAACAAGTTCTTACATGTGTTATAATATCATAAATTTACTGTTTTGTTTTAGTCTTGTTTTGAAATCATTTTTTTCCACTTGTTCAATACGTCGCCGACATCCTCTTGTAAATGTGCACCCCATTGCTCGTCTGTCGAATCTATAGCTTATACTGCCGCTCTGGAGACTAGTGAGACTAGCATTAAAATCTAAACTAATACAACTTACAAAAAAAAGGTGTGCACAAATTAGTTGCAAAAATTTTAATTTATGGAGAACTTAAATGAAAGGGAAGATTTGTTTTTTGTTTTTTTTTGAACAAAATAATAGAGCGGTCATTTTGAATATCACGATCACCTAGTAGGATAAAATTAGTGAAATTTTCGACACGCTGTTATTAAAAAAAAAATCAGCATGAATATTCTTTTTTTTTTCCACCCTGACAACTACATATCTTTCGGAAAACCAGTACCTTAAGTACTTACTAGACCGTAGTTTAGTTGTCTGAAGTTAGAAACGTTTGACTCACTCCTGAATAAATATAATGAAATGCTGCGACTATATGAATTTTCTCAATAGTCTTGTTTCAATAATATTACTATGGCCTCCGTCAGTCGTGAAGCGACTATGGATCATCTCATGGAATGAGATTAATGCCTGGGCATACGCTGTGGTCAGAAAGATGTCACCCACACATCAGTTTCCCCCTCTTCACGCAGCTGATGTATCCAAAGGAACGGCAGTGCCGATACAGTTTGGGGTCAGCAGCGTCGCAGGTTCTGCCAGAGTGTAGCACTGGGTGCTGCAAACTGCCTTAGAGTCGCTAGCTCCTGATTTTTCCTCAGGGTTGACTCCCGAAGCCTTTCCCTTGATTGGGTATAGCTGCAAGGAAGAGTTTTCCTTCTCCTAGGTAGGTATCCAGCCATGGCTAACGAGCACCTCCTGCCCGAAGCTTACTGGTTAAGGCGCCAGTTTGTGCCCCTTCTCCTATTCTCCTATTAGTAAGAACAGTTCCGCCGGACTCAGTATCTGAGCCACAAGTGAAGGCCGGGAGTTGGACTGGTTGTCAGAGGCTATTTGAGACGCATGCCATTAGGAAGCATTTTATAGGTAGTGGAGTGCCATTACCACTTCCGGCAATGACAACCTTGCGGAACCTTCAATAATAGATACTTACGTATATTAGGCTCTTTTAAAAAAATTAAAAAGTTTACAAACCCTCTAAATATTTCGTTATCTACTGTTGTTTTAATAAGAAAACACATCTGTAATCAATATGTCATCTCATAGCCTGTGGTCCCTACTGGGGCAAAGGCCACCAACCAATGACACTTCCAATGCCCGCGGACAACCCTTTCTCTTGGTGCTCTCACGCTCTCTTGGTGCAATGTCAATGTCTGGACTCGCTCTAAAGGGCAACGTTGTGAAAAACGAGCCAAGTTGTGAAAAAAGAGCTGCCGTTCAACACACAAACACTGATAACATTCTTTTTTCCCAAACGAACAACAAAAAATTAACCCAACACCAAATACTGGAAAAGTAAATATCCCCCCAGGCTAATTTAGTTGGAAAGTTAACAGTTAAAAAGTTAGACCTCCGGATGGCCTCTCCACAAACCGACAAAACATTTTCACCCCCTTGGTGTCGCCCAACGACCCCAGGCGTACGATTGAAAGTAACAGACCCTAAGTTAAGTCCGTCATCAAAAGACATTCAAAGAGCCGTGGAGACCATTAATGCCTTTAAGAACAATGATATTTTTACGTATAGTGATGGGTCGGCATTAATTCTGGAAGAGCAGGCTACATCGACAAATCGTCTCAGTTAAAATATTTGGACCATGACTTGCTGATCTCCGTCTCAACAGGTCTGGGAGGATTTAAGCCTCTCAAGCCCTCACTGAAATGGAGTTTTTGTGCTCAGTATTATTGAACTCCATTCTTTGCCAATGTGGAATGTGATTATAATTGTTGAATATAAAATCCTGATAGTGTCAGAAATTAATTGTAGGATCACTAGATTAATAAATTATCGGACAAAATGAGACAACAAATATTTTAAGGGAATATACGTGTCGGAAAGAAGGAAAAAAAAAAGTTCATTTAGACTAAATATTTTATATTATCTTAATAGTATTTAATTAAACTATTGAAAAAAATATAGTTTTTGACTTTATAACTTTGGTTGTCATGGAAACAATCCAAGATGACCGCCAAACAAACTATAATTAAAAGCTTATAACTCAAAAAATACTTAAGATAAATTAATAATTTTTACACATAAATACATACATGACAAGTATTAAATATCGCATGAAGGAAAATTTTATTATCTTTTATTGTTCTTTTTAAATGATTTTTTAAGTGTTGCAACCTTGAAAAATACATAAATATATCATAATTCTAAACTTTGAAACGCTAAAACAAAAAAACTACTTCAAATATCAAAAAATGTCTGCATGCGTTTTATAGATATCTATTTACAGAATAAGTATTCTAAATATGAACAATGTAGCTCAAGTAGTTTCAAAGCCTTAGCGTTTGGCAGCTTGAGATATGATACAAAAACAAGTAAAGGAGAAAATGCAAAAAAACTAAATAAAATTTCAATTAAAAAAAATTTGTCAGGAAAATACTAGATAACAGGTATGTAATTTATGCTTCTATAATAACTATCTGAAAACATAAAAAATAGCTTTATTTAGTAAAGAGATTACTCTAAATTTCATATAATTATAGCAACCAATTGGTAAAATAAAACGCAAATCGTACACAATTGTATAACGGAGTAATATTTCAAACAAAAAATCTACTTTTTCAAATATCAAAAAGTTTTTGCTGCATTTGTAGATATCTATGTACAGAATAATTATGCCAAATATGCCAAGTAGTTTCAGAGCCTTAGGGTTAGGAAAGAAAAATAGGTATGTAATTATAGGTTAGTATAATAACTATCTGAAAACATTAAAAACATCTAATAGCTACATTTAGTAAACTGCATATTCTAAATTTCATATAACCAATTGGTAAAATAAAACGCAAACAACTGTATTACAGAGTAATATTTTAAACAAAAAATCTACTTATTCAAATAAAAAGAGTTTTTGCATGCATTCGTAGATATCTATGTATAGAAAAACTGTGCAAAAAAATATGAACAAGCACAAGAAGTTTCAGAGCCTTAGCGTTTGGCAGATAGAGGTATAATACAAAAACAAAAATAGGATAAAATGAAAAAAAAAAATTTCAATTACAAATTTTTTTTAAGGAAATTACTAGATAACAGGCATAAAGCATGTAATTTATAGGTTAGTATAATAACTATCTGAAAACATAATAAAAATAGCTATATTTAGTAAAGCATATATTCTAAATTTCATATAAATATAGCAACCAATAAAACGCAAATTTTACACAATTATGATACAGAGTAGAATTTCAAACAAAAAAAAAAAACTTATATGCAAATATCAAAAAGTTTTTGCATGAATATGTAGAGATATATCAACAGAATAAAAATGCCAAATATGAAAAAAGTTACAAAAGTAGTTACAGAGCCTTAGCATTTGGCAGATAGAGGTATATTACAAATACAAACAAAAAGAAAAATTTTAAAAAAAAATTCAGCTACAAAAGTTTAGTCAGAAAATCATTGAATATCAAATATGTTATGTACATTTCAGTATGAAGCTTTAAAAAATATAATAGCAATATATAGTATATTCCATTCAGATTACATTATAAAATATTATAATGCCTGGTATAAGATTTAGCAACCATAAAAAAAAATTTGTTTCAAGTGAAAAAAACAGAACTAAAACATTCATAATGAATGAATGAATGAATAAAAACAAAAAAAATGTATATTATACATAATAAAAAAAATATTGACAATAGTATTGCTAATGAGTTACAGAAAGTCTTTCTTTTTTTTCTATAATCCTCTTGGCTAGTAGTGTCAGACTGAATAATTCTTTTATCATTTACCTTTTTTAAATTATTTAATGTGACATAAGAAATATCAATATTACATTAATTAATTCATTGGCGCCAGCATTAAATATGGACACAGCTCTAGCAACACTTCCTTTCACTCTGCCAAGTCCCATGAAACTTGTTTTAGGATATCTCGCCCAAATCATAGCATTAAAGCTTTCATTGTTGTTTTGAGTACAATCATGAGCCATTTGAAGCAAAGACTCATCTGTCATTCTCCGATAAATTGGAATAAGCTTGTGAGCCACCTCTAGAGACAAAAACGTTGATGCCTTATTATTAGAATGGCTCTCAGGAGCCAACAGCTTGTTGGTACCAGCACCAACTATTTTCTCCTAATGGACATTGAATATGATGGTGTTCAGTATATGTAGACATGGAGTGGTATAGTCCTGCACAAACAGCATTCCTCATTTTGGAACTATCTGGAATATTGTCAATAGACAATAGCACCACGATAAAAATTTTGTAAACTGTCACATTTTTTTACGAAGTGCTGTCCCCATACGTTTATGGGCATGGTTGTACAGTCGTTTAGTAACGGCTTTATCAGCGTATGGCTTAGACTCGACCACAGCTTTAAAAGAAGAAGAATCTCCATCATTCAGCATCTCGACACACCTAATTATATTTTGCCACAGAACGATTCCACAGAATTACAGCACTTATCCTGTTCCATAGCCTTGCTAGATTTGTTCTGATTAGTACAGCAATCATGCTGTTCTTTACAAACTGCGAGCTGTCACTTCAATGTCTGCATTTATGCCAGGCCATATGAAATGACTTTTCTCGTTCGCTGCTTACACTTGTTGGTATGACAATTCTCAGAACTTTGTATATGATAAATTGATAACTGGTCTCCCTAATCCCAATATGGTTATGACTTCTTGTCTGGCCAACCAGTCATTATTTCTTTCCAAAGCATAGAAAGTTGCTTGTAAAGTCTTGCATTTCACTGTATTTCGAATCACATCGAGTCATCTATAAATTCACATGTCTGTATATCAGTTCGTTGTTTGATTTGCTTTTGAAAATGCTGCTGGTAATGTGTAACTAGAGCTGATATAATTAGATTCTATGTTAAAATCGAAATATCTGTAGGTGCCAAGATTTTATAGTTATTTACAGTGAACGGTATGTTGAATTACGAAAATTTGCAGTCAGTATTCTTGCTATTAGGAGTTTTTAGTAATTAAGTGTCGAGAGGTAAATAGAGAAGAGAAACATGTAAATAACAAGCTTGCAAGTGTTGGTCACAGTGCTGAAGACATTGAAGATAGAAGCTGTTTTGCATGAAGATGAGCTTTACATGGATGTAGTGGGAGAGATAGGGCTTCTCTCCTCGAAATCGGTTCTTATCAGCTTTCTTGATTTGCTACACATTGAAGACCACCTTCAATTACTTAAGGGCTCTCATATTTTCTCGGATCGATTGGTACATCCGATTACATTTGTGCGTTTATTAACTAGAACTCTGAATGTAGAATCTTCCTGGAAAAGTGGACGGATCTTTACTTTTTGTGAAACTTGATAATAATCTTTGCTTGGTACAGAAAGTCTGGATGTTAAAAAAATATATATATATAGGTTTTATAAAATAAATTCGGCGGCATACTTGGTAAAAATAAAAGAGATTTACCAAAAAGAGACATGAAAATAGGTCGGTTGATAACATTGTAAGTTTAGAAATGAATCTACATTGGATGCTTTGCTTAAGGTAGATGTTTTACATGCATGTAAAGACCTTTTGACATGCCTGCTTAAGAGTATATTTATACATGTATAAATACATTGATGTTACTCAGGTTAACATTTATTTTCTTCAAACTTATGTCAATTGACGATTTTTTCCCGTCGCTTTTCTTCTGCCAGCGCTGTTCTCATTGCAATTTCTCTGATATTTTTCATTGCACCATTAGGCTCTTTCATGTGATTCCGTCTCCCAGGGATGCTTCCATTGCAATTCCTTTTTAGCGGCCCCCGAAAGGGGAAAAGACGCTATTAGTTTTGTGTGGTCTGTCTGTCTGTCTGTCTGTCTGTCTGTCTGTCCGTCCGTCCGTCCCGTTTAGTGCTCAGAAAGTAGAAGAGAAAATGAAAATCTGACATCACGATAATATAGAGCATTCAAAGTTCTGATGCAACGGCTACTTTTTTTTTTTCTAAAAGCTCAAAATCTAATTTTTAAAAATATTTTATGCAAACAGTATTTAAAGAGAAAAAACCTAATTAGTATGCAATATAAATGAAACCTACTTTAAGACAATTAATAATCTAATATACTGCACATGTTTGCACATTTTTTTTTGTTCCAACATACGAGTAACATACCAGTATTTACTAGTAAAGTAATCAACTCATAAAACAAGTGTGGCAGTTGCCTTGAACATCGGCTTTACAAGGCTAACGTTGAGAGATCAAAGCACGGAAGATGTATATTAGTTTTGTGTGGCCTGTCTGTCCGTCTGTCTGTCCGTCCGTTGAGAGATCAAAGCGGATCTGACAGGGATCCGACTCCGACGTGGGCCGCCTCTGAGTTTGTGTATCACACAAACTCTCTTTGTAATCTTGTTTTTTCTGTATTGACAATTTTTAAGCGTTTATTTATATTGAAGTGGCTTTTTAAAGACCTTTTATGACACCATTGAGTACAGCCTTTAATAACTACATGAGAAACGTAGATAAATGTGATTCTCCTTGTGCTGTTCACTTTTAGGATACGTTTCAGAGGCGTTACTTTTAGAACATGTTTGCTTTTCTTAACATGCAAAGGATTTGATTTCAAATATTTGATTTCAAATCCCTATTTTGAATCCATCTCTCCGTAATTATTTTCCCACGTTTTGACATTTTTCTTATTATTGTTCACTATAAACTTCAATAAACGTATATCATAAAATGATATATGCTCTTTTTATATAAAACAAAGTAACATTTGTTACTTCTTCATCGTTCTTTTTAAATAGACGTGTATAGAGAGTGTTTTTTGTTTTAGAAATTAAACTTTATTCTTGCATATTCTTGCAAATGTCTTTATGGAGGTGTGCGGGGTAGGTGCATGCGTTGCACATATGCAGGTGTGCGAAGTAGGGATCCCAAACTATTTGAACTTAAAATGCAGAGCGATCGCTTAACGAACGACAGATGAAAAGAAATATACTACGATGCAAAAGCAAGTACCTTAAAAATTACTCTGTCGTCATTAAAAAAACATTCCTCACCCAAATCTTACATCATAAAAACATACAGACGAAATCAACAGTTTTTAAACGAGCTACGAAGAAAACATTTCTGGGTACTATGATGCAAAAAGTGGCGGACGGCTTCCAGTTGGGCAACACAAATCGACCTGGTCAGTCGACGCTAGCGGTTTTTATCGATCTGAGACAAGCGTATGAGTTTGGCGGCCCGGCCTATTGTTAAAACTTATGAACCTTGGAGTGGGTTCTAATATGCTTAGGTGGATACAAAATTTCCTCAAGGAAAGAACGGTACAAACACGTGTTGGTAAAAACGTGTCGAGGAAACTTCCGCTGGAGCAGGGAGTGCCGCAAGGGTCGGCGCTCAGTTGTTCACTATTTTTAGTGTTCATAAACGACTTACCGGGCCTCTTACGATGTCAGAAACTTATGTTTGCAGACGATATTGTGTTGTGGGAGTCGGGCAGAGAACGCCAGCAGCTGATTGGCTCTCTGCAACAGGCACTGACGACAGTGTCCTGTTTCGCCAGGCTATGGGGCCTTGAGGTGAACCACTCGAAGTGTGTTTACTCTTGGTTCACACTAGGACGTGATATCATCAAAGAACCAGTTGAGCTACGGATGGACGGCAAGATTCTGGCATGGGACAAAAAGCCTAAATACCTAGGGGTTATCCTCGATCAGAAATTGACACTGTGCGACCACATTCAGCATGTACGCGAAACAGCCTCCGAGAGGCTGAATATCGTAAAGAAGCTAGCTGGAACGAAGTGGGGGGCGAATGCGGGTGTACTGAGATCACTGTACATGGGTGCAGTTCGGTCTCATATGGATTACAGTCTCCCAGTTCAAGTTTGGGCTTCGCAAACGTCTCTAGCGAAGCTCGATGCGGTCCAGAACCAAGCCATACGACTTATATGCGGTACGTTTCGCACCACACCAGTTGACGCTGGCGAGATCATGGCGAATGTGCCGCCGTTGAAGTTGCGAAGAGAGCGAGCCGTCCTGCTAGGGTAAGAGACGTCTCAAAAACCGGCCCTGTTTCATGCATGTGGCGCGTGGGCTGGTCAGAGAGATGAATCTACCGGTAGAGCGGGCTGCTCTTTCCCCGACCTGTGCCTTCCCCCCTGACAAAGCTTTCTGCATGCCGACGGTGCAAAGGAGCTTGATTGACCCGGCAGTCAATAAACAATGCGATCCTAAACGGCTACTACAAACCGCCAGAGATACCATCGCTTCGTACCCGGCCGGAGTGACCACTATCTTCGCGGATGGCTCCGTGAAGACGCTCGAGGGCACTACCAGGGGCGGTGGTGCGACTCTCAGGCATCCCCGAAAGTGTGGAGCTGAGTGGGCCCTGCAGTGGCATGAGCAGCACCGAAGCTGAACTCGAAGCAATGCTCGCAGCATTGGCGTGGGTAGCGGAAAGAGTTGGGGATGGATCCACGACCCCAGCGGACGTGGTCATCTTTACCGATTCAATCTCTGCCCTCGATGCCCTTGAAGGGCAGCTCGCAGGTGTCGGACGGGTAGAAGCACTCCTCACAGTGGTGGAGCGCCTTCTGCAGCTCAATGTAAATAGTTTTATACAGTGGGTTCCATCCCATTGTGGTCTGGTCAGTCATCAGAGGGCTGACTTTTTAGCGAAAGCCGCGGTAGCAACGAGCACCTTAAATGATGAACCGTACAGTCTTGCGACCGTACGATCCCTAGCCGACAACAGATTGTTGGCACAGTGGTACGCTAGCTGGGACGCTTCCGAAAAAGGCCGAGAGCTTCACAAGCAGATGAGTAGACCAGACCGAAAGGATGCATGGTGGACGCTCCGCCGTGCGGAACAGGCAGTTCCGAGTCGGACACTGCCCAATCGGTGCGTACTTTGGGTGGTGGAGGGAGAACTTCGACACACGGTGCCGCCATTGCTTCGAGGACGATGAGACAATAGAGCACATTCTCCACGAATGTCGCGCTCTGCAAGATGAACGATCGGGACAAGGTAATGAGAGAGAGATAACTGGTCCATGTGTGGCAAAGGGTCTGTCCTTGTACGGGGAAAAGGCGACCCTACAACTCACTGCACGCTTCCTCTTCCGTGCTCTAAGGGAGTAATCTCAGCACGGTTTATTTCAAATGGGGTATCTGATTCGGGTACTATGATAATGATTGACAATGAACTGTTAGAACTACCGAAACAGACAGTTATAGAGAACTTTTACCAGCCAAGACAACCAGACGTGGCTGAGTTGTAAAAATTCCTTCTAGATATAAGTAGACCCTATTAAGAACTTTAAAAGGATGAAGGTTTTAATGTTTATCTATGTGTAAAAGATAAAAAATAAAATAAAATAAATAAAATATTTCTCTACCTTGATTAAAAAAGTCTCCGTTATTATTGTTTTTATAATGTCTAATTGTAATTTTTGATCTGTGACAACAGAACATCCTCTGTTGGCATTGCCAACCTTAAGCATTGGATGTTCCTTTTACTCAACAAATAATAAGCATTATGATAAAAAAAACTCAAAATTATCAAATGACACATTCAAGAAAACATTCTTGGTTAATCAAGCAAGTCAAGGCGACACTACCAAGTACGACACATTCAAGTGGTCTGGCGACAGAATCAAGATCACTGTTTATGGATGCAGTTTGAAATCATGGATTACGGTCTAGACGCTATTTAGAATTATGCACAATCATCTGTGATACGCCAACAGCAGCAGTTGAGTTTGTGCAGAGAAGCGTGTTGTCCTGACAGCTCACAAGACATACAGACAGCCAAAGGAGGCTTCGTCACAATAGTTTGCAATTTTTGTTATCCGAGTAACGGTTCTTCCAAAAATATAGTGGTGAAAACTGCTCAGCTGCAAACACTATAGCTAACATTTCTTTTTTATCTGCAGTATGTGTCTGTCAATGCTTTTGACGTATACGCAACTGTTTTGTCTTCTTCCATTAAAAATGCTCCCAAACCTCTAAGAAGCGTCACACTGAATAGTAACTGGCTTTTCAGGGTTAAACAGCTGCAGAATTGTTTTCTTTACTAGTTGGAAAGCATTCCACTGCCACAATACATTTTTCTGTAGCAATTCACGGAACAGACATGTTTGGAATGAAACTTTACAAAAACTCAGCATCCCTAGCAGTCTTAGAATTCCTGATCCACGTTGACTCTGATATCACATTACCTTGTGTCAATCTTCATTTATCTTTCCCATAATATTGACATTAACCATCCAAACTCGACACTGTTATCAGTACCAATTGTCTCAAACCATACTACATTCTACTACATACATACTACATACTACTTTCATCAAATCAACAGCCTTGGAATGTTTCAAACGACATTTTGTACCGAAATGATTTTTCTGTTAACATTTTCGGCATGTCTGTCCAAATGCAATTGTAATTTCCATGCGATGTACCACAAGATCTGCAATCTCTAATGATTCTTCACCATTTGGTCTGGGTATGCTCGGCAGCACAAATTATGCTTGCTGCTTTCTCTAACGTTTAGTCTACGTCTTTCGGAAGTCGATCCAACTGGTATGAGTTCAACTCGAAGGTTTAACGCATTCTATTGCCAAATTCTTCAAATCAGTATAACACTGTTTAAATGTTTCACCGTCCTTCTGAATTCTTGTAAAGAATTTAAATCTGTCATACACGGTGCAAAAAAATGATTCTGAAACCTTTCAATGACTTTGTCTACAGTGTCTCCATTTTTTTCATCTTTCTGATTACCTTCGTGACCTGTTTAGGAGGAACGAATAATTCCATTATTCCTACAGATTCTAGATTCTATGTCTCGATTCTATGTCTAGATTCTGTCTAGACTTAGACCTAGCATGCCTTTTGTGCTTCATGAAGGTATGATGCCAAGTTATACGAGAACGTGCCTGTTTGCGTTTTCCTCGTATTGTCATTGCAATTCTTGGTATACGTAGTTTATGTCCCGCAAACCACATGCGACGTTCTGTCAAACCCTAATAAGTGTTCGACTCTCGGCATAGGATTTCCTTGTTTGAGACTCGATCTGAGTAACTGACTCTAAGAATCCGTCTCAGCCATTTTTGTTGAGCCACATTTAGTCTCATTCTTCTTCTCTATTCGGCATACTACATTTTTTATGATGCTGCCAAGGTAAATGAACTTGTCCAACTCTTCAAGCCTTGACTCGCCAAGTCTGACTCGCAAAATTTTTGTCATTTGGTTTTATTCACATCATAGAGTACCAAAGGCAGCCTGGTTCTGTTGTCACAGATATCAATAAATATAAATAAAATTACTGTAAACAATTTAAAACTAATAATAATAACGAGACAAGGTAGACATAAAGAACTATTTTATTTCCGTTCACCGCATTTAGTGTGACCAACAAGCCGGCTTTCGAAAGGAGAGATATTCACAGATCAGATAGCAAGACTACGTATAATTTCGGCACATCCATGGAATGGAACTCCACTCTCTACATCAGTTTTAAAGACTACATTTTTGTGAACGTGTGCGTGTGCCAGGAAGATGTCCAATATGCGTTGTAGACCACATTTAACAGTGAGGACAGACCCTCTGAAGACTTTTGAGACACTATCGAGTGCCTGAAAAAATTCTAATCAAGAAGTCATATGATGATGACTTGCAGAATAATGTGCATGCTGACAACTGATAGAGGCAGAGAATATCCTTCAGAGACGCTGCAGATGCGCAAGCCTGCATCCAACCTTACAAGGCAAACCCTAACCTTGAGCCCACAACGAAAGAGGAATGCATGCGATCTGGAAACAGATTCTAAGACATGGGGACAGTTTGAGAGACTCGCCCAGAACCGAGATGCCTGAAGGAAGGCTGGTTAGTGGTCTATGCCACAGGCATAGATAAGATAAAATTACAATTAAACCTAAAAACAGTTAACCCCCCCCTATTCAATAATTTAAAAATTATTCTTGGGATTTGATAGAAAGTTATAGCAATGAGATTAATTTTTCTGTGTAATCACTAGAAACTATTAGGCATAATATTTTGTATAATGATTCTGATAATAAAAAAATAATTCGTAAATGCAGTGTTTCACATAACTGCATATTTTCCCGATTTTTTTTTCAGACAAAGCTGTTGTCCTATGGCGATCTATTTAAGTTTTCTTTCTTTTGTTTCGTTTGTCATCAATAATAAGGTATTTCGCTAAAGAAAACTACAAAAATATTTTAGGGTTTGAATTGCTTTCTCTGCATGCTAAAAATAATAAATGCAGAAAATGCAGATTTTTTTCGTTTAGAACTATAATAATTTTAATTACATGACTGATCCGACCTATTTGATACACTTTTTTTTTTTTTTTGGTATTTTTTTTAGTTTACTTTGCTTATATTACTTGTTATATTACTACAAAGTATTAAATTAATATTACTTTTAGACCCAACAGATATAGTTTGATCTATTAAGAGCATATATTTCAAAACATCTTCCGCTGACATTACAAATAGATTTTGAGTAAATTAGACCTATGTATTAAATAATCGATTTATGTCAAACTTCTACATCCTGATGTTCGGCAAGACAAAAATCTCTTTAAAATGACAACTAATCTCCTTACTTTCCTTTGTCCAACACAGTTAAAAAATTCATGTTGCTGACAGACGAAGCAATTCAAACCCTAACCCGAACTCTGACGCTTTCATAAAAAATAGTTTTGGGTTTAGAAGTTAGGTGTAGTGCATAGTTGTACATATACAGATGTGTGTGTGTGTGGAGTAGGTGTTGTGCATGATTTGTACATTTAGAGGTGTGCGTGTGTG
>JADKLZ010001913.1:14171920-14184294 GCA_021533235.1 Biomphalaria straminea
AATGTGGGCTTGCGGCCCTAGAGCTATTTTTTATATATATGTATTTTTATTTTTATAGGCCAGAGCTGTTTTATAAATTAACTTTTATATAGGTTAGGGTTAGGTCTATAAAAGCTGGTGTTTTCAATGCTTTTAAGACAGTGTCCATTGGTCTGTACGTCAGATCTATCTCTGTCTTTGTGGCTAGAGATCTTAGTGATCTAAAGAATCATTTTATTATTTCAATATTCTGTACCAGGACGGCCTGTAAGTTTGTAACTATTTTATTTTTAGTAGTTTCTATAATAATATTACTATGTGTAATTAATATACTAGTTCTATGTTTTAATTTAGTTTCTATTTTTTACATGGAATATTGACAATAAGAGTTGACAAGCATGTAGAGACCTATGTAAAATGGCGGTGCCCAGGCCGGCAAGGAATGTCTAGATCTAATAGAATCTAAAATTCTATTTCTTGTTATGTTACAGGCAATTATTACCACACCCTGCTATTACCTGTCTGTTAAGCTGTCTGTTAATCTGCTGTCTAAGCTGCTGTAGTTGTAGTTAGACTATTTAGTGCTGTGTGTCACTATAGATCTAGATCTAGAATTAGTTTGGTCTTTGGTTGTTATTGCTGCCTATTGAAGTTAGTTTTGTTAGTAAGGGTAAGGCTAGTTGGTTGTAGTGATAGAATATTGTAGACCTAGACTAGTTTATTGTGGAGTGTTGAGTTTAGATCTAGGTCTAGTTTAGTTTAGTAGTAGTGGTTTAGTTAACGTAGTTAGTTTGACTTGTTGGCGTTATAGTAGGATTTAATAGGGGTTTTGTTTTGGTTAGTTTGTTTTGATTTAGTTGATTAGAATTAGTTGGTTAGGTTTTATTCGTAGGATTTAGGATATGTATGTTCTTCTATTGATTTTCATTTATGTAAATAAAGTTTTCTCTTGTTTTATTTAATGCTAAAGTGAAGTTTCGTTAGTGTTTTCCTTTTGTTTAGTGTAGGTTAGTTAGCTTACTTAATATAGTTTAATCTGGCTGCTCAGACAAATCTTGTCCATCGGTCGCAGACTGGGGTGCCACAGATGAGCCCACCCAGTAGCGTCACCACCTGGCTACTGTAAAGTATGTAACGTAAGCTGAAATAAGCCTATCCAGAGCCCCTGACAAGCTTACATTTTTGGCGTCAGAAGTTTGGATCTGTGCTTGGGTGACCAGATAGTTTATTTTTTATAGGGATAGATCGAGTTTGTGTTTAAGTTAGGTTCACGTCAGAGTTAGGTTTAGACATAGGAGGTCGCGGTATAGGAAGTAGAGTTAGGTGTAGTTTAGTTTGTGTTTTTGGTATTTTGTTTTTGGAAGTTAGTTTTTTTGGTAGTTAGAGTAGGATGGACAGCGAGGCAGCAGAGGTAAGAATGCAGCCGTCTCAGACAGTCATCATGGTGCCAAGAACGGAGATGAGCATCCGGCGCTTCCATGGCGATGGCCCAGCCAGGGAGGTCGAAGAGTTCCTCCAAGATGTGCAGAGAGCCTGGAAGTCTCAACACATACAGCTGCCAGATGAGAAGTGTGAGTTCCTGATTTCTCATCTGGGGGAGTCAGTGAAGACCGAGCTTGCTTTCTACCCCCAAGCAACCAGGGAGTCTCCAGAGGCACTGACTCAACTGTTACGGTCAGTCTACGGAGAGAGGAGAAGCATCTCTCAGCTGACAGGAGAACTCTACCGGGTCAGCCAGCACCCCGGAGAGCCCATCCGCTCTTATTCCCACCGCATGCTGCGGGCATTCCAAGCAGTGGTCGACAGACAGAGGGCTCTATCTGAAACTCCTTTCAGCGAGTCCATCCTGAGGGATCAGTTCATCGAGAACCTCAGTGATAGGACCCTGAGGAGAGATCTCCGAGAGAGACTGCTGGATAGGCCAGAAACAGAATTCCTGGCACTAAGAGAAATGGCCATTCGGTGGACTGAAGATGAGCATGTCTCCCCTCAAGCCACAACCAGGGTGACATGCCATGAAATTAAGATAGGAGACCAGCTGGCTGCGCTTTCCAAGCAAGTGGAGGAGCTGGCAGCCCAGATTGTCCGTCTACAGTCTTCAGGACCACAGAGCACTAGCTGTCCTCATTGCAACCACACTCAACAATGTGATGCGGAGTATGATGTGAGGCAGATTACTTCGCTACAGCTGGCTCAACCAAAGCGCACCTCTAACCAGAAGAGGTCAGCCAGAAAAAACAGGAAGTGCTATACCTGTAGAAAACCTGGCCACCTTGCAAGGGACTGCCGTCTTAAGAACAGGTTCAACAGCCAGCAGAAGAAATATGGGAACCGAGCTCCTCGAGAAGACCACCAAGGCAAATGCTATGACTGTGGAGGTCAGGAACACTTCCCACAGGCTTGCTCTGTTACCGCAGAAATGAGCAATATTCAGGTTGCCTCAACAAGACCACAGGCGAGCCATGAACAACTGCTACAGGCTCCCAAGCCAATGGAACCATCAGTTGAGATGCCTCTAGGTACAAGAGGATCCAACACTGCACCTGAGTCGTTGGTTCACACAGAAGTAGCCTCACCTTACGCTACCCAGAACCATATGGAGGCTGGTAGGGGAACAAACCCCTTCCTAGAAATGCATCAGCCTGAATCCACTTTTTTTCCCCAAGAGGATACAGGATCCTTGAGGAAAAGGAATGATCTGCTCAACATTGGGTGCAGAGTACTTGTTGAACAAAGAGTACGAGGCCAGGGCAGGATGTTCATGCAATATGAACCTTCTTGCTACATAATTACTGCCGTACCAAAATATGCTTCTGGCTGGTATATGGTAGAAGCAGAAGATGGTAGTGCATACAGATACGTAAGAGAGGAGGAAATGAAGTTCGTTTCCTCACCTTACTAATATTATTCTTTGCATTTGTAATTTTTCATGATGTATATGAATCTATGTACCTTTTGTCAGGTCTATGATGCTCTAATATTTTTTTGATATGTAGATTTTATAGTGTATTTTTTCATTTGTTGAAAGATGTCAATAGTAATTTTTGTGTAAATTGTTTTTATTTTGTTTTGCGAGGACGCAAAAATTTTAAGGCCGGATGAATGTGGGCTTGCGGCCCTAGAGCTATTTTTTATATATATGTATTTTTATTTTTATAGGCCAGAGCTGTTTTATAAATTAACTTTTATATAGGTTAGGGTTAGGTCTATAAAAGCTGGTGTTTTCAATGCTTTTAAGACAGTGTCCATTGGTCTGTACGTCAGATCTATCTCTGTCTTTGTGGCTAGAGATCTTAGTGATCTAAAGAATCATTTTATTATTTCAATATTCTGTACCAGGACGGCCTGTAAGTTTGTAACTATTTTATTTTTAGTAGTTTCTATAATAATATTACTATGTGTAATTAATATACTAGTTCTATGTTTTAATTTAGTTTCTATTTTTTACATGGAATATTGACAATAAGAGTTGACAAGCATGTAGAGACCTATGTAAAATGGCGGTGCCCAGGCCGGCAAGGAATGTCTAGATCTAATAGAATCTAAAATTCTATTTCTTGTTATGTTACAGGCAATTATTACCACACCCTGCTATTACCTGTCTGTTAAGCTGTCTGTTAATCTGCTGTCTAAGCTGCTGTAGTTGTAGTTAGACTATTTAGTGCTGTGTGTCACTATAGATCTAGATCTAGAATTAGTTTGGTCTTTGGTTGTTATTGCTGCCTATTGAAGTTAGTTTTGTTAGTAAGGGTAAGGCTAGTTGGTTGTAGTGATAGAATATTGTAGACCTAGACTAGTTTATTGTGG
The DNA here is from genome assembly GCA_021533235.1 of Biomphalaria straminea. Lineage (NCBI taxonomy): Eukaryota > Metazoa > Mollusca > Gastropoda > Planorbidae > Biomphalaria > Biomphalaria straminea. The sequence goes on from JADKLZ010001913.1 coordinate 14,175,707, forward strand.
AGTGTTGAGTTTAGATCTAGGTCTAGTTTAGTTTAGTAGTAGTGGTTTAGTTAACGTAGTTAGTTTGACTTGTTGGCGTTATAGTAGGATTTAATAGGGGTTTTGTTTTGGTTAGTTTGTTTTGATTTAGTTGATTAGAATTAGTTGGTTAGGTTTTATTCGTAGGATTTAGGATATGTATGTTCTTCTATTGATTTTCATTTATGTAAATAAAGTTTTCTCTTGTTTTATTTAATGCTAAAGTGAAGTTCTTTAGTGTTTTCCTTTTGTTTAGTGTAGGTTAGTTAGCTTACTTAATATAGTTTAATCTGGCTGCTCAGACAAATCTTGTCCCTCGGTCGCAGACTGGGGTGCCACAGATGAGCCCACCCAGTAGCGTCACCACCTGGCTACTGTAAAGTATGTAACGTAAGCTGAAATAAGCCTATCCAGAGCCCCTGACAAGCTTACATAAAGAAAATAATAGCTATCACAATGCGCATAAACAAGCTGCGCATGACATCCCCCCTCTCCCCCTAACTGGACCTTGCGAAGACAAGTCCAGTCTTCAACGAGACACTGGAATAAAGAAAAAAAATTAGGAAGCATCGCCACAACCCGAAGCCGAAGAATACAACCTTCAGAAAGTCAAAATCACATATCTGTTTAAACAGTTATTGCCACACGAACCACAATCATCATAAAAACATTATAGTATTACATAAAACAATTAATACATATTATCTATACATATATATACATCATAGAAAGCAATAACTATATATTAAAAGAGTCTTTTTAAACGGGTCAAACTAGTCTCGAACACGTCCGCTAGTATGTTGTCCTCTCCTTTGATGTGACACACGTCGAAGCTGTAGTCCTGAAGCATCAGAGCCCACCTCGTGACACGGTGGTTCGTAAAGTTCGTGCTCCGAAGATAAGCCAAGACCTTGTGGTCAGTTAGAAGGTGGAACTTGACGCCAGCCAGGTATTTGTCCAGTTTTTTAATGGCGAAAACGATAGCAAGGCCTTCTCTCTCGATGATGGAGTACCTCTGCTCCCGAGGCAGCAACTTTCGACTTACATACTTGACGGGATGCAGAACTCCATTCACGCACTGGCTCAGTATACCGGAGATCCCTTTGTCCGAAGCGTCGGTCTGAAGAAAAAATGGCAACGAAGGATCAGGCAAACGAAGAATGGGGTACCTACACAGATATGCCTGCACCCTGTTAGAGCCTCCGCGCACTCATGATTCCAGTACACCTTAACAGACCGACCCCGACACAATAAATCAGTAAAAGGGTAAACTAGATCAGAGTATCTCGGTATAAACCTGCTATAATAGTTAACTAACCCAATGAGGCTACGAACCTCCTTTTTTGTTGTGGGCGTTTTAAATTCTAATATCTTCTTGACATTACTAGGATCAGGTTTGACAACCCCCTGCCCTACATTATGTCCAAGGAACTTTACATTCTTAAAAGAACAGTTCTCTAGTGTGTCTTGAAAGACAATGGGTGCATACAGATAATTGCTGTGCTGATTGCTTCTAATGAATATATTGATTATGCAGATTATGCTGTGATAAAAAATAATAATTCTGGTGTGGCTAATATTTTCTTCAGCTTATACATCGTACTGACTTGCAGTCAGTTCTTACTATAAACTCTTAAATAAGGAATCTGTTTAACATGAAGAGTTGTTCTTTTTCTGAATTTCAATATTCGGCTGTCAGAAATTGCATGTTTGGTGGTAAACTTTTTTCTTGATGGATTAAAACCTTACAGTATTTCAATATCTCTGTTGACTTTAAAAGTTCTTTAAACCCAGATTGGATAATTGGTATATGTAAATTTTAATCTATTCATTCTTCTTGATCTTGTAGGTGAATTGGCTTATTTCTGTTTCTGTGCCTTAAACCATATTCCAAAACTTAAGTAATCATTTTATTTATTATTACATCATTTCTTTTATTATTTGATTCTTTGTTGATCTTTTCTTCTCTTGGGGAGGAGTGGTTCTGACCAACTTAGACTCAGAATGTCAATCTATTCATTTTTCTAAATGCTTTTTTTGTACATTAAATGGCATAAATTCTATAGATGTGCCATAAACCACATTCCAAAACTAAACTTACATTTTCATGTTTTACAACAGCTAAATATATCTTCTTTTTTTTTTTTACTTTGACTGATTCTTTGTTGATCTTTTCTTCTCTTGGGGAGGAGCAGTCCTGACTAACTTAGATTCTTATAAAAAACATTATTGCCTTTTTAGGATCAATTCTGCTGATTAAATAGGCCTGTTTTTTTTCTTTATGCCATTAACTATATTTCAAAACTGAGCTTATTATTTATTACAACTGCTAACTTCAGTATTCTTTTGTTATTTTACTGTTTGACAGATTCTTTGTTGATCATTTCTTCTCTTGGGGAGGAGTAGTTCTGACTAACTTAGACTCTACAACAATATAGCCTTTTCTTATTATTTCTGATGATTATGACAAGTTATTTTTATGTAAATGACCCATAAACATTATACTTTCCCTGGCAGAAAAAACTGATAAAGATCCAGTCTATCATCATAATGTAACATCATAACATTACAACAGGTTTTTGTTAGTTTTGTCTTAAAGATATGTACATCTCTTTATGAAGAGTAGAATTATTTAGACAACCACAGAAGTCAAGTCCTTATGAGGCCTCAATGCATACGAAGCAGATAATGACTAAGAAAATAAATTGAAATAATTATTAACAACAACAGAAGTCAAACTTGAGGGCCCAAGTCACATGAAGCTGATCAATTTAAAATAGACTTGAGAACAAAAAAATTAAATATATTTAATAACAACAACAGAAGTTGAACAAGTCCTTTTGAGAGCTTAATGCATTTGAAGCTGATCCAGATAAAATAAAGCTGAGAAAATAATATACTTATGATCAAATACATAAATTAAATGGGTCCTTTTCAGGGCCAAAAGAAAACTATTTACTGTGATCCAACTAGAACCAGAACAGATTATATAAATTCCAAAGGAAAGGTTCCTTTCAGAGCCAAGACTAAAGACTGCTGACCTGAAGAAGTTTATGCAAAGATCAAGTAATTATTTTTTTCTAAACCAAGAAAATTGTGAAACAGAATACTGTATCATCATATATATTTCAAAATTCACACATCTTACCTGGAGCATCAGTTTATTCAATACATTTTTAAAATGTCTAAATAAATTTTCTGCTTTTCTTGAGGGGATTGACATTTATTAGCATAGAAAAAGTGTCTTTTTAAAACTAAATCAGAAAATGTCTCAGTCCATGAATCACCTTATGACAAATTTTAATGACTATCAGCACTACCCTATTGAAATGAATTTACTTTTGACTTAATAAAAGGTTCTGTCTTTCTTTCTTGACCATCACAATCCTTACTTATAAAAAAAGTTTTAGGCCAGTTAAGTTCTCTAAAATACTTTTAGTTTGGCCTTACTATCCACCTACTTTCTATAAATATTGATTTATTAAAGCCTTTCATCCTTACTTGTGTATCTTCTTTGTTTGATTTACTCTAAAATTATCTGTTGTTTTCAATGTTTCCATTATTTTCATGACATTTTCTTCCAACATTAATGTCTTTTCTCTAAATTCTGAAATTCTGTTTTTGTTATTCTTAGCACTTCTGAAGAGAAAGATTGTTTTCAACATTTTAAATTTTAGTTTATCTTCTAAAAGACATTTACTTCCTAGATCTATTCACAAATATTAAACATGTCATCATACAAGAACTTTACTCTGTGGTTCTTCTTGATTAATTTTTCTTATTTGCTGATACTTTCTGTGTTTCTGTTATTTTCAAGGCATTCCCTTTCAACATTATCTATTCTACACATTTTACTTTGTTATGCTGGAAACATTTCAGATTTAAAAAAATGTCTTCCTCGACCATTTTCATCTTCTAATTCTAATTTTTCTTTATTTTTCTTACTGAGACTTTAGTGTGAATAGTCTATATCAAAGAAATAAATATATGATTTATGTCATAGAGTCTTTAGAAACCATTATTATTAAATCATGCCTGAAAGAGGGGTTTATGTGCTGTAGCCCAATTTGCAGAATTTTAGGGATTTACGAAAAAAAACAAAAATTTTTAAATAAATATCCTATGGTTCATTTAAAAAACAACAACTTTCAATTCAATTGTCTTTTAATTCAAACATTTATTTTAAGGACTTAATACAAATTCCAGAACATAGATCTAGCTGCTTGCTGTCATTGTCCTGACTGTTTTTATGTACAACCTTGACATTTGAATTTTTCTTTTGCACTGTAAGCCTTTTTCACTCTGTTATGTAATATGATTTCTGTTGGATCTCTTTAACATTCTAGTTGAAAGGAAACCAGTGAGAAATTTTCTGCTGAACTTAAATGCTTGAAAAACATCTTAAATCTTGAATTAAAATTCTAGCCACCATTAGGATTCAAACTTGAGTATTTTTTAGTTTAGCAGCCAGATCATTTATGCCAATTAATGAATAATAAATCTAAGATACTATGGAATATTGCAACTAAAAAAGCTGGCAATAAAAAACATCTTACCCTAACCCTAGCCACCATTAGTATTCAAGCTTGAACATTCTTATTTCAGCAGTAAGATAATAATTTATACCAATAAATCAAAAATAAATCAAAGATTTTATGGAATATTGTAACAAAAATTGCTGGCAGTGGAAACAAATATGATTGTGCCTTAAGATTTGGTGATTGAATTTAAAAAAAAAAGGGCATGATAGTTGTACAACAAAAACATAATACATTTCACCTGAAATGTGCCCACTACATACTCAGTGCCAGGTGACAATTCAAGATGTCCAAAATTTGGGTGTTCTCAGCATGTAATCAATCCTCACCCATCAGTGGCCATGGTATGTGTTGTGTGCAGTGCATAATGCATGAACTTATACTTTCTCAAGAAGATGACCGTTGAATGGCTGGTGCCTGACAATCTGGCTGAGCACTGCTTTAGGTTTATCAATATCTAACAGAGGGTTTAAGATTCCTGCTGGTAAAGTTACTTGTGCACCAGTATTTTGGATGGGAACCTCTGAGGGTTATGAAAAAACAGAATAAATAAGAATGCTCTAGTGTTTCTCAATTTTAACATTTGTTTGTCATTCTGTATTTGAATCTTTCTGTTGATTTCCCTGAACTTTTTCCTATTTAATTAACATCAGATTAAATATTAAATTTATAGATGCATTTAAAAAATCTAATAATATGCAAATTTTTAATAGTATTTTTCAGTTTCCCTTCAAGACAAGAGTCAAGCATAAAAGATCAAGTGGTAACCTTAGTAACCTAACTAGTTTACATATCACTTTAAGTAAATTTTTCAGTAAGTCTTAGCAAGAAGATTGATTAAGATGTCCATAGAGAACTCAAAATGTCACTGGGATGCTGTGATTGATGAAGACGTCCATAGAGAACTCAACATGTCACTGGGATGCTGTGATTAAGGTGGAGTTAGTTTTTAGTATTAGACCACCTTTAAAATTAATTTATGTTGTCTTGTTTATGTCTAGTTTTGTTTTTGTTCTTCTTGTTCTGTTAATGTTTGTGGATGTGTCCAAAGTTTTGTTTTGTGGTTGACTGACTTACTTAATTCTATAATCTATTTTAGTTTTTTGGTTTTAATCTCTATGATAATAATTCTAATTCTTTGAGTTTGAAAGTATCTAGGATGCTGTGATTAAGGTCGATTTGTTTAAAATCATTAGATCCTATTCTAATGTCTTGTGTCCTCTTTTTTATGTCTAGGTTTGTTTTTGTTCATCTTGTTCTGTTAATGTTTTGATTGACAATACATTTCTGTGGTGACATAGTGTATGTTGACCTGACTATACACTTCTGCCATGACTTATTATATGTTGACCTGACTATACACTTCAGCAGTGACTTATTATATGTTGACCTGACTATACACTTCAGCAGTGACTTATTATATGTTGACCAGACTATACACTTCAGCAATGACTTATTACAGGTTGACCAGACTATACACTTCAACAGTGACTTATTATATGTTGACCAGACTATACAGTTCCATCGTGACTTGTTCTATGTTGACCAGACAATAAACTTCCACGTAACATTTAGTGAGACAAACTGTTTGTGACATGGGGTGTAAGGTGATGGGAAAAGTGAATTGACAGCCATATTCTTTAGAATAGTCAGATGCCTTTAAAGTGATTTGACATTATTCTTTAGAATAGTAAAAAGCTTGACATTCCCATCTACCTAGCTCATGTATGGCTCCTCGTGCCACACCCCGGACAACAGTCTTGGCTGACTGTCTAAATACATGAGCAAAATCTGTTTTTTACTAAGCAAAGTGTTTAGTGTCAAATGTTTTAATTTTTAAAATAATAGTTTTTTAAATGATGATTTATGTTTTTATTTATTTAAAAGAAGAAAATGTCTTGGTATGGTTACACATTTTTTAAATTTAAAGTTGTGCTTATAACTGCTCTATGGAAAAAAAGAAAAAAAAAATGACTTTTATGGTTTACACTGTTATTGTCAAAAAATTGCCAGCTTTTGATTGTTTTAATAATTATTTAGATATACGATTTTAAAACAATTAAAATTATTAATGATTGAGAGTAAGCTTATTCTATTGTAAAACATTGTTAATTATGCTGGTTCTAATTTTAATCATTGCATTCTGCTTAAAACAAGTACTTTTCCATTCTATCTTCATTTTGGTAAATCTATGATTATTTTATTTCATATCAATTAATCTTGATGTCACTGTAATGGATTGAAAATGCTTTCTAGTGGCATGCATCTCTAATAACCTTTGTTCATGTGTGGCTCAAAAAGTGGGTCTGGCAGAACTATTACCATTAATATGAGTATTTAAACTAGTAAAGCTTTATACAGGTGTGAGCGTGCGGCCCTTGAGCTATTTTTATCATGTATTTTTATTTTTGTACATGCCTCTATTTTTATAGGTTAGGGTTTTTAAACTGTAGTTCCTGCCTAGGGTAGGATGGGTAATTGGTAGAAAAGTATAAATCCCAAACCCATGCTTTAAAGTTTTAGTACAGTGACCAGTGGTCAGATAGTAGACCTATGTCTTTGTGACAGTTGGTGAATGGTGATCTTTGTGATCCAGCATATTATTTTGTATTCTATTCTGTACCTGTGACGGCCTGTAAGTCTATAACTATTTTATTTTTTTACTAGATCTATGTGAAATTATATTATATATTTCTTTTACTAGATCTGTTTCACTATGTGTATTTTAGTTTAGTTATTAATTAATAGTTGACAACACATGGGTATTTAAAGATGGCGGCGCCCAAGCCGGCAATGAATTTCTAGATCTTGAATCTATGATTCTATTTTATATTTGCATTTATAGTTTTTGTAATTTGTTACAGGCAATTTTTACCTGCTGTAACCCCCTGCTGTAACTCCCGCTGTATTATTGCTGCTATTATTTAGTACTGCTGATTTAGATCTAGTACTAATTTGTTACTGTTTAGATTTAGACTTAGTCTGCTGTTCTCAGTGAATAGTTATTTATAGTAAGGTCTAAGTCTAAGAAGGTTTTATCTAGGTCTAGTTTTAGTGTTATATACAAGTTTATTTTAGTCTATGTAGGGTATTTATATTGTAGATCTAGACTAGTTTATTGTTGGTTGTTAGTGTAAGTCTAGGTCTAGTTTTTAAAGTTTAGTAGTTGGTGTCAGATAGTTATCGGTTAGGTTAGGAGTCTAGTTAGTGTAGTAAGTTGGTGTCAGATAGTTATCGGTGAGGTTAGGTTTTGTTTTGATTAATTAGTTGGTTGGATTTAGTTGGTTTATTATTATTAGTTATTTAGGTTTAGTGTATATATTTTATTTATGATTTATTTTTATGTAAATAAAGTTTCATTTTGTTTTATTTAACTTAAGTAAAAGTTCGTTCTTGCTTTCGTTTAGCTTTAGTTACATTTAGGTGTCTTAGTTTAGTGAATCTGGTCGCTCAGACGAATCTCGTCCCTCGGTCGCAGACTGGGGTGCCACAGACTGAACCCACCCAGTAGCGCCACCATCTGGCTACTGGTATTAAATTAAATGTTAAGCTGAAATAAGCCTTAGTGCCACCTGACCAGCTTACACAGGAGAGGGTCATTAGCTTTACTGCGAAGGAGAAGGAAAATTTTGACTTCAAATCTCTGCATTCAAACATACTCCAACATGAGAATTTGGAGTCCTCCCTGAAGAAATATCAGTAGCTGGTGACTCATAGGCAGTTTGCAGCACACAGTGTAATTGATATATTTTTTCCTCTGGACACAGTGTTGTTAAGGAATAGAAACCAATGAAATCAGTAATTGAACAATAAAATGAATTGTGATCTCTTGACCAATCATAAATTGTTTTGATAATTTCTACAAATGTATTAGATATTCAATTGTTTTGAACATTTCTACAAATGTATTAGATATTCAATTGTTTTAAACATTTCTACAAATGTATTAGATATTGAATTTTTTAAACATTTCTACAAATGTATTTGATATTGAATTCTTTTGAACATTTTAAAAAATGTATTAGATATTAA
>JADKLZ010001913.1:14184304-14202430 GCA_021533235.1 Biomphalaria straminea
AAATGTATTAGATATTACATTGTTTTGAATATTTCTACAAATGTATTAGATATTGAATTGTTTTGAATATTTCAACAATTTTATTAGATATTAAATTGTTTTGTACATTACTAGAAATGTATTAAATATTGAATTGTTTTGAACATTTCTACAAATGTACTAGATAATAATTAAATGGTTATGAAAATGCCTACAAATGTATGAGATATTAAATTTTTGAACATTTCTACAAATGTATTAGAATTGTTTTGAACATTTCTACAAATGTATTCGATATTAAATGGTTATGAAAATTTCTACACATGTATGAAATATTAAATTAATTAAATGATCCTTCTTTTGTTTGTCATTTAATTATATTAGTTTGTATTATATTATATACCGATACTATAATACATATTGCAAACATGTAGTTGGATTTGTAAAAAATAATATTTTGTTACACACACACACACAGAAAGTAAAATATTACCTTTAAATAAATTGTTAATCATTTTGCCATCATAAATTTTTGTAAAAAAAAAAAACACAGTGATCACAGTCTATACATGACACGATGAAAGTTTATTAATAATTATTGAAATATAGCCAAATGAAGAGAGAAAAAAAAAACAATATTTTTGACAAAGATGTCTGGGTAATCCTGTAGATTAGCGGTCCGCGCTCACAAAATGCCGATAATTAGCCAAAATAAAATTTAATTCATTTTATAGATGTTAATAGTGTTTTGAATGAATTTGGTTGTAAAAAGTAACCTTTATACTTTGACTATACATCAATAAAATTCCCTTAGCGACTTCAATATGATCTGTGCGCTGCCATTTTGTTTTCTTGGTGATTTACAGGGGGGGCCTACGTCCATGGGTGGTTGTGGTTGTGGTGGGTTGACTAGATGGATATTTTTATGATTGGTTGTGGTTGTATGGATAGCTGGTTCTTGTTGGTTGGCTGTATGGGTGGGTGGTTGGCTAATATATTGGTTGTAGTTGTTTGGATTGATGGATTGTTGGTAATGCTTTGTGTTTGTGGTTGGTTTATTTATGGTTGGCTAGATGGATAGTTGTTTTTAATGGTTGGCTGGTTAGATGTGTTTGGTTGGTTGTAGTTGAATTGATGGTTGGTAGGTTGTTTGTTTGTTTTGTTGGATGATTGGTTGGTTGGTTAGCTGTGGTTGGTTGATTGGTTGGTGTGTATCGCTTTGATAATGTCAGTATTGTAGCTCTTGAGATGAACTCTGATTGGGAACAGACCAATTGTATTCTGGCAAGAAGCTGGGTCATCATAGCCCCACACACACACACATACAGATCGGACTCTAATAGCATCAGACACCCTATAAGTTCAACGTCCAGAGAAAAGGAGCGAAGCAACATTTAGCAGAGAGCTTGTCCGAGTCAGTGCTGTCTTCCAGGTAGACTACTAGATCTAGCACCCTAAGCTCAAATCTAGCGGTGTGCTTCGTTACCGACCTTTTTGTACTGTGGCGTAGTTTGACGATTACGTATTCATTTTTTCTCCAATATACTTCTGTACATAGGCTTATATAGCTCCTCCTTCGTGTTCGAAGATGAGCACATTTATCATTTCCTATGAACTCGAAGATGGCTGTAGAGTCCAATCCTCGCTTTAAAAATCAGGCCGCATATGTGACATGGGTGGGTTTTGTCAGTTGCAGATGGGCCTGCATCTTTTCTCTGTTTTCTGTTGGTTCGAATCGGCGCTCTATCGCACTGGCCACTCTTTTTACTTCAAATCTTGAGACTCACAGTTTCTCGCCATGCGTAGCGATCTAGAGCTAGTGCTTCCCAGTCGTGAATGTCGATACCGCATTCCGTGAGGGAGCTCTCGAGGGTGTCTTAGTAGCGCTGTGCGGGAGCGCTTTCCTCTACATAACTCTCCATACAGAAGTCGTTTGGGAAGGCGATTGTCTGGCATGCGGACTACATGACCCGCTACATGACTACATGACTTCTGTACATATACATCGAGTGGGCCATGTGAAAATCAATATTGCAATTTACAATGAAAAAAAAAACAAAAACGCGTATGTATTTTTTTCATTAGAAAGACGTTTCTGCGTAAGTCAAAGGTCTATTGTAGCTCCTATCGTGCACTTTGTTCTTATACCAAAGACTAAAGACAGTATTTTTCCTAGTAAGTTGTTTGGTACGATAACCCAAGTTTTCTGCCTTGCCTCATCGTTGCGCCAGGGTGGAAACGGACGTAGGAGGGGCGGACTTCGCCAAATTGGCAGCGAAACAAGGCTCCCGCAGGAGTGCCTAAAGGGGTGCAAGAGCACCGCCGTTGCATTGAGCGGGGATGTAAAAAAGCTCCCGCAGCGATCTGTCAACGTCCAGGCGCCGTCCCTCAAGAGGCCGTTACACAAATGGCATGTCCCGCACAGTGAGACATGTAAAGTATAAGAAAACAACGGGAGAATCCAGTGGCAGCGCCTCAGTCTTTAGTCCGGAGTGTTCGCCTATGACACGGACACTCTCAATATACACGGACACTCTCAATGGACACGGACACTCAATGACAACAGCCATTGAAAAGCCGCGTGATCTGTCCTAAGGATGAATTTTTGCCCATATAGGTATTTGTGAAAGTGTTGTATGGCATCCACAACTGCCAGCAGCTCACGTCTTGTGACACAGTAGTTTCTCTCCGCGTTGGACAAGCTCCGACTAAAGTAAGCTATGACCCTCTCAGTTTCATCTACTTTTTGGGATAGGACAGCGCCTATTCCAGTATTGCACGCGTCGGTGTCGAGTATGAACGTCTCGCCTGGTATCGGATAGGCCAGAATGGGTGATGAAACAAGAGCCTTTTTAAGTCTTTCAAAGGCCTCCTGGCATTCTGTTGTCCAAATAAATGGCCGCTTCGGCTCTGTCAATCGATGAAGGGCGCTACAGAGGCTAGAGAGGTTTGGCACGAAACGTCTGTAGTACGTGCAGAGTCCAAGAAAGCTTATTAACTCCTGGATATTAGCGGGGATCGGCCATCCTTTTACGGCTTCAACTTTATCCGGGTCTGTGCTGACTCCTTCCTTCGACACGATATGCCCTAGGTACTTGACGCTCCTTCTGAACAAGGAGCATTTCTTTGGATTCAATTTCATTCCAGCGTTTCTAATTCGCTCAAATACTTCCTTCAGGTTCGCAATATGTTCCTCAAAGGTTCTGCCTATGACGATAATGTCATCTAAGTAAACAAGACACGTTGTCCAGTTGAGTCCTCTTAACACATGCTCCATTAGTCTTTCAAAGGTGGCTGGGGCGTTACAAAGTCCAAAAGGCATCACGGTAAATTGCCAGAGACCATTACCAGCAGTGAAGGCCGTTTTATCTCTGTCCTCGGGGTGTAGTCCCACTTGCCAGTAACCGCTCTTCAGGTCAAGGGTGGAAAAGATCTGCGACCCAGCAAGTGTGTCCAATGTGTCGTCAATCCTAGGTAGCGGGTAGCTGTCCTTATGTGTAGCGTCATTTAATAATCTATAGTCGACACAAGATCCATCTTTCTTCTTTACCAAGACGATGGGTGAACACCATGGACTGTTGGATGGTTCAACAACCCCTTGCTGTCTCATTCGTTCTATCATGTCCATAGCTTCTTGGTGTTTCGCTAGCGGCAGGCGACGTGGTTGCTGTCGGATAGGCCTAGTGTTTCCTGTGTCTATTCGATGCTGGATCAGATTTGTTCTCCCAAAGTCCATTTCATCAGATGGCAATATGTCAGAAAATTCTCTGAGGAATTGTTCTGCTTTGGTGTACTGTTCTTTCGACAGGATCGTTTTGACTTCTGCCAGAAGTTTAGTAACATGCGGTTCACTGGGTTCTAGTCGTCCGTCGGGGTTTTCACTGCTACAGTTTCTTATCATCTCAAGAGCATGACAACCAGCGATGGTGCTACCTTCCCGTAAATGTTTCTCTACTGTTCCGAGGTTCATAATTCTTACTGGTACCTTTTGGTCTTTCCCAATCGTGACTAGTGTCTTTCCAACAGCTATCCCGTTGTTGTTGGTGCCCAAACTTTCTACCAGCGCTGTTCTTGTCATGGGATAGCCGTCCTCGATTCTTCCCCAAATGATCATTTCCGACTTAGCAGGCAAGGTTGTATTTTCTACCAACTTAACCCTTCTGACTAGGCCATCTTCTTCATTCTCGTCACCAAGCAAGGGTACTTCGAGGTCCCCACATTGTAAAGTGCCTCCGCCGATATTCAGGGAAAAGCCATATTTCACCATGAAGTCGAGCCCTATTATGCAGTCATCTGTGACGTCTGCGATCAGGAATTCGTGCTTGAACGACTGATTCCCGATCTCAACTGTTATGTCGATCAGGCCTTTTATGGGAATCAGTTCTCCACTTGCTGTTTTCAACGAGTAGGCTCTAACTGGCGTTTTCTTGCTATTGTCCACTTTATCTGACCGGATGACTGACCGTGAGGCACCAGTATCTAGGAGGAAGTGATAGTTCTCGCAACCAATTTTCCCGATGATTTTCAAACTCTTGCTCTGCCCTACCACGGCGACCGGGATGATGGTTGCAGGGGCTCTCATTCTCTGTGTCGCCGGATTCCGCCCCTTGAAGCCGGCGCGAGCTAGTTTCCCTGGTAGCCCCGGGAACTTGGTCCTGCAAACCTTTCTGATCTGTAATTGGTTCCGGTTAGTGGAAATCTCCTAGTGCAGCTTCTTTGTATGTGACCGACTTGACCACAATTCCAGCATCGTACAGGAACTCTAGGTTGATTTTCTGGTATCTGGCTTGTTCTTCGTCCATCTAGTGCCTCTGTCACCCTTCTCACAAGTTGTGCGAATTCATCTTCTTTGACTTCCAACCTTCTACCTTGATGAGCGCTCCCAGATGTGTCTTTAGCGGCTTCATATGAGAGAGCGTATACAAGGGCTTCACTGGCCTTACGTTTACCACTAACTCTGGTGGCTTTCTTTAACTCGGGGTCACGAAGCGCATCAATGAACGCGTCTGTGATAATGACTTCAAGAAACTCTTGTGTAGCTGTTGGGTAGGTCAGATGTGCGAGGCGTTCGATGTCTGTCTCTAGCTCCTGTAGTGTTTCATCGGGGCGCTGTTGTCGGGTCTTGAGTTGCACACGATAAACTTCTTGCAGATGTTCATCCCCGTATCGGAGTTCCATAGCTTGGACAAGGGCGGCGAAGTCTTGCTGGTTCGGTAGAGACTGTAGCAGTTCGGAGGCTTTTCCTCGTAAGGATAACACAAGGGCTGTTGCTTTCTCCTCCTCGCTGTTCCATTTGTTAACTTTGGCTGCTGCGTCGAATTGCTTCTTGTATACAGACCAGGACACGGAACCATCAAATACGGGGGTCTTCATTTTTCCGGAGACTTCAGGTACAAATGACTTAATATTTGTTTCTGGTACATTTGTGGGCTTGCGTTGGACTTGTATCTTCATTTCGTCGATGGCCTTCTCCACTGCGTCGACTCTCTGCTTCATCTGTTCATCTATGGTGGTGATTCTTTCCTCCACAGCATGTATGCGTCGGTTCATTGTCAATAACTCCTCTTTCATTCCCGAGTCCATGGCGTCTATCTTGTCATTGGTGTTTCCTAGCCCCGAGTTCATCTGTTCTCGCATACAACCGATCTCCTCACGAACAGCGACCATCTGCTCCGTCTTGCTACTGGAGATTTGTTCCTGCATCTGTTTCTGCATAGCTGCCATCTGTTCTCGCAAATCCGGTTCGACTTCAAAAATATATGTGTCCGGATCTGCTCCTTCCTTCAACAACTCCTCCCGTAGGCGTACTTGTAGAGTTTCTTTATTTCCGCTCTTCTTCAGATCTCGAATACCGAGCTCTATCTTTAGTTCCTTCAGAAGGAGTTGGTCTAGCGTTTTCGTAGTAGCCATAGCGGTATCCCACTTCTGACACCAGTGTTACGAATCTCACTTTCCAAGCTCTCTTCAAACTGCACCATACACCACCAACTGAAAGAACTTGACAACTCCGAGCTCCAAAGTAACGTAAAGTTTAATGTCAATAAATAACAGCCAATATTGTACAACTGGAAGCACGTAACATAAGACTGTACAAATAGCTCTCTGTCTAACACCGTATCGCCGTATCAACTCTTGCACTGGTCTCTCTGTCTCGTCTCGAACTTGTACTGAGCCTTCGTAACGAACTGTAGATCGGGAAGTTCTCTCTCGGCCTCTGATGCCTTCGTTCTTTATATCGGGTCCCTGCTAGCCTTCTCGAACCGGACAGAACGCCCCTCGACGTTTCTAGGTGGTCAGATGACTATAATCCTCGTGACGCTCCTGAGCTTTGTTCACGCCGCTGAACTTACAAGAATGTTCTTGTCGAGCCGCGTCGCGGCTGATCGTAGTAACTCGTCACGCTTGACCGCTCGTCTGGCCTGGGGCGATTTGTGTTGGCTGACTACACACACACCGCTACTCCCCCGTCTGTGCCACCAACATGTTTATAACAATAATATAGAGGGCTCGTGGCGAGCGTTAATTTATCAGTGATAAATTAATAGTAGCTAAAGCTAAAGAGCTAAATAATGTGGCAAGAATTGACGATAAATTCTAGTCCAGATAAAGTGGATGACTTTGACTATTCAGTCGTACAAGTCATGATAATAAAATAAAATACATAAAGTGACTACTTACATAATCCAAGATAAGAAATACACAAATATGTACACAAATATAATGCACTAAATAAATGCACAAATATATAAATACACATAGTAAGAGGCCATTAAGCATAAACCACGTAACGCTTACCACCAAATCCAATAGTAAGGAAAAAAGAATGAAATGGATATAGTAAATGAATAAGTAAGCTCAAGCAGAGATATGTATCTTCCCTCTCAGCTCTCTAGAAAGAAATGACATGAAAATAGGAAATTCTATCTTTTTTTTTAGCCGCGTGTGTCAGGAGGCGGGGCATCCAAGGTGTTTAGGTTGTCTGACGTGCCTAGGTGAAGATTATCGCTTGACCTTGCCGCGTGTTTCCGGCGTAGACACAGGGATAGGTACTTGAAAGAGCAAATGTTGTCACCTAGGGAGGGGCACGACCTGTGGTGGCGCGAGTCATCTCTTTGAACAAGGATAAAGCCGACGATATCGTAACCAAGGAATAATTCACACAGGATGGGCCCAATGTGGAGATATGATAGTCGGGCTAAACATAGTTGAATGTTTGAACTATCCCCGGTCAAGGGCAATTAGCGACAAGTGGCCTTTGTTGATAGCTTGACTAGACAAGTGATAGCATAAAAAAGCCCAAGATGACGTCGAAGTCTGGCGAGAGGTATGGGGGGGAGGTGGTAATAGGGCCTTTTGTAGTAGGTGTGCCAAATTTACGTGAATAAAGTGGAACACTAAAATAAATTAATTAAATCCCTTTTACCGAGTGATACCATAAGTGGGCGAAATTTATTTTTGTCACAGTAACAGCCAAAACGAAGTTAGATCTAGATCTACTAAGAGACCAGTCAGTACAGGACGATGAAGTTATAAAAGATAAAGAAAACATTGAACCCGGCGCCTGCAACGATTGTCCGAAAGTCAATTCCATTCCAAGAGTGGGAAGACTAAATCTCGAGACACAACACAGGTCACTGAACCGTTCTTTCATAAATTAACCAGAAAAGTAAGAAACACACAAAATACTAACTGCAAGATTAATATTCACAATGTATTACAAAGCTACTGCGAAGACGTGAACAAACGGAAAGTCCCTCCTATAAGTAAGTCAAAATGGCTTTTACAAATACAAACATTTATTTATATTATATTTATCATTATTCAATTTATCCATCTATTTTACATTCCGTCTCTCCTTTTATCTAATATATATGTGTCACAGATGCTATTATAGATTTAATTTATATTTAAAAGCTTGTATGTAAATTAGTATTAGAAAACCCTAACTGAGCCTCAAGAATTACCCAAAAGGTCTAGTCCCTTAACAGAGCCGCAAGTTTAACTCAATGACGTCACAATGATTGTCGCAAGTCTATTGGTTGATTTGAAAATAAATATTCTTTTTAAAAGAGTTAGGTCAGCTGATATAGGACGCGCAAAAGGCCAGTCGAAGTTTTGCTTTGGAAGCGATAGGTTCATGTCTCTAGTGTGTTCTATAATAATATTGAAGAAAGAGCCTTAGTATTGTATTTTCATTTTTAATATGTACCTTGTACATAAGCTGTACTTAAGTTGTATTTGAATAAAAGTTTCTAGTGTTTTATTTCTATGAGGAAGTTATTCAATTTGATTCCTAGTTCGTCTGTGTTCATAATTACATCTAATTCAAGTTAGATTCCCCGGCAACACAAGTATACTCTCCTATCGGACAGCAAATTTGTTATTACATCTCAAGATAAAGTTGGCGAAGTCAGTCATTCATCCGCCATCATCAAGTATTGCTACATCTGGCATCTAGACGATAGGAAAGGTCTTGTGACATCTGGCTCCTCCGATATTGTGACATTTATGACAACTTTGACAAATAGAAAGTTTGTGGACAACTTCTAACGGAATCATTCAAGATCTAGGAACAATTTTCAAACACTTCAAAGGAACTTTATTCTAATTTAACGAAGGACAGAATTTCTGTGTTTAAACAGGTCAGTTGGTTATCGATAATTATTTTACAAAAGATTTTCGTTCGAGTTACGTTTAACTCACGAAATCTATTATATGTAATTGGCAAAAGACCAATATACATAATTACTGGCATTATTATTAAAAGACCAGTCAAGCAAATAACTGGCATTATTAAAAAGACCAGTAAAGCAAATAACTGGCATTATTACAAAGACCAGTAAAGCAAATAACTGGCAATAAAAAAAAAAGACCAGTAAAATAAATACCTGGCATTATCAAGAAGACCAGTAAATAATCATTGTCTGGCACAAAGTAAACGGAAGACCAGATTTAACCAACTGTTAAACCAGAACAAAAGTACTCGGCTCAATAGATTTGTAGATCAAGACCTAGACTCCAGTAAAGTACAATTTTACTGTCAAGAATTATTAACAGACTAAGGCTTCAAGAACTCTATTAATATATTATAAGGATATCTGAGATAAGGCAAAATCCAGATATTGAACATTTTGCTCCAATACAAGAAGAATACATACAAAAAAAAAATCAAAAATGGCTTCCAGTTCCAGTTCTAGAGCACAACGAATCTTTGAATTGATGGAATTAGCAAAAGAGAAGCAAATTCCCAAGCCAGACCTGTGGGCAGAGAGACTAGAAGAGAAAGAATATCAAGAACAAGCAGAAGAGAAAAAGCGAGAAGCCGAAGAAAAGAAGCGTCGAGAAGATAGAGAAGAAGCTGAAAAACAAAGACAAGACGCCGAAAAACAAAGGCAACATGAAAAAGAAAAAATGGAATATGACAAACAAAATAAAGAAAACAAAGAAAACATTCCGAATCAAGGCCAATCAAGTATGACCGATAAATACAGACTGATGAACAAAATATCGGCATTTAATGAGAAGATTGATAATATGGACTCATACCTCATTAGATTTGAAGAGATAGCTACCACATCCGGTATACCTGAAACACTTTGGTCGAGTTCACTCCTCACTCTCTTGACTGGCAAAGCTCTCAACATTTGCTCACAACTGTCCACCAATGAACGCAGCACTTACCATGATATCAAGGAAGCTCTACTGCGCCAATACGGAGCAACTTCAGCTAACTATAGAAAGAAATTCTATAATGAAAGGCCACAGCAAAATGATGATCCTCAAATATTTGTAGCCAATATGTCAATGTGGTTTGATAGATGGGTATCCATGGCCAAAGTAGAAGAAAGTTACCAAGCTCTTCGCCAACATATCATTATTGACAACATCACCCATGCTCACTCAGAAGATATTCAATCCTACATCATAGAAAGAAATCCCACTGACATCCAGACATTAACCAAGATCATCAGACAATATAAAGCAGCCTATCCAAACAAGTCAGTCAAACCATCTAATGAAGAAAACTTTGTCTGCTTCGCTCAAGACAAAAATGCAAGATATAAGCCAGATGACAAAATCAAATGTAACAAATGTCACAAACCAGGACATTTCACTTCTCAATGCCGCAGCAAGACCACAGAATGTTCCTACTGTCATAAAAAAGGCCATCAAATTCATAAATGTTGGAAAAAACAGTCAAGTTCAAAAAATCAAAATTATGATAGACCCACATCGCCAACTCAAAGAGAGCAATACAATTTCAACAAGGCATCTGGAAATAATAAACCAAATAACAATCCTCGCTACAGAAGTCATTCACAAGACTCCAGACCACAATATGTGCCAAACAGAAGCTCATATAACAGAAGCTACTACAATGAACATTCAACAATGACAGTCATTGCTAAATCCAATGGTCTCAAATTTTATCCAGGCTTCGTAGGAGACATGAAGGTGGAAGTTCTTCGCGACACCGGAAGCACGTCCACATTAGTACATGAACGCTTTGTACACGCAAACCGCTTCACAGGCAACCATGTTCAAGCCACTGCCTTCAACGGAACTGTCAGCAAGTTACCTGAAGCCATCATTTATGTTACTACACCATTCTTCAGTGGTCAAACAAAAGCATTAGTAACACCCAATATACCAGTAGACCTAATCATTGGAAACATAGAGGGAGTCAAAGAATGCACTTCTCAAGAACTTGATGAATGGACAAATGCCATAGAGCAAGGTCAAAAATGTCTTGCGGTAATGACAAGATCGATGGCCAAACAACAAGAACAGTTGGCACCTGAAGAAGTTAGCCAAAATCACCACATGGCTACCATAGTTACCCAAGCTATGCAGAATGCAACAGAACCAGTTACTAGTCCAGTAGCCAGCAACAATCAAGAACATTCAACATGGACACCCCCAGTTACATCAAGCCCATCCCCACCGGTCGTACGTCCACCTCCAATTCCCGAATGTCCATTGTTGAATTTCGATGAACAAGACGACATGCCCAGAGTCTCTAACAATGATACAAGAACTCTAACTGATCAAACTGAAGTACATCAAGACAAGTCATATCTCCTACACGATGACTTCAAAGAAGAACAGAAACGAGATCCAACATTACAAATACTTTATCAGAAGGCTCAAGCAAACAATCAGCTAAATTCAGCAAATACACCATATTTTCATGAATGCCATACACAAAGGCAATACCATTCAGCAAATAATAGTGCCACAGAAATACAGAAAACAAATAATGGCCACAGGACATAACATTCCACACGCCAGCCACATGGGTGTAGTCAAAACTAAAGCCAGAATCCTCAAAGAATTTTATTGGCCAAGTATCATAAAAGACGTCAAGAAGTATGTGAAGTCATGTCATATCTGCCAAGTCAAAGGACCCAAGAACAACAAGTCACAGGCACCAATTCAAGACATGGAATTGACAGACAAGCCATTCCAAAAAGTCTCAGTTGATTTGATTGGTCCTATGCCAGTAGCTTCAGCAAGAAACCATCGCTATGTCCTGACATTGATTGACGCATGTACGAGATGGACAGAGGCAGTACCTCTAGTCAACATTACAGCGCTTGACATTACCAGAGCTTTGTCAGAGATATTTTCCAGAATTGGTTTCCCAGAAGTTATTCTCTCTGACAGAGGCACACAGTTCACAGCCAACATTACCAAAGACTTCATGAATATGTACCACATCAAGATGAAGTTCACAACGCCCTATCATCCCCAAAGCGAACGATTTAACGGTACTTTGAAGAGGTGCATCTCAAAAATAGCACACGACAATCCGCAGAATTGGGACTTATTGCTACCAGCAGCTCTGTTTGCATACAGAGAAAGTCCTCAAGAAACCACAGGATTTTCTCCTTTCGAGATGATTTATGGCGCCAACCCACGAGGACCTATGGCAATCCTCAAAGAATCAATCATCCGCCAAAACTCAACTTTATCAGAAACCAAGACTGCATTCCAACATGTGCAAGATACCAGAAACGTAATCATATCGGTTATCATGAACGAGAGCGTCAAAAATTATTGATTCACAGAAAATTTAAAAAAATATGTTTAAATATAATTAATAAATGTAAATAGTGTTTTTGAAAGATTTCCTTGTAAAAAAGAGAACTTTTATATTTATATGACATCAACAAAAAGCATTAGCGACGTCAAGGTTGCTCAGCACGCTGCCATTTTGTTTCCAATGATGTCACAGATGTGTTGCCAACTTTGTATTTTTATTTTATTTATCTTTTTGTTACACTTAGATCTACTTAAACCGCTGCTCGTTTGTTTTTAGGCATAAATTATATTTAAAAACTATATAAGCTTCCTTTTATATATATTAATAAAATTGCAATAACACAATAGATGCTGAACTTGTTGTTTTTTTGTGTGTTGTTTTACTTGTTTTTCTTTTTTTAAATAGTTAAGTCTATATAGGCTCGATCTATAGGCCTATACAAGATCAATATTAAGTTTTGTTCTGTTATATTGGATTCACTGGTAAAATAGTAATCATATGACAGTTTCTAATATTTAGGTGATTTTGAACAATATAGAGCGTGTGGCTCAGATATTGAGTCTGGCGGAACTGTTCTTACTAACAGGAGAAGGGGCACAGGCGAGTAACTGGCGCCTTAACCAGTAAGCTTCGGGCAGGAGGGGCTCGTTAGCCACGGCTGGCTACCCACCTAGGAGAAGGAAAACTCTGAATTCAAACCTCTGCTGCCTTGCAGTTATACCCAATCAAGGGAAAGGCTTCGGGAGTCAACCCTGAGGAAAAAATCAGGAGCTGGCGACCCTAAGGCAGTTTGCAGCACCCAGTGCTACACTCTGGCAGAACCTGCGACGCTGCTGACCCCAAACTGTATCGGCAATGCCGTTCCTTTGGATACATCAGCTGCGTGGAGAGGGGGGAACTGATGTGTGGGCGACATCGTTCCGACCACAGCTTATGCCCACGAATCGGCCAGCTAGGCTATAAGCCATTTAAGAAGAAAGTCACGCTGTAGTAGCCGTGTAATAAAATTTAGAAGAAAATCCAAGTCTAGTAACTAAGTAGGCTACTAAGGCTAGTAGTCGGTCGACCTGAGAGTTTTTAGAAAAGTAGCGATGTAAAGAGAAGTGATTAGGTCAAAGTAGAAGTCACGCGAGAAGCAATTATAAAAGTCTGTATGAATTAATTGACAGTTTTATGTGTTGAAATTGATGTGCTCGTCTTTAATAGTAGTTAAGTATATGGGCAACAAGCTGCTAGGAACATGTTGATTTCATTTCATATCAAGACATATTTCATTGTATATTTCATACACAAGATATTTCGGGTGTTCATTGGCGCCCGCAGGATTTTTTTTTTTGCTGGGGGGTGCAAGTTGCCACCTATGGCTAAAAATCGAAGCTTCATTTTTTTCCCCAAGCATATTAAAGAAACAAAAAAAGGTGCCCCCTCGCCCCCCCCCCCCCCACACACCTATACGATATTAATTTCATTGTAACTGCATGACGCGTAGGAAGTAATTATCTTTTTTTTTAAGTAACGTCTGTAAGATATAAGTTAAGATGATAAATACTACTTGTTTCATGCTCTTGCATCGTTTTAGGATGCAGACAAAACAGGTTGAACTGAGCATTAGTATTGCTTGAAAAGAGAGACGTTAACGAAGAAACTGATGAATCAAGATAAGGACTGTAAAGCAGTGCTCTTTAGTAATCCCAAAATCCAAGCAAATATTTTTTGCTTGGTGCGTCTGTCGACTACAAATTCTCGGCAGCACTAATCCATTACCTAGTTCGTCTACCGATAGTCTCGCCTTCCTCAAGATGCCATCCATGAAGTGTTCCTCACCATGGTCAATATGGTTTTTGATTATGTAATTAATGTGACTGCTGGTGTGCTTTTGAGCAACCCACTTATGCTAAGATGCACAGACTGCAACATCACGGAAACTTGTTCAAGAACAGATTAATAATTGACTACAATTAAAACACAAATCAGAAGCACACTAGAAGCAGGCACTGGTTACACATAAAGCATTTTGTTTTGTTTCAATTATAGTAATAATTTTAAAATGCACCAAACATTCAAAGATCTCAAATAGACAGCTGGCTAGACTTTTTCCTCCAAAACAAAAAGAAAATGAAAAGTCTAGGATTTTATTAAATATAATGATAGCTATAATTATGTGCAAATGAAAAAAAAATCGTCACGACTACTTGCTACAGAATTTTTAATTGCAAGCCCATAATAAAGCGTGCATGGTCGGACATGAACTACAGATTAGCTTATTCCAGTTTATTACAATTATGACGGTGAAGTGGCGGTCGGGGTTTGAACTAGGACCATCATGACCATCGAGCTACATTCCGGAGAACACATCTTATATTTTCAAAGACTATTTCAAGAGAGAATATAATTACGTCCAGCGACGCATACCACACCACAAGGCAGTCATGGGATTGAGTCTATTAATGAAATGAGAAAATAGTGAGTAATGGAATTTTTTCCAAAAATGTCCACAGACCTGAGGAGTTTGATGAGGTAGCCTTACTTCCACTCCTGTGGTACCGAAACCTCCTTTTCCAATTTCTTCACGCTTGTATCTATCTTTAGTTCTTCAACTGGGATGCTGCCAGGTCCTGTAGAGTTGCTTTTCTTCTATTGCTTGATTCCGCTAAGGATCTCCTTCTAAGTGAGTGCACTGCACTTTAAAGGTAAGTCTCTTATAGCTGGCGATATCTCTGGCGGGTTCGCAGAAGTAGATACCGGTATGTTTAGTACTTCATGGGTTGCTCAATCCACCTCTTCTTCTGTCCCTTGTCTATTCTTGCCCACTAAGCACGGTCAGAAGTCCGGCTGAAAAAGGAAGAGGTTTTGGCGTAAGGGTAGCTACCCCTCTATGTCAAAATACCAGTAGCTACAGAAACACTAAATCGCAAATCAACAAATGTCGCCGAACTGGGAGAAGACGAATTTCTAGCTGGTAAGTGTATAATGCATCACAATTCACTCGCGCGCTTAAAGATTGCACGAAACAGGAAAGGCCCGATATTAACTATCAAACAATTTACAGCTCAGACAACAGAACATAACATCTGGCATATGTTTCAAACGAGCTTATGAACCTGATGGCATCAGAAGAAAAAAAGGAACATTATTGAACCCCAACCTTACTGGCTACGCCCATGCCCAGTAACCGCCTTAGGAGATGTCAAGTGGGACAACCGCCACAGGCCCCGCGCCTGAGGGGACCCGCGAGATTCCATTGACACCATCAGCTTGGAAAACCAGAACAGTTCTCATAAAATAGGATTCGTTACTCAATATCTTTGGAAATCTTTCGAGTCATCTTTATAATACCAAATACTATGTCAATGTAAGCTTTTAACATGACATAAATTTCAACACGAGGTTTCTGTAAATCCCATTAAGTGTGAAACTTTGTGGTTGGATTTAACTCTGAGAATATCAAATGGTAGCACAACGAATAACAATAAGATGCAAGAAAAATAAAACTGCATTAGCGCGCAGTCTTAACAAAAATTTTAACAATTGAAAAGAAAACAACACCACGTCTCGTGGGAGAACAGAGAAACAAACGAACAACAGTGATAGCAGAAGTCGACCCAATCATGCAAGAACATCTTTAAAGAATTAAGAACGCCGAGGCTTAACCTTCAGAGTGTTTAGCAGAAATATTATTGTGTAAATTGATTGTTCATGAACAAATGTCTTAATCATCAGTTACGTTGATTAAACTTTATGGCAAAATCGTTCATGAAGTACATTATGTAATGTAGACAAACGGCCAATAGTACAGTACATACGTAAGGTAGGCCTACTATGTTTTGTAAGAAAAATAAGACCTATAGCATTAGAGGCGGACGAGACATTAGCGTGATGTGATGTGGTATGGATATAGAGCCTACATTTACGGCTTTCAATAGGGCCCCGCATATGACACTATTATAGCCCAGGGCCCTGCAAACTGCTAAGGCTGCCTCTGCCCATGCCTCCAGAGTAATCTGTCGAAGTCTGACAGTCATCAACAAATACAAGGCACAACTATCGCAGCTTCTTGTAAATTAAATCAGGAGGCCACGGAAAATCTGTTATAAGTTGTAAAATGGTTTCATTTTAATAATTTACACCTACGATTACAGTGGAGTGGGTTCTATGACAGTGCGTGGCTCACTGTAGTCGCATAGGTTGCAGTGACCTAAGGCCGGCTCTGCAAAATAGCGGCGTATGCTACACCGTGGTCGACTAGCATTTAATATTTAATGTAATAACACATTTGTGAACAAAACAATAAATCTCATCTTCACTTTTTCTGTAAACCATAATTGCTTTTATTTATTTTTTTAAGAATAAGACCAAGGTAAAAAATTTACATCATCTTTAAGACCAAGGTCGCTATTAATTATTATTAATTAGTTTTTTTTTTAATTTATTTTTTTTTTGTCTGTAAAAAAAAAAAATTCGTATTTTCCAGTCATTTTGCTTTCATGTCACCGACGATCAGTTCTTACTTCAAAGACACGCCGACCGACAGGCACTCCTGCTTCGCGTTTTCGCGCCGATTTTTATTTCGTCTTTCGATGGCTTTTGTCATTGAAACGTTTGATCTTGCCGCTTTTATCTCGTTTTCGATTATAATAGACTCGATTCCAATCTAAAGTATAAAAGTAAAAGCACGGTGCATCTTTCCCAACTTTTGTTACCAGTCACATTGTATTCACTCATTATCTGCGCTTTTTTTTTTAATTTTTATTCTGGGATTCTATTTGTATTTTTTTTCCTGACTTGTGAATTTATTTTTAAGTAAAGTGTAATTACCAAATTTACATACAATTAAGACATTAAGAGTTTTTTGAAATGGCAGGCAGACCTAGAAATCCTACTCATATAGTAAATGAAGATCAAATCATTAATGATCAGCAGATAAAAGAGGAGAAGTATAATCTCACGACATTGTCAACAGCAATCAATACAAAGGAAAACTGCTTGGCCTGGTTAGCCAGACGTCGGCTGGTTAGAAATACATGTGACTGTCCTACATGCCATCAATCAGCCTCTTTGGTCAGCTATCCCCAAGGAATCGACGGTTTTCGTTGGGCATGCAAGAACTGCAATTTTCGAAAGTCGGTGAGAGACAATTCATTCTTTAGTGGCAGTAAAATATCACTTGTGCAGTTAGTAAAGTTTATATACTGTTGGTCTTACGATTCGCCCCAGTCTGACATTATTCGCGAGACTGATATCTCCAACAAGTCAGTCATTGATTGGTGCAATTTTTTGAGGGGAGAGTGTGAAAACTACATTGAGAGGCATGGATTAGCAGAAATTGGCGGGATCGACGAAAACGGAGATCCAATAGTGGTCGAAATCGACTAGTCGAAGTATTTCCACAGGAAATATCATAGGGGACTGTGGAGAGAAGGTCATTGGGTTTTTGGAGGCATAGAGAGAGTTTCCAAAAAATGCTTCCTCGTGGCAGTGCCCAACCGCAGAGCTGAAACTTTGACACAAGAAATCATACGTCATATTTTACCAGGAACACACATTGTGTCTGATGGCTGGGCTGCTTATGCCAACATACCAAATATTTACAACGGCATATACAGCCATTCTGTAGTTATACATCAGAACAATTTTGTTGATCCGAATGATAGTGACACTCACACACAGAATGTGGAAAATCTGTGGATGAGGGCAAAAAGGAAATTGAAGAGACAATTTGGCACGAATGGCTTACTATTCCCCTCATATTTGAATGAATTTATGTTCAGAAGTGCATTTCAACACAAAGATGATGTCTTTGGGGCTCTGTTAATAGGCATTTCAGAAACCTACCCCATGCAGTAAAGCTATTTCATTTTTTTTCCTTTTGTTACTATTTTTTTTAAATTTTATTTTGTTGTTACTATATGTATATATATATGAATGAGTATATTCCATTGTGAATGACATGTACTTTATATTATATTCAATGATTTAAAAAAAATCATAGAGTGTATATTTTATGTTACATAATTAAAATAAAAACTATTATGTAAAATAAATAATTGATTCTGTAAGAGTGAGAGAGAGAGAGAGAGAGAGAGAGAGAGAGAGTGTGTGTG
>JADKLZ010001913.1:14202530-14216768 GCA_021533235.1 Biomphalaria straminea
TGTGTGTGTTATATAATTTACCAATAAATATTTCATTGTTTAAATTATCATTTTTGTTTTGTGATAATTCTTAATTAAGCTATAGTCATCCCACCTATATACATTCAATATAATCACTGAATAATGATAAGCTTTTTTTTTATTACATAATTGTTTTTTCCTTATTTACATCGTAAACAGATTGGACCATAGTGGTCTGAGCATGCAATAAGCATGAAAAAATGCTCTTTATGAAAATAAAAACTATTAAAAATAATCTGGAATCTGGTCTAGATTTTCATAAAAGGCAATAATTAAAAACTATTTAAAATAAATCTCAACCCAGATCTTAATCTTATAAAATACAAACGTAGGCTACTTAAATTCACAAAAAAAAAATATTTACTCAGAAAATGTAATTCATAATTTAGTGACAATGAAAATTAACATCCATTTAGCACACAAAAAATATTTCATTTCAATAAATCTAAAAAAAAAAAAAATAGAACTATTTTATTGTGGTCTAAATTATTTATAGTCCTAACATTAATACATCTGTAAGTTATTGGGTTTTTCTAATTTTCAGTTGGCAGCACTTAATAATGCCAAAATTATTTTTGATAAAAAAATCAGAAGTTCTTTTTGGCCAGGAAGTGACAATAAGGAATGTCGCGAAAAATAATTTTTGACGCTCTCGTTCATGATAACCTCATATCTGCATGTGAGAAAGCAAATGAAGCCACAGCCATAGCAAACTCCAATACCAGAATGAGAGTCAATAGAAACAGAACACTAAAACAATTTGAACCAGGAGATCAAGTATATCTGTTACTACCAGACAAAAGCAACAGACTATTTATAAAATGGCAAGGTCCATTTTCTATACTCAGAAAAATAACAGATGTTGACTATGAGATAGACATTCACAACAAAAAGAAAATCTATCATGTCAACATGCTACAGAAATATAATACAACAGAAGATATCACTAATCCAGAACACAATGAAAGAGCCATATCATGCCTTGCAGTCATACCAGAAGAAGATGAAAATGACACGTCTGAATTCGACGACATCAACATGCCACAAACAACTAACAAACAAACTGAGTTTTGGCAAGACATAAAACTCAATTCAATGCCACCGCAAAAACAAAAAGAACTGACTAACATTCTCAAAGAACATTCAGAAATATTTACAGATGTTCCAGGCAAAACTTCAATTGCTGAACACAATATAATACTTACTGATTCCAAGCCTACAAAAGCAAGACTTTATCCATTACCAGTACACTACAGAGACTTTCTTAAACAAGAAATTGACTTACTATTAGAGCAAGGAATAATTGAACATTCCGACTCTCCCTATGCTGCACCAATAGTTCTTGTCAAACGGAACCAGACGACAAATCCAAGAATGTGTGTCGACTTCAGACAATTGAACAAAATAACCCAACTCGACTCATATCCTATGCCAAATCCTGAAGATCTCATGACCAAATTTTCAGAGGCAAAGTTCTTCACCAAAATAGACCTGTCCAGAGGTTATTATCAAATACCAGTCAAACAAGAATGCAAACAATTTACGGCATTCACCACAGCTTATGGACTATTCCATTTTAACTTCATGCCATTTGGTCTAGTCAACGCCAGCAGCACCTTTAATAGAGCTATCCACAGCATACTAGGAAATCGCTCTGACACAGTGTCATATATAGATGACATTTGCATATTCCATAAGACATGGAATGAACACATCAAAGGTTTACAAGAAGTTTTCAGCATACTGAAACAACATGGTTTTACCATAAAGCCTAGTAAGGTAGAACTAGCCATGTCAGAAATATCCTTCCTGGGTTATAAAGTCAGCTATAATTCGCTGAGACCACAAGAGAACATTATTCAACGCATAATAGACATCAAAGTCCCCACCAGTAAAAAGCAAGTGAGAAGCATTTTGGGTCTGTGTAACTTCTACAGACATTTTATACCAGGTTATACAGCACTCATAGCTCCTCTGATTGAACTCACGAAGAAAGGACAACCAACGAAGATCCCATGGTCTACAAAGCTACATGAGACAATTGAGAACATTAAAGCTGAATTTTCAAGAGACACTATTCTCAAACTTCCGAATCCAAAGAAGCAATTTTACCTCGCCACAGATGCTTCTTCTTCAGCTATAGGTGCATGTCTAATGCAGAAATACCAAGACACTTCACAGAAATGTCAAGAGACTTTACACCCAGTATTTTTCATCAGCAGGAAGTTATCATCAGCTGAAACCAGATATTCAACCATCGAACGTGAATGTCTAGCAATTGTATGGGCCATAGCCAAGTTTTCCAGATATCTACTAGGTGCTCATTTCACACTACTAACTGATCACGCACCACTAGCATTTCTGAACTCAAAGAAGTTAGCGAACAGTCGTTTAACTCGGTGGAGTCTACAACTCACTGACTACCAATTCGAGGTCAAGACAATTCCTGGACGTGAGAATGTCTTCGCTGACACACTCTCCAGATGTATTTAATTATTTTCATAATTATGTATATATTTTTCTTTTCCTCAGGTGTAATATATCAGTTTTGTATTGTCATATTTTATTATCAAGTACCATAAAGAGAAGTAACTCATTCAAAATTTAATTCATATTTCAATGCATGTTATGCCTTGTAAATTTTTCCATCTACTTAGTTAGAATTTTTTTTTTAACAAGTTTTCAATAATTTTGTTCACATGTTTATGGCACTATATTTGAATTTTATTGTCAACAAGTTGTCACATTTTCATATCAAGTTTTCCAGAGCATTGTAATGTATTGCCTGTACCATCCTCTAAGTTTTGTATGTATGGTATTTTCTATGTACAATTTTATATTAATTCTAAACATTTTTTTCACTACTATGTAAGCATTTATATTACCATACAAATGCTTAAAATGGAGGAGGGGGTAATATGTCACAGATGCTATTATAGATTTAATTTATATTTAAAAGCTTGTATGTAAATTAGTATTAGAAAACCCTAACTGAGCCTCAAGAATTACCCAAAAGGTCTAGTCCCTTAACAGAGCCGCAAGTTTAACTCAATGACGTCACAATGATTGTCGCAAGTCTATTGGTTGATTTGAAAATAAATATTCTTTTTAAAAGAGTTAGGTCAGCTGATATAGGACGCGCAAAAGGCCAGTCGAAGTTTTGCTTTGGAAGCGATAGGTTCATGTCTCTAGTGTGTTCTATAATAATATTGAAGAAAGAGCCTTAGTATTGTATTTTCATTTTTAATATGTACCTTGTACATAAGCTGTACTTAAGTTGTATTTGAATAAAAGTTTCTAGTGTTTTATTTCTATGAGGAAGTTATTCAATTTGATTCCTAGTTCGTCTGTGTTCATAATTACATCTAATTCAAGTTAGATTCCCCGGCAACACAAGTATACTCTCCTATCGGACAGCAAATTTGTTATTACATCTCAAGATAAAGTTGGCGAAGTCAGTCATTCATCCGCCATCATCAAGTATTGCTACATCTGGCATCTAGACGATAGGAAAGGTCTTGTGACAATATGTATCTATCCATTTATTTTTATTTTTCAACCTAGTTTAGCTAGCTTCCTGGCTAAACCCATTATTGTAAGTACAAATTGAAAATGGAGAATGTTAATAGAATAAGTGTCTATTACTAACAGATACTGCAGTTACTTTTTCCACTGTGTTTGACGAACAGCTATATCAGAAGATCAACATTACACAAGGTTAGACTTAAGCTATACAAAGGACACGGGAAAGTTTATTTTTCTTTTCTTTTTGAAGCCAAATTTATATCAATTATTTATATTTAAGTCACAATTTAAGATTAAGTAACAATAATTGTATATTTTTATTTCTACTAATATACTAGATCCAAACTGTGTTCAATATGAACAAACATTTCCAGAAAAAAATGGTGTGTCTCCCGAACGATAGAGCTTGTAAAACAAGGTATGTAAATATAGGCCTTTATTTGTTATGCATCAATAGTTAATAAATCTTTGAAACAGGAACTGATTTAGACTTGACAAATTTCTACATTTTTTTTGGATACCCAGAGGGTTAAACTGATATGCAATTAAGGAGTAGGCTATAAGTAGATTTTGATGGTAAAATACAAATATGTCGTAGGTATTTATCTTGGTGGGGTATTTAAGTTGTCCTGACTTTGTATGTAGGAGTATGTCTCATCTCAGAAAAACTTGAATGCATATAACGCGTTTTAAATTTCTATGATCGGGATGGGAATCGAGACCAACTTTTAAAGTTTGGGTTCGGTTCGGTTTGGTCAGATTTAAGTTCGAGTTCGGTTCGGTTCGATGACAAGTATAGTTCCGGTTCGGCTTGGGCAATACTTTTTCCACAAATGTTGCCTGCATAAATTTCAAACATTGTAAACATTTCTTAATGGAGATGGAATTGAAGATGCAGCAGAATTTTGCTCAAGTCGCCAAGGGGATAATTCCGGACGGGACTTGACGCTAAGCGTATTCTGACCTTTTTCTCTTAGTAAGTGCAAAAGTGCAATAGACGGAATAAATTCCACTATTTAGAGACAAAAAAATCCAGAAGAATCACACGTTATAAAATGTTTTCTTCCAAATTTTTTGACACATATTGTTGCATACCCTCCTCGCAAAAAGCAGTCAACATTTAACAAGGTCTTATTAGAATATAAAACGACATCTCCTACTTAATATAGGGCCTATTTTAATTTTTCAACATGTAATTTTACTAATATTCGGATACGTTACAATGAAAATAAAACAATTTATACGACACCCCCTTTCCTTGTTAGTTGGTATTTTACAAACAGCTTGTACAATTGAACCAATAAAGGTGTTTTACATTTTTACTGAATAAACTTTAAAAGAAATTTCTTATGTGAACATATACTCAATATAACCTAACAATATTCACATATTTAGCTTGAGATACAGATGTAATAAAAATGAAATATACTGATATTTAAACGAAATCTAGCTCACCACAAAATCACATTCGTAATCTTTCATGTCTCAACATAGTCTGTCGTTTCACATTTGCATTACGCTAATAAAGTGTTTCTCAAACGTTTTCATCATCTTTAATGCAACAATCGCTTAACCTTTTCCTAAGTTTTTAAAGGATGATGAAATCAATAAAATTTTTAAAAATATTTAAGTAATTATTTATATTATTATTAAACCAATAATATAAAAGGGTGTACAAATTGCAAAATTAGTTTGGTTAAGATAAAGAGGGCTCGTTCGGTTCGGTTCGTACCGAGCAGTTTCAAAGTTCGGGTTCAGTTCGGTCATAAGGTAGGTTCGAGTTTGTTCGTTCGGTCGTGCTCTGTTCGTTTCCCTTCGCTAGTCTAACTTACAAGCTAAACATCTAATTCTCTGTTGATTAAATGTGATAGCTCTCTCAATTCTCCCAATGTACCATATATTTATACTCAATCTAGAGATTACTCTACGTTCTTTGGCTCAATCTGTCTGAGTAAGACAGATACACCAACAAATAAGTGTATCATAAATCATTTCTTTTTGAATATTTCGCTAAAGTAGCTAATGTAACACGCGTCTCAAGGTTTATGTAACAACAGTCTCAAAGTTAATAAAACACCCAGTCTTAAAGTTAATAAAACACCCAGTCTTAAAGTTAATGTAACGCCCAGTCTTAAAGTTAATGTAACGCCCAGTCTTAAGTTAATGTAACACCAGTCTCAAAGTTAATGTAACACTTTTCGTTTCTTAGGCTCTCTCAGTTTATTAAGTCACAAACGTTACAAACTACAGTACCAATCGCATTGACATCAAAAGATCACATGTCAAAATGATGAATCAATTATACTCTGTGTTGCACACACTTTTGTAAAGGACTAGTTTAGCTCAAGACAGTAGCATAATTTTCCAAGAATTAAAAAATAGCTGTTAAATTTTATCACCATTAAAAAAAAGCAAAAGAACTTGTTCTTACAATAAAGAATATTTATTATGTATATCAAAACATAAAGATGGAATTCATCAAAGAATGAGTGAGAATCCCAACCTAATGAGAACATTTTTCCAACATTCTAATTTTGTACATTTTTTTAAAACAAATTTCTTCCAATGTTTTGGCGGGCCGGATAGAAGCCCATAATTTGGGCATCGCTGATATAGATGAATATATCTAAAAATAAATGTCTGTTTAAATCCGTTGGAGAATATAAGTCAAATTCAATGAGCCAGAAGTGTTGTTAGTTTTCAGAAGTTTCTAGTCCAAGACATTCTTCTTATTTTTGTTGTTATTTCCATTTTCTTCACAAATGAGTTTTTCGATAATTTCATTTTTTGGCTATTCCCCCCCCCCGGGTTGGGTTTTACAAATAATTTATTTTACTATTTGTAGATACTAGTTAATTCCAAAATCAATGTTTTTTTTTTAGAAATAATTTATTTTTAACTATTTGTAGATACTAGTTAGTCCCAAATTCAAAATTTCCTTTCAGACCTTGCAAACCCCAGCACAATGACCAAACGCCTTTACGTTTTCCTCAACTAAAGTAAGATACCTTGCCTCCTAGTTCAGAAATTCTTTAAAATAATTTTGAAATAAGGTAATAATCTATATATATAATCCTCAAAGTAAGAGGTCAAACAACATACTAGCAACAACAAGTAAATAGGGAAGATCCCATGGCGCACGCACGCGGTGTGAATGGAAATTGGTGCATCCCAATCCGCACTATTTTGTGAATGAAAGTGGTGTTTATATAATTATCTCTTCTTCTCAGATTATTGTCATAATGTTAAAAGTATTTCCACATTATTGTGTCGTTAGACTATTGAAACTAGAACAACAATACACAGATAGACAGGGGCGTAGCTAGGGGTTCGGGGGCCCGGGGGGGGACCGACCTCTTTGGGGGCCCCTTGCATTTTGACTTTCGATATATGACAGGACATAATGTACGCAAAAAATTGGATGGCTACCTAGAAGGAGGTTTGAGGTTCGACACTCGACTCGGGCAGAGCGCCTAAAGGCAGCACGGAAAACCAACTCCTAAATGCCCCCCCCCAACTGGCACACAAATGAGATTGGACCAAAGCGCTCCGAGAATGCTATTAGCATGAAAGTAGCGCTATATAAAAGCTATAATTATAATAATAATGATGCACTGAAAATGAGCAAATTTAAAATTAGCATCAGTCTCTCTTATTGTTGCAAATAACTTTGCATCAAAACCATTTAATTTCATACCTTTGTTAGACTAGCTAGCTTTACCAAAGATAATTTGTACTGCATTTTCACCTCCTGTCATTTCTCAAAAATCATCCTCGCTTGTTATTCATAGAACAGAACTCAAATAGTGCCTGGTATATGTCAAAATTCCTGTTAAAGGCGCATATGAATATAGCCAACTGTGCTACACCCGTTACGTTAGTTAACTCCTGAGACCCAATGAAAATAATTCAAAATCAGCTCTGTCGTTCTTTAAATGTTCAAGCAAGCTGACTGACAAGCCATTTATTCTATCTGAAACAGTGTCACTAGTTAACGCTATTTCTTTGAATGCTTTCTCCCTTTTTCTAAATAAATTACTTCGGCTTTAACGAAACACTTCTTCATAAAATAACATTTATTAAATGATTTGAAATGGCTTGCAATGAAGTTTGACAAAATTTAGCTTGCTTTCAATGCAAACTTACCCTCGTTGTTCAGTTAAACAAATACTATTTTTCCATTCAAGTAGCTTGTCATCTCTTGTTTTCCAACTTAATAGTTTAACATTATTTTTATAATTTTTAGGTGGCCAAGCGGGCCGCATGCGGCCCCCGAACACCCAGTTTGACATGCCTGATTTACACTATTCACACTAAAGTCTCTGTAAGAAAAATAAAGAAAAAAATTACAAGATGAAAATGAGGAAGACATTTTTTTAAATCTGAAATGTTGAAGACAATCTTTCACTTGAGAAGTGCTAAGCATAACAAAAACAAAATTTTGAAATTTAGAGAAAAGAAATTAATGTTGGAAGAAAATGTCATGAAAATAATGGAAACATTGAGAACAACAGAAAATTTTAGAGTAAATCAAACAAAGAAGATACACAAGTAAGGATGAAAGGTTTTAATAAATTAATATTTCTGAAAAAGTAGGTCTACATGATTCTTATTAGGTGGATAGTAAGGCCAAACTAAAAGTATTTTAGAGAACTTAACTGGCCTAAAACTTTTTTTTAATAAGTAAGGACTGTGATGGTCAAGAAAGAAAGACACAACCTTTTATTGAAGTCAAAAGTAAATTCATTTCAATAGGGTAGTGCCGATAGTCATAAAAATTTGTCATAAGGTGATTCATGGACTTAAATTTAGTTTTAGTTTTAAAAAGACACTTTTTCTATACTAATAAATGTCCATCCCCTCAAGAAAAGCAGAAAGTGTATTTAGACATTTTAAAAATGTATTAAACAAACTGATGCTCCCGGTAAGATGTGTGGGTTTTGAAATATATATGATGATACAGTATTCTGTTTCACAATTTTCTTTGTTTAGAAAAAAATAATTACTTGAAATTGCATAAACTTCTTCAGGTCAGCAGTCTTTAGTTTGGATTTGAAAGGAACCTTTCCTTTGGAATTTATATAACCTGTTCTGGTTCTAGTTGGATCACAGTAAATAGTTTTCTTTTGGCCCTGAAAAGGACCCATTTAATTTATGTATTTGATCATAAATATATTATTTTCTCAGCTTTATTTTATCTGGATCAGCTTCAAATGCATTAAGCTCTCAAAAGGACTTGTTCAACTTCTGTTGTTGTTATTAAATATATTTAATTTTTTTGTTCTCAAGTCTATTTTAAATTGATCAGCTTCATGTGACTTGGGCCCTCAAGAGGACTTGTTTGACTTTTGTTGTTGTTAATAAATATATTTCAATTTATTTTCTTAGTCATTATCTGCTTCGTATGCATTGAGGCCTCATAAGGACTTGACTTCTGTGGTTGTCTAAATAATTCTACTCTTCCTAAAGAGATGTACATATCTTTGAGACAAAACTAACAAAAACCTGTTGTAATGTTATGATGTTACATTATGATGATAGACTGGATCTTTAAAAGTTTTTTTTTTGCTGTCAGTGAAAGTATAATGTTTATAGGTCTATTACATAAAAATAACTTGTCATAATCATCAGAAATAATAAGAAAAGGCTATATTGTTGTAGAGTCTAAGTTAGTCAGAACTACTCCTCCCCAAGAGAAGAAATGATCAACAAAGAATCTGTCAAACAGTAAAATAACAAAAGAATACTGAAGTTAGCAGTTGTAATAAATAATAAGCTCAGTTTTGAAATATAGTTTACGGCATAAAGATAAAAAAAACAGGCCATATAAATAAGCAGAAATGATCCTAAAAAGGCAATAATGTTTTTTAAGAATCTAAGTTGGTCAGGACTGCTCCTCCCCAAGAGAAGAAAAGATCAACAAAGAATCAATTAAAGTATAAAAAAAGAAGATATATTTAGCTGTTGTAAAACATGGAATAGTAAGTTTAGTTTTGGAATGTAGTTTATGGCACTGTGACAAGTCAAAAACTCGCTGTCAGATTCGCTCACTTTTATCACAGCATTAATTATTATTTGTCTTTATTTATTTATTCTATTTTAATCATCCCCCCTTTCTATGCCCTATTTCTTCACAAAACCACACCTATTTCCTTTATACGCTAGACTTAAAGTCTACCTCATGGTCCATGACCGTCACCCCTCTTCGCTTATCTCCCGTTGACCGGGGCAAAGATAAACGCACGATTGCTTACTTTGACCTTTTGCGCCGGATGTCCGACTGATAGTCGACACCCTCTGGGTAGGATTGTTACTTCTTCTATCCATGTTCGCGCCTCTCCTTGATCAAAGATATTATTGACCCTCCAAGGTGTGTCCCTTATCTCATGTCCACACCCTCGTGACTTTCCCAATATGTGCGAAAGTCGTCACTAGGTCTCCATGTGAGAGACAATCCCTATCTTATCACATTCCCTGTTTCCGGTCTTACTTCCGACTTTTATAAGCCAGTCTATTTCAAAATAGACACTTCTCTTTCCCTCACGCTGGTGTACGAGTCTGGACTATTTCATTTATTCTTACTCTTAGAGGAATACCTGGTGGTGAGTTAGCCGATCGCAAATCACAGTTCTATTTTATCTAGCTTGTGTATATTTCATTCTGGATATTATCATATTTGTTTTACATATTTCATGTATGTTTAATTTGTGCATTGTGTATTTCTCACTGTCGTAAGTAGGGAACTTAACCATTGCATATGTATATGTTTATATATTACGTTTACCTATGTCGGCAATATTATTGCCACGTTGCTCAATTGATAATTGACGCAACATTGTACATTAATGTACATCTACATTTTTTTTTTTTTTTTTTTTTTTTTTTTAAATGGCGCTGCACTGTGGCGACATGCAATTTGTGCGTTCAAATTGATTTATTTTATTGCCTTGATGGATGTTTTAAATGCTTATTTGTTATTGGTACTGTAGATGATGACTTCTGCTATTCAAGGTGGGCTCCGAAATAAGTATTTACATTACATGTGTTCTAGATCTAGCTTTGTTCAACTTTATTTATTCTACTAATATAACTCAAAGAAGAAAATGGCGACCCAAGATGGCGGCCTATCTAGTTCTAGATCTATCCATTATAGTAGAGACCAACTCCTCAAACTTCGCTCAAAGAGGAAGCCTCTTTCACCATGCTATGCACACATAAATTGTCTATACCCTTCGTCTGTCAGTACAAGGAAAAGGGGGATTAAAGGAGGACTACGGCAAAGACTGAGAAGAAGAGGTTTTCGCCCACCACTTCCTACTATCGTACTAGCTAACGTCCGCTCAATCAGAAACAAAGTGGATGAGATATGTGCCCAAGTACGTTACGACCACGTTTTTAGGGAAAGTTGTATAATGGCATTTACTGAGACATGGTTAGAGGAGGATGACAACGACAATCTGATTGCTATTGATGGTTTCTCTTGTGTTAGATCTGACAGAACGGCTGAGTCTAAGAAGAAAAAAGGCGGAGGGCTGTGTGTGTACATTAACATCAAATACTGTAATAACTACACGGTTAGAAAGAAAATGTGCTGTCCTGATCTAGAACTACTGGCGCTCTCATTGAGACCTTTTTATTTGCCCCGAGACTTTGGTGTTATTTACATTATCCTGGTTTATGTTCCGCCTACAGCCAAGACAGAGGTTGCAGCTGGAATCATCGCTGACGTAGTGCATGAGTTTCAGACAAGGTCGCCGGACGCACCAGTAGTTATACTGGGTGATTTCAATAAATGCACCTTGAAGGTTGACCTACCCACCTTCTACCAACACATCTCATGCCCAACAAGAGAGAACAGAACTCTGGACTTATGTTACTGTAACATCAAAGAGGCATTCACATCTCGTGAAAAGCCACCACTAGGATCATCGGACCACAAAACAATACAACTGCTGCCTAATTACCGTACGAAACTTAAAGCGGGCAAAGTCATTCAAAAAACTGTGCAAGAATCGACTCAAGACAACATTCTCAAACTACAGGGTTGTCTAGACTGCACCGACTGGAATTTGTTTAGAGAGACAAGTTCAAATCTGGAAGAATGGGTTGACGCTGTGACAAATTACATTAAATTTTGTGAAAACATGTGCATCAGTACTAAAAGTATCAAAATATACCCCAACAATAAACCATGGGTCTCTGCACAAATAAAACGGGAAATAATCAAAAAGAAAAGAGCATATATGACAGGCGACAGGCACGAAAGGAAAATAGCACAACGTAATCTGAACGTCGCTCTTGAGGAAGGCAGGAGAAACTACCGCACCAAGCTGGAAGAATCGATCAAGACAAGTGACATGAGACATGCATGGGGTATCATGAACAAAATGGCAGGAGTACAAGTTAAAAGTAAAAATAATCTTGCTACAAGAGACGACGAAACGTTATCCAACGAGCTAAATGAGTTCTATTGTCGTTTTGACACTAACGATTATAATGATCTAAAACTCAGAGCCCTGGAAGATGTCAAATTTAACAACTGCTTTGAATTATCTATTACTAAAGAGCAAGTCCACAATATTTTCAAAAAAGTCAACCCAATGAAAGCTGCTGGGCCTGATGGTATACAAGGGCGAATCTTAAAAGAATGTGCTGAACAACTAGCTGAACCTTTCCTTGAGATTTTTTCTACTTCATTATTAAACCACGAGATACCATCTGTGTGGAAGTCGTCCATAATTGTACCTGTACCAAAGGTTTCCAAACCAAAGGAAATGAATGACTTTAGACCTGTTTCTCTTACTTCAATTGTGTCTAAATGTTTAGAAAAACTGGTTAAAATGTTTCTTCTGAATGATCTTTGTAATAAGTTGGACCCTTTACAATTTGCTTACCAAAAGGGTAAAGGTGTAGACGATGCCATTCTAAGTATTTTAAATTGTGTATACAAACACCTGGACTTACCTAACACTTATGTAAGACTGTTATTTATTGATTTCTCATCTGCTTTTAATACTATTCAACTTCATTTACTTATAGACAAAATGAAAACGTTAAAGATTAGTCCATACATAATACTATGGGCAAACGAATTTTTGACACAAAGACCTCAGAGGGTTAGGGTAAACAAGGTAGTATCAAATGCACGTATAGTTAACACAGGGGCACCCAAGGGGGCTGTGACGTCTCCGTTGTGGTTTATTTTGTACACTAATGATTTTCAGTCAGATAGTCCTTTTTGTTCCTTCACAAAATTCGCTGACGATGCGGCTCTTCTAGCCCTGCTCTCAGAGAGCTCAGACGTAAATGAGTATTTCAGAGAAATAGAACACATTGAGAAATACTGTAAGGATAATTTCTTATTTTTAAATGTCAAAAAAACTAAAGAAATGATAATTGATTTTCGTAGGGAAAAGAAGGAAAATACAATTGTTTCTGTTGCTGGAGAGACCATTGAGATAGTGCAAACTTTTAAATACCTTGGTACTATCCTAGACAATAAACTAAATTTTACTGCAAATACTGATTATATCAGCAAAAAAGGGCAGCAAAGATTAAGATTACTGAGAAAACTGTCCTCTTTTAATGTTAGTGAAAAGGCATTGGCTATGTTTTATCACGCCCACATCTGCAATATTTTAAGTTTTAATATGACAGCCTGGTATGGCAATCTGAGCATTAGAAATAAAAAGAAACTCCAAAGAATTCTAAATGCTGCTGGTAAAGTTATCGGAAAAAACCAAACCTCATTCGGGCAGCTGTTTGAGACAAACATTCACAAAAAAGCTAAAAAGATTCTGGAAATAAAAAATCACCCTTTGGGTCAGGATTTTGTGATTTTACCATCACAAAAGAGATACAAGACACCGATAGCAAAGACTAACAGACACAAGCTCTCTTTTGTTCCCCTGGCGGCGTAATTATTGAATAGAAATAATTTGATATAAACATAAACTATTTTTTCACATGTAAATTTTGAATGAGTCAGGTATGAATGTTTTTTTTAGGCTTGATGTTTTGTTTGGTGTAATGCACAAATTGTAAGACAAATTTCCTCACGGACAATAAAGATTATTATTATTATTATTATTATTATTATCTTAGTTTATTTTCTTTATCTCGGCTGGTCGCCTTGATAATTTTAGAAGAGATATAAGAAATATCTCTCATTTTAACCATTTTGCTTTTGCAAGAGTTATTCCCTCCCCTTGAGCGGACACACTCGCTCCACTATTTATGTAAACAATAGCCTCATGGTCACCGACCATCGTCCACTTCTCCCCTCCTCTCCTCTATCCCCCCCATGCTCTTTCTACTTGTATTCAATTTATATTTTTAGTTCCCCTTTCATGTACATTTATATTTGTATTTCCCTTCTTATGTACATTTTATATTACCATTATCAACCCTCTATTTTTCCAATCCCATTTGTCATCATTTTCCCCCATTGTGCACTAAAGCAATTTTACCAATCTGACAAATGCACCTCAGTCGAGGGCATCGACAAGATGCATGAGAGACATGTCCTAACTTGTCTTTATTTATCCGCAGACTCCCTCAGGTGTCTGCCTATGTGTATTGACACATCTGCCTATTTACGCTGAGTTCTACCTATTTGGCTCTAGCCAACAATACAAGATATTACTAGGACCTGCCTATGTGTATTGACACATCTGCCTATTTACGCTGAGT
>JADKLZ010001913.1:14234899-14262212 GCA_021533235.1 Biomphalaria straminea
AACGGTGGAGCGCATGGTGCGAGAGAACGGTGGTGCGCACGGTGCGAGAGAACGGTGGTGCGCACGGTGCGTAAGAACGGTGCTGCGCACGGTGCAAAAGAACGGAGGTAAGTGGTGCGAAAGAACGGTTGTACGCACGGTGCGAAAGAACGGTGGTGCGTAAGACGGTGCGAAAGGGACAGAGAGAATGGTGGTGTGTTTTATTTTATTAATCAAATGTTAATCGCTGCACTTTATTAATCAAATATGTTATTCACTGCTCTTTATTAATCAATTATGTTTTTCACTGCACTTTATCAATCAAATATTTTATTCACTGCTCTTTATTAATCAAATATGTTATTCGCTGCACTTTATTAATCAAATATGTTATTCACTGCACTTTATTAATCAATTATGTTATTCGCTGCACTTTATTAATCAATTATGTAATTCACTGCACTTTATTAATCAAATATGTTATTCACTGCACTTCAAAAAACAAATATGTTATTCACTGCATTTTATTTATTGAACACTGCGACTGGTAGGAATGTGTAACTCCTCTTGGCTAGTTTATGTAGTTTGGTGACTGTAGTTTGCTTTAG
The DNA here is from genome assembly GCA_021533235.1 of Biomphalaria straminea. Classification (NCBI taxonomy): domain Eukaryota; kingdom Metazoa; phylum Mollusca; class Gastropoda; family Planorbidae; genus Biomphalaria; species Biomphalaria straminea. The sequence continues at coordinate 14,235,487 of JADKLZ010001913.1, forward strand.
ATTTTATATCTGTTGAGGTTAAACTAAATAATTGTTTAAAAAACAAACTCGAAACATATTTAGTTATGCTCATAGTTATGCACAGTGTTAATGCGATAGTTAAAAGTTCCCAACTCCGATGGGCGGATGTGACAAGTCGAAAACTCGCTGTCGGATTCGCTCACTTTTATGCACAGTGAAATAGCATTAATTATTATTTATCTTTATTTATCTATTTTATTTTAATTATTTCCCCTTTCTATGCCCCATTTCTTCACAAAACCGCGCCTATTTCCTATTTACGCTTGATTAAAGTCTAGCGCATGGACCATGGCTGTCGCCACTCCTCGCTTATCTCCCCTTGACCGGGCGTAGATAAACGCACGATCGCTTACTTTGATCTTATGCGCCGGATGTCTGGCTGGTAGCCGACACCGTCTGGGTAGGACTGTTCCTTCTTCCATCCATACCCGCGCCTCTCCTTGATCAAAGAGATTATTCGAGGCCACACGTCTATCAACCCTCCGAGGTGTGTCCCTTATCTCATGTTTACACCCTCGTGACTTTCCAAACATGTGCGAAAGTCGTCACTAGGCCTCCGTGTGAAAGACAATCCCTATCTTATTACATTTCCTGTTTCCGGTCTCACTTCTGACTTTTATAAGCTAAACTATTCCAACTCGCTCATTTTCACTCTCCCGCTGGCACTTGCCGCATGAGCCTGGACTAGTTCATTCATTAATTCTCTTAGAGGAATATTTGGTGCCTCCCTCAGGTGTCTGCCTATGTGTGTTGACACATCTGCCTATTTGCATTGAGTTCTATCTACCTACTTGGCGCTAGCCTGTACTACACTCGCCTATTCGGTACTAATCAGTATCGCCTGCTCACTTGGATCCACTACGAGTATCACGTACTATTAAGTGCTTTTCAGCGCTGAAAGTCACTACTCATCGTCCACTTGGCGCTATCGCCTCAAGCCTGCCTATTTGACAGTCCGCCTGTCAGCCCATTAGGTACGACGTCCCTATAGATCCGTTCTGTGCGAGACGTCATAGCTCCGCCAACTCACTGGACTTATCCTGCGCCCGACGCTGCCCACGGCAGATCCGCTCTGTCCGCAATACACTTGTGCCCACGGTAGCCGGCCACAGCCCTACTGTGCCCACTACAGATATTAGAACTCTTGGACTGAAACTCCACTAGGACTATATCACCGGCGTCCCTCTACACGCTAGAAACGCCACTTCAAACCAGGATACAGACAACTGCGATTCAATCAAGAAATAGCTAAGTACCAAGGACAAAGTGACATATTCTCTCATTAAGTGCAAGAGTGATTATCAAACATAGCATTGTTTAGAGTTAGATACAAACCCTCCCCCTTTTATTTTTCTATGTAAATATTTATGTAAATAAATATTCGTTATATTTTTATCAATTTGTATCTCTCTTAATTGCTTGTCTAGTTGCGTGTCTGCTCCCGATTTATCTGCTGATGGGTCAGTGTGTGATATCTTCAAAAATAATCATCCCCTAGACACCAAACAAGCTAAATTTACATCACACGCGGCGACCCGTCACAGGCGGGACATGTAGTTCGCATTCCAGACAATCACCTTCCCAAGCGACTTCTGTATGGAGAGTTATGTACAGGAAAGCGCTCCCAAGGCGGCCAATACAAGCGCTACAAAGACAGCCTCAAGAGCTCGTTCAAGGAATGCGGTATCGACTTTCATGGATGGGAAGCAATAGCTCTAGATCGCTCCGCTTGGCGAGAAGCTGTAAGTCTCGAAGTCTCAAGATTTGAAGCAAGAAGAGTGGGTGGCCAGTGTGATAGAGCGCCGAACCAACAGAAAGTAGAGAGAAGCAGCATGCCCATCTGCAACAGACAAAACCCACCCATGCCACTTATGCGGTCGGTTTTTCAAAGCGAGGATTGGACTTAACAGCCATCTTCGAGTCCATAGGAAATGAGAAATGTGCTCATCTTCGAACACGAAGGAGGAGCTATTGATCTCATATGGATTACACTCTACCTGTTCAGGTCTGGGCGTCGCAAACGTCTAGCAAAGCTAGACGCTATTTAGAATTAAGCCATCACAATCATCTGTGATACGTTTCGCACTACGCCAACAACCGCCGTTGAGTTTGCGGAGAGAGCGAGTTGTCCTCATAGCTCACGAGACATACAGACGGCCGGAGGAGGGATGCCCGCTCAGAAGTCTGGTCAATAACTGGGATGGAAAGAGAAGTTTCAGAAACCGGCCCTGCTTCATACATATGGCGCGTGGGGTGGTCAGAGACAGGAATCTATTGGTGGAGAGAGCTGCTCTTTCCCCTTCCGGTTTATTCCCCCCAGGTAAAGCTATAGGTATGCCGACATTACCCAAGTGCATTCTTAACCCGGAGTTGACGAAGCAGTGCGATCCTACACGACTAACATGCAGCATGAGGAACCATTGCTTCGTATCCGGCTGTAGTGTGTCCACTATCAACACGGATGGAACTGATCAGACGCTCTAGAGGACCTTGAGATATGGGTATGGGGCGGTGGTTTAACTCTCTGGCAATCCCGAAAGTGTGGAGCTGACATGAACCTGCCATGGGAGAAGCAGCACGGAAGCTGAACTAAATGTAATGTTCTTAGCATTGGATTGGTTGCGGAAAGACTCGGAAATAGATCCACGGCCCCAGCGGACGTGTTCAACTTCTGCCCTTGAAAGTGTCGGGAAGGTGGAAGCGTTTTTTGTGGTGGTGGAGCACCTTCTACAGTTCAGTGTACATAGTTTTATTCAGTGGGATCCATCCCATCAGACGACTAAAATTTTAGCGAAGTCCGCTGCGGCAGCGAGTACCATATATGATGAACCATGTTATAAAACTACTAAGACCTGTTTCGTTTTGACAAAGCTATGACAACAATAACAAGATTATAAAGAGAGTTTGTGTGATACACAAACTCAGATGCGGCCCCCGTCGGAGTCTGATCCCTGTCAGATCCACCTATTCGCAAGATGTTTCGGATGTTCCTTCTAAGTTGAAAATAATTAACTTCTCTCTGGACGACGGAGGATGGCGAGCAGGGTATAAACCTGCCTTATCTTGATATTTGCGCACTAGACTTTAGTTTGGATTTATCGTTGGTCCCTGGCTCAATTCCTGTATGCTCCTATCCTTAAACTATCGCAATATTTCTGAAAGAAAAGTAAAGGTTAAATCATAGTCTTTAGTGTTTTTTTTTCTAACCGTGACAGACAGACCAACCAACAGCCAAAACGCAAAGAAAATATGCTTCTTTTATTGTAATGGGGGCACTAAAATTTTTTTTATTTAAAAATCTGATTTTTTTTTTTAAATTTAAGAAATTAGTTTAGAATCATGTCATTGCCGGGCTTTACGCTAGTACACGAAAGTCGCTGCTAAAAGTTCATTTTAAAAAATGTGCGTGATATCCAGACTTCAAGAGCATTTCTTATAGTAACATTTCCTCCCTTACATTTACGTAATTGTTTTAGAATTGGTGTTTTGTTTTTAAAAAATCGCTTGCATAATTAATTTTATAAATTAAACGGTTTGCTTTTAGAAAACTAAAAGTAACCGTAGCAACTAAACTTTTCAAGCCGCATTTAATGGTGAAAAAATTTTTTTCGTATCTCTTCTAGTTTTGGCGCCCTGAGTGTGACAGACGGACAGACCTACAGAAGTTCATTTTAAAAAATGTGCGTGATATCTACATGCCAAGCGCATTTCTTATGGTAACATTTCCTCCCTTACATTTACGTAATTGTTTTAGAATTGGTGTTTAGTTATTAAAAAAATCGCTTGCATAATAAATTTTATAAATTAAACGGTTTGCTTTTAGAAAACTAAAAGTAGCCGTTGCACCTAAACTTTTCAAGCCGCATTCAATGGTGAAATAATATTTTTCGTATCTCTTCTAGTTTTGGCGCCCTGAGTGTGACAGACGGACAGACCTAAAGAAGTTCATTATAAAAAAGGTGCGTGATATGTATATGCCAAGAGCATTTCTTATGGTAACATTTCCTCCCTTAAATTTACGTAATTTTTTTAGAATTGGGAACTTCGCCATATGCCGAACTCCGTCATATGCCGGTCCCAAGCCCGGAAAAAGGAGGAGGGTTGGGCGTAGGGCTAGCTACCCTACCCTGTAGAAAAAAACACTAGCTACAGAAACACCAAACAGCATATCAACAGAAGTCACGGACCTGGGAGAGGATGGACCTCCAGCTGGAAGGTTTATGACGCATGCCAGTGAAAGCCAGAGTCTTCTGGAAGCTGACAGGCCGAAGACCATCATCTCTACCAGGACCACCACCACCATCGGTACATGGAATGTCCGGACAATGTATGAGTCTGGGAAGACAGCGAAGTGGCAGCTGAGATGAAAAGGTACAACCTCACCATCCTAGGAATCAGTGAGTCAAGATGGACTGGCTCCGGGCAGAAAAGACTGGTTTCAGGTGAGCTACTTTTATACTCAGGACATGAGCAGGAGGCTACACACACCCATGGAGTAGCCCTGATGCTGTCTAAGCAGGCTCAGAGAGCACTTATAGGATGGGAAGCGCATGGACCACGGATAATAACAGCCTCATTCCACACAGTGCAGGAAAGAATTTAACTTAGACATTGTCCAATGCTACGCCCCTACAAACGACAGTGAAGAGGAGGAGAAGGACAATTTTTACTATAGGCTGACTACCATCCTACAGGACAAACCAAAAAGGAACATCCTCGTCATAATGGGCGATTTCAATGCTAAGGTTGGCAATAACAACAAAGGATATGAAGAGATCATGGGAAAACATGGATTAGGCGAGATGAATGAAAATGGAGAGAGATTTGCGGACATATGTGCCACAAGCAACTTAGTGATTGGAGGAACTGTCTTCCCACACAAACGAATACACAAAGCAACATGGATATCACCAGACCTAGTAACAGAGAACCAAATAGACCATGTCTGTATTGTGAAGAAGTTCCGTCGATCTCTTCAAGATGTACGTGTAAGACGAGGAGCAGATGTTTCTTCAGATCATCATCTTCTGTGCGCTCGAGTGAAACTGAAGCTGAAAAAGACTTGGGCAAGTGGGCCCAGCCAACGCCAACACTACAATACTGTTGCGCTGAAAGACTGCATAAAACAGGAAGAGTTCAAAGTCACCTTGTCTAACAAGTTCCAGCTCCTAGAAGAGCTGCTAGAAGAAGAGACAGTAGAACAGATGTGGCAGAAAGTTAAAGAAACAGTAACCTCCACATGCCTAGAAATCCTTGGTCCCAAGTCATACACCCACAAGGAGTGGATTTCATCAGAAACTCTTCAGAAGATCAAGGAAAGAAGAGAGAAGAAAGCAGATGTGAACAACAGTAAAACAAGGGCAGCAAAAGGAAAGGCACAAAAAGAATATGCTGAAATAGATAGGAATGTCAAGCGTAGCATCAGAACAGACAAGAGGAGCTACATTGAAGCGCTGGCAAAAGAAGCAGAAGAAGCAGCCCATCAGAACAGCACCAAGGACCTGTACTCAATCATCAAAAAGCTATCTGGAAAATTTGCCATGTCAGAGAGACCAGTAAAGGACAAAAATGGTAACGCGATAACAGACGAAGAAGGACAAAAGAAGAGATGGATTGAACATTTCCAGGAGCTGCTAAACAGACCTTCACCTGTAAACCCACCAGAAATACCCCCAGCTACAAGAGACTTACCTATCAAGTGCAGTGCACCCACCAAGGAAGAAATTCGCAGAGCAATCAAACAATCGAAGAATGGCAAATCTGCAGGACCTGACAGCATCCCAGTTGAAGCACTAAAGGCAGACATTGAAACAAGTGTGAAGTTACTCTACCCTCTCTTCTGCAAGATATGGGAAAATGAAGAAGTTCCACCAGAATGGAAGGAGGGCTACCTCATCAAACTCCCAAAGAAAGGCGATCTTAGTTCCTGCTCCAACTATCGAGGGATAACGCTACTGTCCGTTCCAGGGAAAGTGTTCAATTGCATCCTGTTAAACCGAATGAAAGATGCTGTAGACCCACATCTCCGTGACCAACAAGCCGGCTTTCGAAAGGAGAGATCATGCACAGATCAGATAGCAACACTGCGCATAATTTTGGAACAGTCTATGGAATGGAACTCCCCTCTCTACGTCAGTTTTATAGATTATGAAAAGGCATTTGACAGTGTGGACAGACAGACCCTCTGGAGACTGTTAAGACACTATGGAGTGCCTGAAAAGATTACTAACATCATCAAGAAGTCATATGAAGGGATGACTTGCAGAGTAGTGCATGGCAGACAACTGACAGAGGCATTTGAAATCCAAATAGGAGTGAGACAAGGCTGTTTACTCTCTCCCTTCTTATTCCTACTAGCCATAGATTGGGTCATGAAGACAGCAACAGACCAGAAGCGAAACGGTATACAGTGGACACTGTGGAAACAGTTAGATGATCTCGACTTTGCAGATGACTTATCTCTTTTTTCTCACACACAGCAGCAGATGCAGGAAAAGATAAATATTGTTGCAGACAATTCCGCTAGAATGGGTCTTACCATAAACAGAGGAAAGAGCAAGGTGTTCAAATTAAAGGCATCAAACACTACACCCATTATAGTCCAAGGTGAGGCGCTGGAAGAGGTGGAGAGCTTCACCTATCTAGGCAGCATTATAGATCACCATGGCGGAACAGATGCAGATGTCAAAACCCGCATTGGTAAAGCTCGAGCAGCCTTCCATCAGCTGAAGAACACTTGGGGATCTAGGGAATTAAGCACCACCACCAAGATAAGGCTATTTAAATCCATTGTTAAGCCGATACTACTTTATGGAACAGAGACCTGGAGAACCACCGTCACCACCATCAAAAAAATCCAGGTATTCATCAACACCTGCCTGAGGAAGATTCCTATGATCCGCTGGCCAGACAAGATCTCGAATGAGGAACTGTGGCAAAGAACAAAACAGCAGCCCATTGAAATAGATATCCTTCAGAGATGCTGGAGATGGATAGGTCACACCCGGCGCAAGCCGGCATCCAACATAACAAGGCAAGCCCTAACCTGGAACCCCCAAGGAAAGAGGAATAGAGGACGGCCCAGGAACACATGGCGCCGCGATCTGGAAACAGAAGCCAAGCAGATGGGCAAGACATGGGGACAGTTGGAGAGACTCGCCCAGAACCGAGATGCCTGGAGAAAGCTGGTTGGTGGCCTATGCCCCAGTAGGGACCACAGGCTGAGATGATGAAATGATATTTAGAATTGGTGTTTTGTTATTAAAAAATTGCTTGCATAATTAATTTTATAAATTAAACGGTTTGCTTTTAGAAAACTAAAAGTAGCCGTGGCACCTAAACTTTTCAAGCCGCATTTAATGGTGAAAAAATATTTTACGTATCTCTTCTAGTTTTGGCGCCCTGAGTGTGACAGACGGACAGACGGACATTTGGCACAAACATAATAGCGGCTTTTCCCCTTACGGGGGCCGCTAAAAATGTAACAAAAATTGTAACAAGATCTAATGTACTTTGATGCGCATTTATATTTTAATGCACAAATTGTACAGATACATTTAATCATGGAACTATACTAAAGGAACGCTGACTTCGAGGTTTTTTTAAAAGCCGTATAGAAAACAGGTTCTTTACACATGTCAATACGCATCCTGCAATTTTTACAAAATAAAATGATGGAGACAAAGAAGGATTTTACGCCTCGAACGCGCGCGATTTACCCGTGTTGATTAGAAAATGTTTTTTTAGCTTTTTCTAAACAGGTCGATAAAAACTTTTACCATTTTCAGACAAGTTGTTATGGTAGATATAATTTATTAGAGTAAGAGCTTATCACAAATGATTTTATTTTTTATCACCCTTGGCGTCAAATTCACTCTAAGTCGATGCTTCTGTTTTGAAGTTGCCGTTCAATTAGTGAAGTTTATGTTAGGTAATTTCTACTAGATCTGGGTAATTTTTTATGCGCTACTTATAAATGTAGATTTACTTGTATACATAGAGAATGTCATTCATATCTCTCATTAGTTTAATTCATATTTGCATAAGAACAGTCAACAGTAATTAATACTGTTAATTAAGATCTATGTTCCACAGACATCAATAAGTAAACAACAACCATTGGCGTCATGGCGAAGAATGAACCTTTATTATATTGAACGCGTGCACATTTGCGCACCATATCAACATCCCCTTTTCTTTAAAAAAAAATAAAAAAAAAAACATTTCGGGGAATATCATAAAAAAATAAAACAAAACCACAACAACATAAACAACAAAACATCATATTGTTATAAAGCCGGTGGAGCTTAGACGGGGGAGTAGCGGTGTGTATGTAGTCAGCCGACACAAATCGCCCCAGGCCAGATGAGCGGTCAAGCAGATCGGGCACAGTATACAGACCCCACAGGAAGGCTGAAGAAAAGAGGGTGGTCATCGATTGTCATCGTCTTGAGTTGGAAGCTCCCGGGCCATGGTCAGACGAGCAAAGACAAGATGCCCAGCAGAAAGATGAAAATGTAGCCTCTCCCATTCTCCGAAGGAAGGAAGTTCATAATTTATCCCGCAGAAACATCAATAGCAGTAGTGACCAAGTGAAGGCAAGGAATGACAATAGGGCTAATGCCTCGAGGTTCCAGAAGAACGATTTGGTTTGGCTATACAACCCTCAGAGAAGAAACAGAAGGTCTCATAAGCTTCAAGGAGAATGGGAAGGCCCTTACCACGTAGTTAAAAGGATCACAGATGTCGTTTATCGAATACAAGGAAGCCATCGGTCCAAGCGGAAGGTTGTCCACATCAATCGACTCTGCCCGTATCATGAGGTGGATTCTGTCCGAGACGGACAGATCTAAGGAGGGGGCAGTGTTATAAACCCGGTGGAGCTTAGACGGGGGAGTAGCGGTGTGTATGTAGTCAGCCGACACAAATCGCCCCAGGCCAGATGAGCGGTCAAGCAGATCGGGCACAGTATACAGACCCCACAGGAAGGCTGAAGAAAAGAGGGTGGTCATCGATTGTCATCGTCTTGAGTTGGAAGCTCCCGGGCCATGGTCAGACGAGCAAAGACAAGATGCCCAGCAGAAAGATGAAAATGTAGCCTCTCCCATTCTCCGAAGGAAGGAAGTTCATAATTTATCCCGCAGAAACATCAATAGCAGTAGTGACCAAGTGAAGGCAAGGAATGACAATAGGGCTAATGCCTCGAGGTTCCAGAAGAACGATTTGGTTTGGCTATACAACCCTCAGAGAAGAAACAGAAGGTCTCATAAGCTTCAAGGAGAATGGGAAGGCCCTTACCACGTAGTTAAAAGGATCACAGATGTCGTTTATCGAATACAAGGAAGCCATCGGTCCAAGCGGAAGGTTGTCCACATCAATCGACTCTGCCCGTATCATGAGGTGGATTCTGTCCGAGACGGACAGATCTAAGGAGGGGGCAGTGTTATAAACCCGGTGGAGCTTAGACGGGGGAGTAGCGGTGTGTATGTAGTCAGCCGACACAAATCGCCCCAGGCCAGATGAGCGGTCAAGCGTGACGAGTTACAGCTGTCAGCCGAGACGAGTCGGTTCGGGAAATATCGGCGAAGTGAACAAAGCTCATCAGCGTCACGAGAACTGTAGTCATCTGACCACCCAGAAATGTCGAGGGGCGTTCTGTCCTGTTCGAGAAGGCCAGCAGGGACCTTATATAAAGAGCGGAGGTGTCGCAGTCAAGGGTCGAGAAACTAGGTTCAGAAAGGAGTTCACGACAGAAGGTTCAGAGCACGGTCGACTACAGCACAGTTCAGCGGTGTGGTCCTGTACGGAGCATTACGACGGTTCAGTGCGGAGTACTTTCAAGTACAGTTGAGACGGCTGGCGTCTTGATCTTGATGTATGATCGAGTCCGGCACATCGAGCCCAAGTGTGTGAAGTCAGTCCTGAACTGTTGAACCCAGTGCAAGCCCGGAACGAGACGGAGAGACCAGTGCAATAATTGATACGGCGATACGGTGCTATCGGAGAGATATTTGTACAGTCTGTTACGTGCTGCCAATTGTACAATATTGGCTGTTCTTTATTGACATTAAACATTTACGTTACTTTGGAGCCCGGAGTTGTCAAGTTCTTTCAGTTGGTGGTGTATGGTGCAGTTTGCAGAGAGCCTGGATAGTGAGATTCGTAACAATATATATATAAACGCTTCAATAATTATGAAACATATCACATCTAAAAATCAACATTCAATAGTTCATTAAGACACATAGTTATTGAATCTTGTCGGTTTCTTTAACTGATCCCTTGGTCGCAGGGAATGACTAGTTGTGAGTGGCGAATGTGTTCATTCTGAGTTCTATTGTCCTGTAAATTGTCATCAGTATCGGGGAATATATCTTGTTGTTCTGTTTCTCTGTTCGGGTTGATATGCACTCTGTTTCTTTGGTACAATGCACCATTGTCACCTCGAATAATGTATGCTCTCTGGTTGACTTGAGACTGGATTCTTCCACGTCTCCATGTAGGGTCATTCGGAGATTGGATGTAGACCAGCTGTCCAGATCTCGGCTGACTTAAATCTCTTGACCTCTTATCATAAGATGTTTTTACACTCATCTGACGTTTTTCTTTCCGTCTCATAATGTTCTCTTGACATGTAGAAATCTTAATGTTACTCCTTTTGCTTGGTATCAGTGTTCGAGTCATCCGACCAAAAAACATCTGAGCTGGGCTTAGATTTGTGTCTTGCCTTGGAGTATTTCTAAATTCCAGAAGAGCTTCATAAGCATCTGACTTTGATTCTCTACATTTCTTCATTATGTTCTTCAAAATTTTAACTGCTGACTCAGCTTTTCCATTGGATTGATGGTGGGGAGGATTTCAAATGAGTCACTCCCCATTCCATCATAAATTTGGAAAAATATTCCGATGTGAACTGAGGTCCGGAATCCGATATACATATTTTCGGCACCCCATATCGTGCAAATAAAACTTTCAGTTTCTTTATAATTGCATGTGTTGTTGTCAACTGCATGTTTTCTACCTCTATGAAATTTGAATAATAGTCCACTATAACTAGATATTGTTGGTCACACATTTGGAACAAATCAATTCCAATCTTGTCCCACGGATTATCCCTATTTCGTGCTGTATTAATTCTTCTCTCTGATTTGCTGGTTTGTGTTGCTGACAAATGTAGCATGAGTTGGCTATTTCCTTTATTCTAGCTGATAATTCAGACCAGAAAACAGTTTCTTTTGCTCTTCTTTTCATTGAGTCTATTCCCAGATGTGCTGCATGGAGTTTTTTCTTCTATTTCCTTGCGAAGTGATATCGGTATGATTATTTGTTCTCCTTTCAACAAGAGTCCGTCTTCGTATGTTAACATGTCTCCTAGCGAAAAATATTGTTTGAGTTCAGGTAGACTACTATGTTTGTCTGGCCATCCGTTTAGGATATACTGGATAAGTGTTTGCATCGTTCTATCTTTCTCTGTCTCGATTCTAACTTTCTCCAGCACTGCATCTGGTATGGTCAGTCCTACTGTGTTGCACAAACATCAGGTATATCACTCTTTTCCTCTGATGGGTCTCTACTCAAAGCATCGGCTATGAACACATTTTTGCCTTTCACATATTGAAACTGGATATCGTAACGATAAAGGCGCATCATTAGACTTTGTAGCCTTCTTGGAGCAGAACTAAGTGGTTTTTGAAGGATGTTTTCCAGTGGTTTATGGTCATTCTGAACTATAACTGTCCTGCCATACGTATACTGGTCGAAACGTTCCAAACCAACAACCACTGCCAACAATTCTTTTTCAATCTGTGCCCATCTTTTCTGAGTATCAGTTAATGATCTAGAAGCATATGCTATTGGACTGCCATCTTGTAATAACGCTGCTCCCAACCCATTTTGGCTACTATCTGCTTGTAATGTAAGCTCTTTGTTAGGATCAAAATATATCTGTGCCATGATTCGATATTTTCTGTTTTATCTTGTTGAAAGCTCGTGTGCATTGATCAGACCAAATAAATGGTGTGTTCTTTCTCGTCAACTCTGTAATGGGCATTAAATCTGTCGACAGATCTGGAACAAATCTTGCAAGATATTGAATCTTCTTTTCTTGACATCTTTTCATCAGCTCTCTTAGGTTCATATCATGATTTCGTAGTGCTTCTTCTTTCGTTCTTCCTCTTCCTACCACTATAATATCATCAACGTAATTGAAACAGCCTTTCAGTCCTTCTAGTGCTAGATTTAATCTTCTCTGAAAAATTTCTGAGCTAACTTTCAGACCAAATGGTAATCGCTTCCATTTGTATCTGCCAAAAGGGGTTATCATAGTCGTTAGATTCGATGACAGTGTATCTAGTCTGACATGCCAGAAAGCTTCTTGGACATCCAATTTGCTGAATATTTTGGCATCGTTTAAATCTGCCAATATGTCATCTAAAGTAGCCAAATTATAGAATTCCCTTAGTAAAACTTTATTCAGGGCTTGTGGATCTATGCAAATCCTAATTTTTCCATTAGCTTTCTCCACTATTGCCATCTGACTCACCCACTCTGTAGGCTCTATCACTGGTTCTATGATTCCTCTCTGCACTAGGGTCTTTAACTCCTCCTTAACTCTTTCTTGTAAAGCGATAGGGATCTCTCTACACTGCAGAACCTTGGGTTTCATGCTGCTATCAATTTTTAAAGACACTTCTCCTAAGTCACCCAAATCACCAGTAAACTTTGGACTACAGTCTTCTTCTTGGTTATTCACTACTGATGCTATGAATCTATCTTTATTGACGTTTATTAGTTTCATTCTAGTTAAGGTTTCATGAACAAGTAGGCAAGTTAGATTATTTGGCACAACTATATATTCTATCCCAAAGACTTCATTAGTTTTCTCATTTCTAGTCGTAAGAGTGGCTTTCCCTATGGGGCTCATCTCAGTTTTATTCCACATTAGTAATCTTTGCGTTGCCTTTTCTATCTGATTCTTATTTACGTATCTCTCCTGTATGGTATTTACATCAGCTCCACTATCCATTTGAAACCTTATACGGTGACCATTCACTGCCATAACTGCTGTCATCCTTTTCGTTTTGCTGTTCTCTAAAGACATCAGCCATTTATTTTCTATCATCATGACTTCATCTGTTGTGTCCGACTGCAGCTGTCTTTCATCGTCCGACATATCCCCTGACATCTGCTGAATTTTCTTTTTGCACATCAAAGCAAAATGATGTCTCCCCTTGCAAGCTAGACACGTTTTGCCCCAGGCAGGGCACTTTTCCTTAGTGTATTCGTGAATTCTTCCACAATACCTGCATTTACCTTTCTGAATGTTTGTCCTTGGGGGTGTTGATACTTTCTCAATCATTGAAGGGTCGGCTTGTATTATTCTCAACTGTTTCTTGGCTGTCTCGTAGGCTCTGCAAATGTCTCTGCACTTTTCCAATGTGAGATTACTATCTTGTAGTAATTTCATTTTGAGGCATTCATGTCTAACACCAAGAACTACTCTGTCTCTAATCAAGCTATCTTCCAGGCGTTCAAAACTACACGTTTTTGCTAGCCTTCTCAGATTTGTAATATACTTTTCAATATCCTCGTCTTCCTGTTGTTCACGAGTATTGAAAAGATAGCGCTCATAAGTTTCATTCGTTTTTCCTATACAGAAACCTTCAAATTTGTTTAGTATTTCTTCCATCTTTCTTTCTTTTCCCCTCTCAATTTCGAAACCGTCATATATGTCCATTGCTTTTGTCCCAATAATTGTTAGAAATGTGGCCACTCTGACCTCCTCTGATTCTTCCGCCAACTTAATGGCTAACTCATAGTTTCGCCAGCTCCGGTGAAACTTTTGCCAATTAGCAGCCATGTTACCTTCTACCTCGAGCGGCTCGGGTACAGGAAGGAAATTTCTAGCTGCCATTGCACGGCGTAGCCTTTTAATTGTTGCCTATTTATTATTGTAAACAATAAACCTTTATACCCTGATTAATGATTACCTCTGATCATTAATACACCGCTGCCACCATGTTAATTAAGATCTATGTTCGACAGACATCAATAAGTAAACAACAACCATTGGCGTCATGGCGAAGAATGAACCTTTATTATATTGAACGCGTGCACATTTGCGCACCATATCAACAAATACAAAACCTAGTCCTAAATATATATAGGCCTATTGTAAACAAAGTTAATAAACGTGGTGCGATCGATAAAAGGAGCCCTTTTATTAAACAGTAAATTTTTTTAGAGCTATAATATAAATATAGTATTAAGAGATTTTTAAAAATCTAGATTATGAAAAAACAATGTAACCTATTAGGTCTATTTAAGGTAGACTTATTCGCACACGGTATATTTAGATGCTATTATATTTTTAGCAATCTTTATAATATAAAAGTCAAGCTTAACTATCCATATCTTTACAATATTAGAACCGGACATTTTAATTCTAGACTATATTTAAAAATAATCAACTGAAATCAACGTGTAAGTCTACCTAATTAATGTACCCATAGCCTATCATATCTAGATCTAGTATGCTTTTTTTTTTGTAGACGATATTTATGAACCTAGAATAGATCTAATATATGATGCTACTTAAAACCATGTTAATAAGGTACTTTTAATCTGGGTATATTTAAAACTAGAAAATAGATCTAGGCATTTTCCTTAACTCAAATAGATCTACAGTGTTTACAGACAAATAAAATGCCGTAATCTAAAGTAATATTAGATCTAGCGCTATATCTAGAAAATAGAATCTATTTCTAGTGAAAACATAGTGCTTATAAGTTTTTCTAATCTAGATCTATTATCAGTTTGATTATTACAAGGTTTATATATTACGACAGTGTAGATTAGGCATCTAGATTGATTGTAAACACTGTAGATCAATATTCGATAACGAAAATGCCTAAATAGTAAATCTATATTTAAGTTTTAAATATACCCAGATTGCCAGATTTTATGCATTATCAATTCCAACTAGCTTTTTTACCCGGCTTTTTTGGGTGTTTTGATATTGTTTCTGTTTTCTTGTATTCATTGCAAGTTTTAGTGAGATTCGTACAGAATTGTTTTTTTTTTCTTGGTTTTATTTGTTATACATACGCTTTTACCGTACTAGATCTAGAAAATACGTGTGCAAGGTGGAGTGTGTGCTTATGTACTTTTAAATATAATTACACTAGACAGATATTACCCGCTGTCCGCGGGTCTTAATTTGCGTAATGCTGATGTAGTCAGTGATATTGTGCATTAGAAACAAAGAAAATAAAAATGTTTAAAGTAAAGCGAATGCGCGAATTCACGTTAAAAAAGAAATCATTAATGGAGCTATAAATAGAAACTTGACCTTATTTTACGCGATAATAGGATAATAGTTGCAATCATGTAAAAATGCTTTAGAAAACAAATTTCAATGTTAATTTGATTAAAATAAGAAATGAATGAACTATAATTAGTATGTTAGTGTTAAAGCTTTAAACTATCTTTGCGAAGAGAAGTTACATCATCTTAAGTTCTAGACCTAGATCTAGGAATAGAGAGATTTGTAACCTTTCGGTAATGTCTAATGCAACTATGTTCAACAGGATTTTTATATTCGCAGATACAAAGAACGAAGTTATGTAAAAATCCTTTTGAAACACAAATTCGAAGGTTAATTTTGTTAAATAATTAAATAATTAGACTATATTTTGTATTTTCATGAGTCAAAGTTAAAATCTATAAGTGCAAAGTGTATTTCTTAAAATTAGATCTAGAATAATCTAGATCTAAATCCTTTCGATCTTTTTCTCATGTCAACATTTGTAAACAAAGCCTAGTTCATAAAATAGTATAGCTGTAATAGACTTGGGAAACTTTATTTTTTTTAGGGTTTTAAGTTTGTTTTAGGGCTACAATTCATACATACAGGTCTAAGTTAGTACCCAAGGAACATTTCTGTCAAGTTTTGTCAAGATCGGTGAAATGGTTTTGATTTCTATACGGGGACATACATACATACATACATACATACATACGCCTTTGTTTTCCTTTTATATATTAGATAACAGATTATACACATAGATCTACTTGAAATATATTTTAATAGTTCCATTAAAAAAATATACATAAATGGGCCTCTAATAATAATTTGAAAGTTGTTTTTTTCTAAACTCAGTCTAAAATAAAGACTTATAGCTACAGTGATGTGTAGTTCCAAAATGTTTTTAAACACCCATTTGAAGGTAAATTTGGTTAAATAATCAAATGGATATACTATATTTTGTACGTTCGCTTATAAAACAAAAAAGTTATCTTTTTGAAGATAAGCATAAAAGGATCTAGCCTTGGCCAGTCAAAAAGATGCAAACGATGTGCTATTGACTAATCTAAGGAAATGGATATACTATATTTTGTACGTTCGCTTATAAAACAAAAAAGTTATCTTTTTGAAGATAAGCATGAAAGGATCTAGCCTTGGCCAGTCAAAAAGATGCAAACGATGTGCTATTGACTAATCTAAGGAAAGGTATCATAATTGTTATATAAGGTAGTTTATTAATGGCTATCATTTAGTTATATATATTTAAATGTAGGCTAAACTTAATGAGACGAACCTAGCTTTAGATCTTATGCCTTTGTAATTTTCAGTCACCGATTAAAGGACTTTTCTACCATTTTTTAAACTAGAAAAATAAACATACACATATTCATATACATGTACTAAATTTATAGGCCTACTTGGATACATTAATTATTTATTTTGTTAATAAGAAGGTAGGTATTTAATTTACAAGCACTTCTCCTTTTCGTGGTTAGAAAAATAGCAGGATATTGCGCAGTCAAAAAAAAAATTACTCGAGTAGCAAGACATGCCTATCTTCAAGACCCAGGTCCCAGAGTGAGGAAAGCACATGTTGAAAATAAGATATTTGAAAGGGCCTTACAGAGAGACTTTACGGCATACGTGTTTCCGCTTATTAATCACGTTGCGCGCAAGAATATAATCTTCAAATACTACTTTAAAATTATTGCTATTCCGCTTATTATATATATGGATATATGTATATATAATGAATTAGAAACAAATGGAAAAAAAATGTAGCATATTTTTTTGTAATATAAGTATCATAATTATGTCCCATAATGCTTTGGCCTAAATCTAAATGATGAGTTTTCAGTCTGACTGCCGTAATTAGGCCTAATAGTTAAAAAAAAATCCTTTTACATATACACCCATGAGCGTTGTCAGAAAACGGGTTGGGGGTTCAACTCCCCCTCCCCCGAGACGAAATCCGACCCTTTGGGAGGGGAGTCGGAATTATGTGACTGAATTTTTGCTTTGATTTTCTTTATTTTAGATGAGATTTTAATACTAAACCATCAATTTCCTTAGCGCAAATCAAAGAGGTTTTAAGTTTAAAACCCCCTACCAGTGGGTTTTGCAGTTACCCCCCCTTCTATAAAACAGAAAAATTAATAATGCAAACGACAATCTCCAAATTCCAATATAGAAAGTCTACAGGACAGAAGACTTAAAAATAAAGTAGCAATTAAACATTAAACACTGAACCATAATCTTCAAATACAAAAACAATATTTAATAAAATACTCAGAAAGACACAAAGATAAAGGCACACTCCTCGTTCCAAATGCTAGGACAAATTTGTGCAAAAGCTCCTTCTTCCCTGTGACAAGTAGGTCAAAGATGGTGGCCGTTTAGGTGTCTAGGGGGTTTAGATAATTTGAGGACCTTGACTTGCACATAAACTAACAGGCACAGCGTTATAAATGCAGGCAACAAATACTTTTTATGTAAAATATATGTACAGTTTAATAATAAGAATGAAAATAAGTAAAAGGTAAAATGATGTACAGTGTTAGGGCGGGGCCTAATTATTTACATAAAATGGGACTATCATCATAAGATATGAGAACCAAGTGGTCTAAGTGTCATTAATAGATAGGGCTTCTAGTAGAAGTAGCCTGTAATAAAAGCTGCAACGAGATTCGTAGATCGACTTAGCTACAATGATGACACTGGGAGGTAGACGCCTTTTCGTGAAGGACATCTTCAGAATGTTAATTAGAAACCATAATCTAGTTTCACAATAGTAAGGGGAGTTAATCAATTAAATATTACATCTCATCAAGGGAGACAATAATAATAATAATACCGAAGTCCCACAAGGGTGATAACACATAGTAATGTAACATTCAGCGTGTAGAAACTATAACTAAGTTTCACAAATATCAAAGGGAGCTAACACGTACATATTGAATCTCATCAGGGGAGACTACAATAATTGGAGGGTCTCCTAAAGGAGGATAAATAGTAAACAGTGATGTACACCCGCCAAGGTGAGATCATCCCGATTAGCTAAGATAACGAGATGAAAGAGGAAGGGGGGGAGATGGCTGATGATCAGTGACCAGGTGGCTATTGTTTACATCTGGCCGTGTGGCCTGAACAATAGAGCACGGTGTAAATGTAGACATAAGAAGAGGGAGATAATCCATGACTCTTCTGAGCGCAGGGTCAGTGCGCCATTTAAAATCAAGGCGATCAACCGAGACAAGATAATGATAGGATAATGTAAATAAGATAATGTATACATGGTTTTACCTAAGTAATATAATCTGGCCGACAGGCCGATAAAATAGGGTATAGTACATAAATAATTACGGCATTCCTTGTCACGGAATGAGCGTAAAATATACTTGGTAATATGACATGTTACATAAATATTATGATAGTTCCCGGTCAAGGAATCTATCTATAATAATATAGAGGGCTCGTGGCGAGCGGTAATTTATCAGTGATAAATTAATAGTAGCTAAAGAGCTAAATACATGTGCAAGAATTGTCGATAAATTCTAGTCCAGATAAAGTGGATGACTTTGACTATTCAGTCGTACAAGTCATGATAATAAAATATAATACATAAAGTGACTACTTACATAATCCAAGATAAGAATTACACAAATATGTACACAAATATAATGCACTAAATAAATGCACAAATATATAAATACACCAAGTAAGAGGCCATTAAACACAAACCACATAGCTTACCACCGAATCCAAGTAAAGAATTATATAATGATGAATAAATGTAAAGCTCAAGCAGAGATGTGAATCCTTCCTCTCTGCTCCTCGGAATGAGAATAAGACTATTCGCTATGTCTAGTTAAAAAGGCTAAGGTGTACAGGAAATGGGATCGGCTAGCTATTACGCATATCCTGTCGCGTGGTCAGAGTGCACAATAGACTAGGGACCCACCTTGGGAGGGGCACGACCTGTGGTGGCTCGAGTTATCTCTTTGAACAATGATAAAGCCGCAGATATCGTAAGCCAAGGAATAATTCACACGGGATGGGTCCAACGTGGAGATATGATAGTCTGGCTAAACATAGTTGAATGTTTGAACTATCCCCGGTCAAGGGCAGATTAGCGACAAGTTACCTTTGTTGATAGCTTGACTAGACGAGTGTAAGCTTAAGAAAACCCAAGATGACGTCGAAGTCTGGCGAGAAGTATGGGGGGGGGGGAAAGGTGGCAATAGCGCTTTTGTTGTATGTGTGCCAAATTTACGTGAATAAAATGGAAAACTAAAATAAAATAATTACATCCCTTTTACTGAGTGATACCATAAGTGGGCGAAATTTATTTTTGTCACATTCCCTGGCGCTATTAGAACATCGAATAAGTTGTCTGAGCTAGCCAGGAAAACTATATATATATAAGTGACTTGGCTGAATTTAGGTTATTGGTTAATATGTATGACTAAATGAATGACGCGTAGGACGTATTCACTTCTTTTTTTTTTTTTTGTAGTAACATCTGTAACATATAAGATAAGACAGCTATTATAGGCTAGATCTAGAATCTAGATCTATATTACAAATTATAGAAATAGATCTAGAATTGCCTACCAATCCAGACGTATAATAATGTAAAATCTTTTAGAAGTAAAATCTAAGCTTTATCCTCTTAGTAGGCCTAAATATTCTAATGAAATAGATTTTAGACCTTATTAACTGTCTTAACATCTACTACTCTAGATATAGAATAAATATCTACGTACGTCTATATATATACATATAGATTATGTACCGGAGAGATAGGGAGAAAGAGAAAGAGAAAAGAAAGAGACACTTAAGGACTCTAGATCCACTATAAATTATTTTCTAAATATAATCTAGGCCTATTTCTAGATAATAATCTAATTTCTAGATTCAACCTAAATGAAATAGTCACTGGATCTCGTTTAGATTTAGTTGTAAATCTGATCCAAAATAGATTTAAATGTATAGATGACTCTAGATCAATATTTAAGTCAAGACTACAGCTTGAATCTAGATCTAGAAGATAAATTGGCAGTAGATCTGGATCTACATTCAAGACACAGTTTTTAAATAAGTCCGTAGTAGAATTTAGACATATTATAGAATCCTTGCCCTTATTAAATTCTATTCTTTTCTTAGGACTGATGTGTTAGAGACATATCGGAAAATGTTTTGGCATGATTATAGATGACCCTTGTCATTAAATAAACGAAGCATTAGCGCTTAGCTTAACCAAATGTATGCCACAATAGAATAAAATGTAAACAATGATGGCATTTTGTATTTAATATTTTCTTTTTACACAAATAAAAAAATAATGATGATTTATTTTGTCGGAATTCGGACTTCGCAAAAAAATAAATAAAAGTGCCAATAAGGAACAGCGTAGCATGTGAGTTTTAATTTATCTTTTTATGTTTTGCGGGACGATTCCGCTTAATGCGGAACCGAAAGCTAATCTGCAAGTAGCACGTATAACTGCATCAGATCTAGTATAAAAAAAAAAACAACGTTGAAATCCCTGTGTACATATAATTTTTAGTAAGATGATCAAAAAGAAAATAATTTTTGATGATCTCTTGCTCTAAAAAAATATATCCACCATAATAGCTTGTCTGAAAATGGATGAAGTTTTTAAGAATTCGTTTATAAAGAGCGAAAAAACATTTTCTAATCAAGAAGGGTAAATCGCGCTCGTTCAAGGCATAAAATTCTTCATTGTCTTTGTAATGTTTTTTAAAAATATTGCAGTATGCGCAGACAGGATGCGCAAAGACCTTGTTTTGAAGTCAGCGTTCCTTTAGTATAGTTCCATGGTTCCATGATTTAATATTATTGTGTGACAGGTTTTGACCACAAGTGAACCTTCTAAATCTTTAATCATAGAAAAGTCATTGCCGATGAATCACAAGGTCTTTAATTTGCAATAAGCAATTAAATTTTTGCGGAAGTTGTCAACCTCTAGTTGTATACTTTAATATATGACTCAAGAAGTATTGTGTCATTTATTAGGTTAAGAAAATCCAAATAATCTATATCTATATAATATTCCTCAAAGTAATAGAAAAAAGTATCTAGGTCAAACGAGCAACAACACACAAGTCTATTTTTAGCTCCATTAATCATTTTTTAACACAATCGCTTTACTTATTTTATATAATGCGAAAAATTAGAACCATATTTAAAACTCGAATTATTTATGTATTTAATAGTCGAAGAGAAAAGTTTTCTGGAGCGCAAATACTCTATAATTCTTTAGAAAAAAATCCATTGACTTGCAAAAGACCTTTAATACGAGTATATGTGAACAATTGTGGTGAAAAAAAAAAAGCATTAGCAAGGTTAGAGAGACAAAATGACTATATTTTAAAATGTTAAAAATGTGTTTGATTTCTTTTAAAGCAATAGCTTAACAGACAAATAATTATAGGGATGTTAAATCGACAGGATGGCGCAGGGAATCTGTTGTAAGTAATAAAATGGCTTAATTTAATAATTTTTTACACTTTAAATTAGAGCGGGTCCTATACAATTGCGGGTCCTATGAAATGCGGGCCCCACTGCGGTCGTTATAAATGACTATATTTTGTTAAAAATGTGTTTGATTTCTTTTAAAGCAATAGCTTAACAGACAAATATTGTAGGGGTGTTAAATCGACAGGATGGCGCGGGGAATCTGTTGTAAGTAATAAAATGGCTTAATTTAATAATTTTTACACTTTAAATTAGAGCGGGTCCTATAAAATTGCGGGTCCTATGAAATGCGGGCCCCACTGCGGTCGCCGGCCCTGGTAAATAGCGGCGTATGCTATGCCGCCGGTCAACTAGTATATATAATTCTCAAAGTTGACAAAGTTCAAAAGTTCAGCCGAGCAAGCAAGTAAAAAGGGAAGATCCCATGGCGTAGCATGGTGTGAATGGAAAATGGTGTGAATTTGTGTAGCGAATGTTAAGGGAGGTTAAAAAGTGAAAGCCGGAAGAGATGAACAGGAAGAGATATGAAATTATTATGTCTACTTAATTTGTCATAATATTAAAAGTATTTCCAGATTATATTGTGTTGTAAGACTCTTGAAACTAGAACGACAATACACATATAGATTCTACTCTCAGGTTGGACTTTAGAAGTACTTTAATTAATATGATAAATTACGTAAAAATTATAATTTCACTGGCTTCCTGTTCATATCCTTCAAGCTTCCCCCTTTTAATCTCACTTCCATTTTCAATTTTTATCTATATATTTCCGGATTTTTTTTTTACTTTACTTTTACTTTACTAACGATTTTAATAATTTCCGGAGATTTCCAGTTGTGTTACATTAGGTTACTACATAGTATTTGTGACTTCACTTACAATAAAGCCATGATAAGCCTTTCTTGCGTCATTGTGCTCCTGGGATAGTTTTTGATGAAATTGAGCTTTGAGAATGACGCAATGGAAGTGGCCTGAGTAAGCGGTATTCGGAGGAGGTTGCAAGGTTTGAGCACACGTTATTACCATATGAAGTCCGTTTCCGCAATATGTCTATTGTGGATCGTATTACTGTTTTTTTTAATCAAAACTGCTCGTACATCACTAACATTATTGAACAAGCGATTTGCCATTTATTTCATCATACATGTGACAAAAATAAATTTCGCCCACTTAAGGTGTCACTTGGATGCAGGGGCGGACTGGCTATATGGGCATTCGGGCAAATGCCCGGTGGGCCGGTACCCAAATGGGCCGGTAGTGCCACCGAAGGGCCACAATTGATGCCACTATGTATTAAATTGTTAAAGGTTTTAAAATATTCTCTTATAAAACGGCCCTCTATGTGTCGTGTTTAAAAAAATCTCTATACGTGTAAGCTAACTAATTTTCTGAAATAATGTAGGCCTAGTAGCCTACATTCGTAGACAGTGTTACTAGATTTAGTAGGAGTCATCCTTTTAGGCGCTACACACTTAGCAATTAAAAAGCAACATAAGGCCTATACTTCCTATAAAAATATAGATCTTTCTGTATGCATGTGTACCGTTAGCGATGTTCAAACCAAACATAATGATTTTGAAGACAAGTATAATATGCAATTTATGGGCCTGATTGTGTAGAAATGCCCGGGCCGATTTTGACACCCAGTCCGCCCCTGCTTGGATGTAGGCATTTTATTAATAAAAACGTTATCTTATCTTTGTTCCCTCAACTTGGCCCATATGGCTATGAAAATCACTAGTAGTACCACTCCTACCTCCACCCCTTTCTCTCTAGGCATCAATGTCACATGTCTAGCCAATATCGACAGGAGTGAACTCCCCTTTCTTATCTGGATAAACATTCTTTGTTATATTCATCGGACGGAGTTTGCCCCTCCTCACCTTTCACCAGATAACACCTTCCTCACTCTCCCCTGTCGGAAAGGACTGGCTACTTCAAAGAATCTTAATGACGCCTAGATAGTCTCGCGCGGCCGCCTTGTAGAGAGGTTGAGCACCTTTGCTCTTTTAAGTGTTTATCTACACAAGGGAAACACGCGGCAAGGTCGGGCGGAAATCCTTTGTCTCAAGGAAGCCAGACAGTCTGTCACATTCGAAAGTACATCTTACCCCTCTTGCCCTTCCTCTTATCTACCTTTGTACGGACAAGAGTTATCAAATCGCCTCATTCTTTCTGAGAGCTGTTTGGAGTGAACACGCTTGTCTGAGCTTACGCTTGCTATATTCATTTCATTCTTTTCCTTACATTGGTCTTGGTGGTATGTGGTTTATGCTTGATAGCCTCTTATCTAGTGTATCTATTCTATTCTATCTATATATATATTTCTCAAAAGATAAGTTCAAACGAGTAAAAGGTCAAACAAGTAAATGGGAAGATCCCATGGCGCACCATGGTGTGAATGGACCCGATCCGCACTATTTCATTCACAAAATATCATAGACATAAATAAATATAGACCGGAAAAAGGAAGTAACTTCGTGTAACTTGAAAACACATGTATCTACTATTGAATTCGGATTTCTAAATTATGAAAAAAAAATTGCATGATCCTCAGTCTTACAGATTAAACACAATTTAAAGACATAAAATAAAGTACACACAATTGTAATGCACACATTTTTGTTTCATAAAACTCTCTTACGAATTTGTGTAGTGAATGGAAGGGAGGTTAAAAAAGTGGAAGCCGGAAGAGATTATATTGTGTCGTAAGACTCTTGAAACTAGAACGACAATACACAGATAGATACTACTCTCAGGTTTGACTTAAGCGCGGGAAATCTGTTATATCATGTTATAAAATGGTTCAATTTAATCATTTATACACCTAAAAATTAGCACGGGTCCAAAGAAAGTGAGGGACCCACTGCGATCGCATATGTTGCAGTGCCTAAGACCTGCCCTACAAAATAGCGGCGTATGGTATGCCGCCGATCTATATATATATTCCTCAAAGTAAGAGGTCAAACGAGCAACAAGTAATTGGAAAGATCCCATGGGGCAGCACGCGGTGTGAATGGAAATTGGTGCATCCCAATCCGCACTATTTTGTGAATGAAAGTGGTGTTTATATTATTATCTCTTCTTCTCAGATTATTGTCATAATATTAAAAGTATTTCCACATTATTGTGTCGTTAGACTATTGAAACTAGAACAACAATACACAGATAGAGTATACTCTCAGGTTTCACTCTATAAAGTACTTTAATTACGCACGTTCGTTCATTAGACATGATTACGAAAGATAACTCATCTCTCTATTCCTAGATCTAAAACTCCAATTCCACTCAAAGAAGATTATAGAACTTCTCTTCGCAAATATAGTTTTATGCTTTAGCACATGAACATACTAATTATAGTCCATTTAATCAAATTAACATACAAATTTGTTTTTCTAAAGCATTGTTACATGAGTGCAGCTATATTCTTAATAGCGCGTAAATTAAGGTCAATTAGCCTATTTTTTAGCTCCATTCGTAGTACCGGTATTTTTCATTCATGAATTCACGCATTCGCTTTACTTATAACAAGCAAATGGGAAGATCCAATGGCGCAGCATGGTGTGAATGGGAAATAATATATCCAAAATCCGCACTATTTTCATTCACCAAATAGCATAGCATATTTATTTTCTTTACTTTAAAACGATTTTAATAATGTCCGGAAATTTCCAGGACTTTTTCGACAAGCGGCATAGCATTTAATAACATTTCAGGAGATTTCCAAGGGGCTCCTGGTAAATCAAGAGGCCGCGGGAAATCTGTTATGTTTTATAAAATGGTTCAATTTCATAATTTATACACCTAAAAATTAGCACGGGTCCAAAGAAAGTTCGGGACCCACTGTGGTCGCATATGTAGTAGTATTTTTTATTCATGAATTCACTTATAACAAGTAAATGGGAAAATCCCATGGCGCAGCATGGTGTGAATGGAAATGGTGTATCCAAATCCGCATTATTTTCATTCACAAAATAGCATAGACATAAATAAATATAGACTGGAAAAAGGAATTAACTTCATGTAACTTGATTTAATCATTTATATACCTAAAAAATTAGCACGGGTCCAATGAAAGTGCGGGACCCACTGTGGTCGCATATGTTGTAGTGCCTAAGGCCTTCCCTGGAAAATAGCGGCGTATTCTATGCCGCCGGTCGACTAGTTTATATATATTTGTGCATTTATTTAGTGCATTATATTTGTGTACATATTTGTGTAATTCTTATCTTGGATTATGGAAGTAGTCACTTTATGTATTATATTTTATTATCATGACTTGTACGACTAAATAGTCAAAGTCATCCACTTTATCTGGACTAGAATTTACAACAATTCTTGCCACATGTATTTAGCTCTTTAACCATTATTAAATTATCGCTGATAAATTACCGCTCGCCACGAGCCCTAGAATATTATTATTATTGATAAATTCCTTGACCTGGAACTATCATAATATTTCTATAACATGTCTTATTACCAAGGATGCATTTACGCTCACTCCGTGACAAGGAATGACGTAATTATTTATGTACTATATCTTGTCGGTCTGTTGGCCAGACTCATTACTTAGGTAAAACCATGTATACATTATTTTATTTCTTTATCTCGGCTGACCACCTTGATAATGCTTAGAAGAGACATAGATTATCTCTCCTTTCCCACGTCTCCATTCACACTCGATCTGTTGTTCGTGCCCCACGGCCAGATGTAAACAATGACAACATGGTCACTGACCATTAGCCATCTCTCCCCCCTTCCCCTGTCATCTCGCTATCAAAGCGGCTCGTAATGATATCACCGTGATAGGTGCGTCTTACAATTTAACACTACTTGTAGTCTCCCCTGATGATATATATATATATATATATATATATATATATATATATATATATAT
>JADKLZ010001913.1:14262312-14282694 GCA_021533235.1 Biomphalaria straminea
ATATATATATATATATATATATATATATATATGTGTTAGCTCCCTTTGATATTTGTGAAACTAAGTTATAGTTTCTATACGTCAAATATTACATTATTATTTGTTACTCCCCTTGTGAGACTTCACTATTATTATTATTACTATTGTTATCTCCCCTGATTGGGATGCAATATTTATTTGATTAACTCCCCTTACTATTGTGAAACTAGATTATAGTTTCTATTTAACATTCTGAAGATGTCCTTCACGAAAAGGCGTCTACCTCCCAGTGTCATCATTAAGGCTAAGCCGATCTACGCATCTCGTTGCAGCTTTTATTACAGGCTACTTCTATTGGAAGCCCTATCTACGTAACGCTGTTACCAGTCTGCTGACACCAGATCTGAAGATACCAGCCTTACTTACTACACACAAGAAGAGTCCGATCAACAATCGCTAGCTAGAGAATCGTCACTGCAGGTACGTATCGTTGGACTGTCCCGTACGCTAGGATCAATCACGCCAGCCCACCCACAGACAACGTCAGCATCAGCCACACCAATCTCGTCAGAGCAGCATAGGACTTAAAGCTAAGCAACCAGCCTAATGACACTCAGAGCACTTGGTACTCAAATCTCATGATGATAGTCCCATCTTATGTAAATAGTTAGGCCCCCTCCTAACACTGTGCAGAATTTTATCTTTACTTATTTCTCTATGTAAATAAACTGTACATATGCTTGTCAGGGTTCAATTATGTATGTTTATCTCTTGACTTGGCTCTTGTCTTGTATTTCTCTAGGGGTTCCTTCTTATACGAATAATTATGACTTGATACAGGTTAGCTTCACCTATCTAGGCAGCATTATAGATCACCATGGCGGAACAGATGCAGATGTCAAAACCCGCATTGGTAAAGCTCGAGCAGCCTTACATCAGCTGAAGAACACTTGGGGATCTAGGGAATTAAGCACCACCACCAAGATAAAACTATTTAACACCATTGTTAAGCCGATACTACTTTATGGAGCAGAGACCTGGAGAACCACTGTCACCACCATAAAAAAAATCCAGGTATTCATCAACACCTGCCTGAGGAAGATTCCTATGATCCGCTGGCCAGACAAAATCTCGAATGAGGAACTGTGGCAAAGAACAAAACAGCAGCCCATTGAAATAGATATCCTTCAGAGACGCTGGAGATGGATAGGTCACACCCTGCGCAAGCCGGCATCCAACATAACAAGGCAAGCCCTAACTTGGAACCCCCAAGGAAAGAGGAATAGAGGACGGCCCAGGAACACATGGCGCCGCGATCTGGAAACAGAAGCCAAGCAGATGGGCAAGACATGGGGACAGTTGGAGAGACTCGCCCAGAACCGAGATGCCTGGAGAAAGCTGGTTGGTGGCCTATGCCCCAGTAGGGACCACAGGCTGAGATGAGATGAGATGATGACAGGTTAGCTTACAATATCCACTCAATTAGAATTACGTATTACTGAATAAACTCTAACTCTTGATAATTACAATGAATAACTTTAATACTCAATAAATCACATCGACTCAAATATTAACACTCGCTAGTCCATCAATATCAACTTATAAATGTAAATATAATAACACCAGTCCAGGAAGCACACGTCCAACCTTCCTGGACCGGGAGCAAAACCTTACTAACTAAAACATTCTCTCGCACATTCAACTAAGACTAAATCGTTCAGTTATAACCCGTGCAAACGACTATTCACATTCATAACAAGGGGACATAAAACTATCATACCAAAATAGCAACTTAACAATCGTTCTCGCCATACCTCACCCTGACATCCCCCCTCTCACGATAATGACTGTTATTAGATAACAGTCATTCCAAAATATACATAATTAACACATACATGCATACACATACTTATATATATACACAGATATCTACACATATATAAATGTATCAAAATAGACAAAACGACACCCTAGGAAATTAGTAATGCCTATTGTATACCTATACACAAAAGTGTATCAACATGTATGTTAATTAGCTCATATTACCATAACTAAAAAAAATATGCCTAGCTAGAGCAATCATTTGATAAGAATAACAATATTTACATCAAAGAAAGAATAAGGAAAACAAAATTGTAACAAGAGCAGCAAAATGACTGATTAATATAGACCTACCAGTTTTACATTTAATTTGTAAAAACTATAACATGATAAAGAAAAATAACGGAGGGAGGAGAAGCAAAAAAATAAAATAAAATAACAACTACTTATATGTTTTAACAATGATATGCTAGGAAGAAAACAATCTCTCTCATTTTAATTAAGTCGAGTTAGCTTCTAAAAGAAATACAAACAGTTACAACTACAACTATGCTACGTTGATAGGTTAGTCTTGACAGTGCATGAACTCGTCGATAATGGTCTGGTCAAAGTGTGAATTCACATGAGTATCAGAGGTATCTGTCTAGGCATTCGACACTGACGCTACTGATGACGTGATGCTCCTCTATAGGTAAACACCTTGTTCTGAGCTACTATACCGTATGAAGGATGCTGTGACGATACGAAAATTTGCATATAAAAATTCATTTGAGGCTTTTTCCCAACAGACCGTGAGAAGACATTTAGTTTTGAAATTAATCAACTAGTTAGTGTCCACCCTGACCGCTATATATAAACTCGCGCAGTTTACTAACTTTTCACCCCCACCTCCCCTTCAAGCTTTGCTCCGCCGCTTACTTACTCGTCCCCCCCCCGCCCCATAGGATACAAATGACATTTGAATTCCTTCCTACAAACTGTGGGAAACCTTTGTTCGTAAATTTAATGCTCCGATATGTATCCGCCCGTAACCGAAACCCTACCTAGAGTTATGCCCACTTGGTCCATTATTCTCAAGGAATACTTAAAATTCAAGCCCTAAGAATATCCACCGGGTCCTTTGTTCTCACGGGACATAGCGAGTCTCGAAAGACTGCAGTGTCCAGCCGCATAATAACTGGGTTCTCTCTTTGTCCCTACTTTCCTCGTCCAGTAGAATAGCATCTTACACCTTCCCTCCCCTTCTAGACACTAACTGACTTTTAAGTGCATTCTCTCACAATGGACCAAAATTTAACGACGTTTCTAGATCAAACGTGACATGACACTCCGGGTATTTTGATACCCAGTTAGTTAGGAGTCCAATGTGTATATAAGAGGCCTTAAACTTTAGTAGAACGCTCACATTCGCACACAGACTTCTGTGCTTGATAGGCAAGGAACTTAGCTTCCAAACATTTAGCTGCCTATATTCTAAACATCCGTGCCTGGTTGTTGTTGGTGATGCCCTAGTGCACAGTAGACTTTCGGTCACCACGAGAACTGTAGTCTATACGCTGTCAGACCATCATCTAAGACTGGATCTGCAGCGTCACCGAACCTGAGCCCACGACGCCAGAACTCCCCCCCCTTCTGTCAGCAAGAAGAACCCTCAGCAGTGCCCACTGAAAACTCAGTGCCCACTATCTAATTACCCACGGTACAGTGCCCACTGAAAACTCAGTGCCCACTATCTAATTACCCACGGTACAGTGCCCACTGAAAACAAACTCAGTGCCCACTATCAAATTACCCACGGTCCAGTGCCCAGAGACTTGCCCAGTGTTCAGCGCCTACTGCCCAGTACGAACTGCCCAGTCCAAGGCCCCAGCTGCTCACTGCCCAACCTCTCTTGCCCACTACCTACGATCCTGAGGTCACCTTCCCCATCTATCGCTGCAGATATACTCATAGTCGAGTTAAACTTCGACTGCTCAAACCGATCATCTCAAGTTCTCCACTGTATGAATCAAGAAGTCCAGCGGCCAGTCAACCAACCAGAAGTGAAAGTTAAGAGACCAAAATAGAAACGCTTATCCACTCCTCATAAAGCAATCTAATGATGAGATTTATTAACCATTGTTAACCCAATACCCAACTATTCTCTTTATTAAATGTTCATATATTTAATATACAATATACTCTTGTGTTCTTATTGTTAGCTCGTAGTGTGCCTGTATCAAAATTTATTTATGTGAGCGGGGAAAATTATAAATCATTTCCCCTAGACTAAACGACCAAATAACTATTTTAATAATTTTAAAAACCTCGCCACAGATGCCTACTACCACACTCATCAAGCTATTTATCTTTAGATTAATACATTATACAAGGATATTAAGTTAGATACATAAAAAATTAAAATACAGAAAAACAAGATTACAAAGAGAGTTTGTGTGATACACAAACTCAGAGGCGGCCCCCGTCGGAGTCGGATCCCTGTCAGATCCGCTTTGATCTCTTTGTCGCTGCTAAAAGTTCATTTAAAAAAATTATATCAAAGATAAACGACAGAAATATATATCTTCCGTGCTTTGATCTCTCAACGGGGGCCGCCTCTGAGTTTATGTATCACACAAACTCTCTTTGTCGCTGCTAAAAGTTCATTTAAAAAAATTTATATCAAAGATAAACGACAGAAATATACATCTTCCGTGCTTTGATCTCTTAACAGGGGCCGCCTCTGAGTTTGTGTATCACACAAACTCTCTTTGTCGCTGCTAAAAGTTCATTTAAAAAAATTATATCAAAGATAAACAACAGATCTTATTTAGTGCCCCAGCGGTCAAAATATACATCTTCCGTGCTTTGATCTCTCAACGTTAGCCTTGTAAAGCCGATGTTCAAGGCAACTGCCACACCTCTTTTATGAGTTGATTACTTTACGAGTAAATACTGGTATGTTACTCGTATGTTGGAACAAAAGAAAATGTGAACATCTGTGCAGTATATTACATTATTAATTGTCTTAAAGTAGGTTTCATTTATATTGCATTCTAATTAGGTTTTTTCTCTTTAAATACTGTTTGCATAAAATATTTTTAAAAATTAGATTTTGAGCTTTTAGAAAAAAAAAAAGTTGCCGTTGCATCAGAACTTTGAATGCTCTATATTATCGTGATGTCAGATTTTGATTTTCTCTTCTACTTTCTGAGCACTAAACGGGACGGACGGACGGACGGACGGACGGACAGACAGACAGACAGACAGACAGACAGACAGACAGACGGACAGACAGGCCACACAAAACTAATAGCGTCTTTTCCCCTTTCGGGGGCCGCTAAAAAAGACAGAAAAAGCTGAATCTTCTTCATTGCCAAGTCGCACTCGGGGATTCAGGTGACCCTCGTGGACACTTCCCTTCTCAGCAACAGGGAGAGGGGAGACATCAAAACTTTTTTCTCTTTCTTAGAAGTTTTATGTACAAAATATTTGTAGCCTTCTGGGTTCTGGCTTGAATTCCCCCCCCCCACCAACAACAACATAATAAACACCTTTTGTTAGGTTTAGTCTCTTTAATGGTTTGTCTACTCCGTGAAATGGTCTCAGAACTTGAGCAACTGTATTGTCACTGAACTGACAATCAACAAGTTCGTTACAATTTTCATTTTCTTCTCTCTTATTTGGTGCGTCATTAGCAATATACTGACAATCATCTATTTTATTGTACATTAATAATACATTTTCAGTTTCTTCATTACCTTCTATCTCACTGTTACAATTAACAATATGGTCATTTAAGTCATAAATAGTTAAGACATTTTCAATAACTTCATTATCTTCCATAGTATTACAATTTAGGTCAGAATAGTCCCTGTCTACCATATAGGGCACACTTTCCTGTAATGACAGTTTTACTTCCAGTTCTCTTTCTAACTTTTTGTCCTCCACCTCCCTTATTTGTTTCCTTTCCTCTGCTTTCCTTGCCTTTATTTCAAGTTCTATAGTTTGCCTCTCTACATCTAATTTTTGCCTCTCTAAATCTAATTTTTGTTAGTTCAATACAAATTCTATTAATTCCTTCCCCTCAATTCCTATCATCTTGACTTACTGACTTAATCCTTAGTACCCCCAGGGGAGCATAGGGCCGCAACCACACCTCTCCACAGAAATCGGTTCTGAGCAGCTTTCTTCATCTGCTCCCATGTCATTCCAGTACCCTCAGCTTCACTGATGACTGACCTCTTCCAGGTTTGCTAGGGTCTGCCCACTTTCCTCTTTCCTTGTGGATTCCAGTCAAGAGCCTGCCTTGCAACATTGGTAGCTGGTTTTCGCAGGATGTGTCCTATCCAGCTCCATTTTCGTTTGGTAATGTCTTGTGCTATGGGCTTTTGTCTTGTTTTTTTTTCCACAAATCGGTAGTGGTTATCTTTTCTGGCCACCTAATTCCTAATATCCGGCGTAGGCATCTGTTAACAAAAGTTTGGAGCTTTTCCATATTTCTTTTAGTGACTCTCCAAGTTTCTGAACCGTAAAGGAGAACAGACTTAACGTTAGTATTATAGATTCTTATCTTGTTATGTACTCCCTTGGAGCGCCAGATTGTTTGAAGAGTTGAGAAGGCAAACCTAGCTTTATTTATTCGAATTAGTATATCATCATCAGCTCCACCGTCTTTGCTAACTCTGCTTCCGAGATAGGTGAAGTGGTCTGTATCGAGGATGTTTTCTCCCTGTAGCATGATTGGGTTCTCTTGTCTATTGTTGATCCTCATAACTTCTGTTTTCTTTTTATTGATGAGAAGTCCAGTCTTTTTTGCTATTTCTGAGAGTCTGGTGAGTTTGGTCTGAGCATTTTGTTGCGTATGGGAGAGGAGGCAGATGTCATCGGCGAAATCCAGGTCTTCTAAATGCTGTGTTAGTGTCCACTGTATGCCGCTTTTATTATTTAAGACTGTCTGCCTCATGACCCAATCAATCACCAGTAAAAATATCAAGGGCGAAAGCATACATCCCTGCCTTACTCCTGTTTTTACTTGAAAAGGGTTGGTCAGATTACCATTGTGTATTACTTGACAAGATGAGTCATGGTATAACTGTTTAATGATATTGGTGAATTTTGTTGGGATTCCGTAGTGATTCATCAGTCTTCAGATTATGTCCCTGTCAATACTGTCAAAGGCTTTCTCAAAATCAACAAAGGTCATGTACAGTGGAGATTGCCATTCGATAGATTGTTCTATGATAATACGTAGTGCAGCAATGTGGTCAGTGCATGATTTCTCCTTACGGAATCCAGCCTGTTCTGGTTTTAGTCTTTTGTCTAGAGCATCTTTCAGGCGTTCTAATATTATCCTAGTTAAGACCTTGCTAAGGGTTGGCAGTAACATGATTCCTCGCCAGTTGTTGCATTGGGTAAGGTCACCTTTTTTGGGTAGTTTAATTAGATAACCCAGTTTCCAGTTTTGGGACCTGTTCTAGTTCCCAAATCTTGTATATTAGTGGGTGCAGCATTTCAGCTGTTATTTTGGGGTCTGCTTTTAATGCCTCTACTGGTATACCATCTGGGCCTGGCGCCTTTCCACTTTTTGCATTCTTGATGGCCTTGATGATTTCCCCTTTAGTAGGAGGACCTGTGTTAACATCCATTTCTTCCGTTGCTGGGGGTATGTCCGGAATCGATTCAGGAGGATGTCGGTTCAAAATTTCTTGAAAGTGTTTTGCCCATCTTTCCTTCTGTCCAACATCACTGGTGATGATCTTTCCTTGTTTGTCTTTCACTGGCTTGTTGGTGTTGGTATTTCTTCCTGCTAAGGTTCTTGTTATGTCATACAACCTTTTCATGTCTCTTTGCTCTGCTGCCTTTTCTGCATCGACTGTCATTTCATGAAGGAAGCGTTTTTTTGTCCTCTCTTGCATTCTTTCTTACAGACTTGTTTACTGCACAATACTGGGCTCTAAGGTTAGCTTTTTGCTCTTCATTCTGGCATTGGTTTATCTTTTCTTTTAGCTCTTTCCGTTCTTGGATTTTGCCACATGTCTCCGCAGACAACCATTCCTTGTGTTGTTTCGTTTTCCTGCCTAGGACATCTGTACATGTGCTTTTCCATATCTCTTGGAGAGTGAGGCAGTGCTGCTCAAGGGTTTCATCTGTCACTAGTCCAGCAAGTACTTCAAATTTGTTTTTAACCTCACAGTTAAAGAGTACCTTGTTTTCCTCGCTCTTCAAGTACTGGGTGTTGAATTTGTAGTGTGGTCTGTCTGAAAAATCCTTAAAGGATTTAAGTTTGATCCTTGCCGTCGCTATTAGTAGATGATGGTCAGAAGCTACATCTGCTCCTCGTCTCACCCTAACATCGAGTAGACTTCTCCATTTCCGGGAGATTGCAAAATGGTCAATTTGGTTTTTCCGTTTTACCATCTGGGGAAATCCATGTCGTCTTGTGTATATTTTTCTGTGGAAAGATGGTTCCTCCTATGATGAGATCATTGAATGCGCAGAAATCAGCAAATAAGTCCCCATTTTCATTGCATGTGCCTGTACCATGTTTACCCATGTAGAGCTCCTTTCCAGCATTGTTTGTACCTACTTTAGGGTTCAGGTCACCCATAATAAGCTTGATATCATTTTTAGGTGCTTTTTCTAGTATAGATTAAAGAGCGTTATAAAATTCTTCTTTCTCTTCTTCTGGTGCTGCATTTGTGGGTGCATAGCACTGGATAATGGTTATTTTCCTTCCCTTTGCATTAAACCTGGCTGTTATTAGTCTTGAGGAAACTGGCACCCATCCCAACAAAGCCTTTGATGCCTCTCTTAATAGTAGAAATGCTACTCCCTGTGTGTGATCGTGATCTAGATCTTCATGTCCAGAATATATATTGCTTTCTCCAGTTGTCAGATTGTTTAGACCGCTTCCATTCCATCGTGTTTCGCTGAGGCCTAGAACCTTGATTTTGTACTTTCTCATTTCGTTTGCCACTTCGTTTATTCTGCCACTATCATATAGGGTTCTGATGTTCCAGGTCCCTATCCTGGTTGAGGTCTTGGTCGTCAGAAGGTTTGTCGGTGTGCTAGCTTCCAGACGGCTTTCACTAGTACACGTCATAATCTCTTCCATAGAGGAACCTTCCTGGCCAAGTTCTAGTTGGTTTGGTGTGTTTCCGGTTTCTGTAGCAATAGTTTAGTGATGTGAGGTTGCTAGCCTCACGATCACCCCTCCTCCTTTACCCGGGCTTGGGACCGGCAAGATACCCCTATAAGGTGTACCCAGACGGAGTTTCCTATCATCTTAGCCTCTTCTATTAGTATATCTACGGAACGCGGTTTAAAGTCCCCCATGGTAAACAAATAAAAAATATTACTAAATTTTAAAATGTAAATTAACTTACAGAGGTTAAGTTGAAAGTAACAATGTTTACTTATATCTCACAAGAGATTATAAAAAGATCTTCAGACAAAAAAAAAAAAGTAATCTCGCCCTTTATCTCCATTACTGACAAGGTAATGCACAATTCGACCTGAGCTGCCCGATACAACCGACAAAAAAGGAAAACTCAACTTATCTGTGCTCTATTTGATGCCAGGGAAGAGATGACAACTCTTTCCACACAACAGTCTCTTTGAAAATGAAGAATCTTCTAGGGTGTCAGGTCACTGTTCATCTTCTGTGTAAGCACCTCAGCACGCACGGCATACATAAAAAATAAATACAAAGAAAAGTTTTTTTAAATTGCAAATTAACAGCAATAATAAGAATGATGTAGATTATGCCGTAAATACTTGTTACAATGATACAAAATGATACTAGGTACTCCAATAATCTAATTAGTTTAATACTTGACACTATAGTAACTCAGATCAGTACTCCACAATATACGATATGTCCTTTCAATGTCACATAATACAATTAGCTTGATACTTGAAAATATATAGATCTGGTTGTGCAATCATTTAAGTAGTCCACAATATTCAGTATGTCAAAATACACGAGTAGCAAGAAGGTAGTCCTATAATCCAAATGGTTCGATACTTGATAATATAATAGTCCAATCGGTTCAGTAGTCCACACAAAGTGACGAGAAGTTACTCAAATAATCCAAATAGTTCAATACTTGATAATGTAATAGTCCACAATATATGGTATGTCAAAATTCATAAGTGACGAGAAGGTACTCAAATAATCCAAATAGTTCGATACTTGACATTATAATAATCCACAATATACGGTGTGTCATAATATATAATTCATGAGAAGATACTCAAATAATCCTAATAGTTCGATACTTGACAATATAATAGTCCAATCGGTTAAGTAGTCCACAATAAATGACGAGAAGGTACTCAAATACTCCAAATAGTTCGATACTTGACAATATAATAGTCCACAATATACGGTGTGTCAAAATCATAGACTATATATAAAGGACTGCCAACACTAAGGGTAACTAAGAATAAGTGTCGTCAGACTCCAAACTATTGGTAGAGGTACATCCGGTATAAACTTATTTTGCGACATTCGCGATGTTTGAATGATGCTGCCAGCTTGGCTAATATGTTTTTTTTTCTCTTTTCATCACATTTCACAATTTCTTTTTACACTGTATATTATTAATAAGAGCTTTAAAGAGCGGTCAATGAAAGAGTCAATACAATATTGAGAGTTGAGAGTGTCATTTATTACTTAGGTAGCCTATACAATGGGGGATAGAAGTTAAGTCTGTGAGTGAGTCAGTCCAAAAAACAAAATAACAATAGCGAGTCCCTGAGCCACACACTCACGTCTTTACCAACTTTTTGTATATATAGATTCTATACCTATTTTTTTTAAAGTATAGTGTTATTGGAGAAATTATGCAGTATGCATTTTTTTAAATATATAAATGGATAATCAGCCATAAAAATTAAAAGCAATCATGTATTTATGAATAATTGAAATATAGGCATCAAACTTTCAGCTCTAAAAGTTATTTTTTTAACTAAATAAAATCCAAAATAACATCCACTATTCTATAAGCCATTTAAAAAATTGAGATTGTTCCAAATTTTTCTTCGCCAAATAGAATGGACCTCATTCGCCAAATGTAAACAAACAACATTTTCTCTATATGTTCTATACAAATTACGCAATACTTAAGGCTGTCACGTGATCCGTATGTTTGACTATTTTATCAATATTATGATGTGGCTAAATGTGTTCATTTAAAATTGGTGAATGAGGTCCATTATAGAATCATAGGGCCCTACTTCAATAAAAAGTAATTGTACACGTAGTAAACAGCTAAACATTTACCGAGACTTAGTGACCTATACTATGGCTGTAAACTATACCTACAAATACGACCATACACACTACTATAAATTTTAAAAACAAAAGTGATCGGGTTTTTAATTATATAGATATAAACTAGTTAGAAAAATATCTTTTTAAGTTGGTAAATCAGATTTAGTTGTTATAAAAATCTGGCTATGCTATAGCACTGTTACCAAAAATATGACTAACAAATAATTTGTTCGTAGTGCTTTTCTACTCACGTCAGCCTCTTGATAGATCTATATCTAGATATATGATGTAATTGTTCATTTTATTACTGAAATCCTGTTGCTATTTTGATCTAGATAGTTTCTAGATCTCTCCAGCTTCACCACCAATGACAGCATCTCTGTATCTGATAATTTCATTCATAGATCTAGATTCTATAATCCAGATCCAGACTACATTTACTTTACTAGATTTAGATTCATTTAATTTTAATTTTTAAAATTTCCAGCTGATTTGATTGCATTCTATGATTCTTACAATTTTATTTTATTATAAATAGATTAATAAAAGACTTGCACTAAATTGGATTATTCTTAATTCTAGATCGTTGATGATGGATGATATATAGTTTCTATTACTATTAGATCTATTTGTCTATAGGATAATAGACGTTGTCAAAATCTGGGCTATCCTGGTCTACATGTCTATATTCATCTTCTATGATTTGTGTTGGTGTTTTTTGCTTTCTACTGTACTGTTACAATGCCTGGTGGTTCCAGCTGTGCTGTTGTTGGATGCTGTGCTCAGAGATCCAAATGTAGAGGTCTTTCCTTCCACAAATTGCCAAAGAAATCTACTAATAATACATGGCGAAATGCTCTTATTACTGCCATTGATCGTGATGATTCTAGATTTAACCCTGATACTGCCACAATATGTTCTCGACATTTCAAAGAAAGTTGTTTTGTACCAACTGACAGTAGCAAGTGTACAACATATAAAAGTAAGTTTTTACTTAAATTTTATGCATAATTTACATTTCAATGATAATTATATGATTTTTAATATAATGTGTGTTCATATGGCCTATATAATACTTAGTTTGAAGTAACCCTATAAATATCTAACCACCATCAATCAATCCATCTTTATGTCTAGCTATCTAACAATATTTATCTATGTATTTATACAGTTATAATTATAATAATAATATCAAATTTTATTATCCATTAGGAAATAGATA
Source organism: Biomphalaria straminea (assembly GCA_021533235.1). Taxonomy (NCBI): domain Eukaryota; kingdom Metazoa; phylum Mollusca; class Gastropoda; family Planorbidae; genus Biomphalaria; species Biomphalaria straminea. The sequence continues at coordinate 14,274,594 of JADKLZ010001913.1, forward strand.
TATATATTGCTGCATTTTTAAAAAGTCATTATTGTAAGGGATATGATTCAAAAGTATTAAAATAAATATGAATTCATTCAAGTCATTTTATTTATTTTTGTATTTAGACATTGTATTGAAATTCATTATAAGCAATTTACTCTTATTTGTACAGATTTGTCTTTCAAGAGAAAACCACGATACCTTTTACCAGGGAGCTTACCTACAGAATACATGCCACAAAATGCAATAGTTACACCTAAGCAGCTACCAAGTAAACTTCCAGTACCGGTATGTATGGCATTTGAAAATTCAATATATTAAACACAAGAAATTAAATATTTGTTCTATTTAATGTAAACCTTAAATATTAATGTCAGTGTTTTATTACTTTTATTTAATTATCATTTTTAATGGCATAAACATTATGTATTAATATTTAAAACAAAAAATAATAAATTGCCCTTTCTCTGTTATATATACATATTTGTATGCATATTTGTGTCTCTGTGTGTGTGTGTTAGATGTTTTTTTCATAACTTTGTAATAGTAATTATGTTGGTTTTTTTTTTTATTTAAAATGAAAAGTGTTCATTAAAATGTTGAAACTTTGTTGTATATTTATGCATCTAAAGGAACAAATTGATTTAAATAAATGTAATGCACATTGTTTCAGATACATCCTGATCCACAACCACTACCTGAATGTGTGAAGTACATGCAGTTCTCTGAGCTGAAGAAGGATGTTTGTAATCCTGAATGCTTACCATCTCCTTGGTGTTTGTTGGAAGCTAATGATAATCATGTTCTTCTTGGTATGATGAATGACATGAAAACTTCAGTCAAATTAAAGCTAAACATTACAGCAGATTTAATAGTTTCTGCTTACATAAAGGAAAATCCTATCCCAGATTTTATTGAAAGCATAGAAAAAGTAACAGTTCACAATTATTTAAAGTTATTTCTATGCCGCAAATTTTGTCCTGGATTAGTTGATGATAACTTGCAACCATATGCAAATCCAAAAAACAGTGAGAATCAAATTTATTACAAAGATTTTAATATTGGCAGCCAAAAAACTGTTGTTAGAGCTACTAAATGTGAAATTCTAATTAATAAAACATCAACTGGTTTGATATGTAAATATTGCTCTTATGCTAAAATTTTATTAAATAGAAAGTTATTGAGAGCAAATTCAAGAGGTAATAAGCCATTAAGTAAACATGACCCCTTACATAAAACAACCAGAGAAACATTAATATATGAACTAAAAAATGCTAGAAAGGAATCTAAGGAATGTCAAAAACAATTAAAACAGTTCCAATTGACTTTGATAACAGATAGTGTAGAGCTAAATAGTCAGTTGAGTAGGGATCTGCAAGATGTTATAGAACATACAGATAATAAATTGGCAAAGCTTTTTTGGATGGAGCAAAAAAAAGCATTTTCAACTAAAGACAAAGGAGTGAGATGGCACCCAATGCTGATCAGACTAGCAATTTTGATCAGAAGTAGAAGCCCAGTAGCATATGACACTTTAAGAAAAACAGGAATTTTGAAATTGCCAGGATCTTCAACATTAAGAGACTATACTAATGTATATCAGTCAAAAGAAGGTTTCAATAAATCTGCTATTGAGGAATTAAAAAGATTATCAAAAAATTTAAAAGATGAAGAAAGATATGTTGTTTTGCTCCATGATGAAATGGTTATTAAATATGATTTAGTGTTCGATAAAAGAAGTGGTGAGGTTGTTGGTTTTGTAAATTCTCATTCTTGGAATGAGAATTTGGAAAAAAATATTGCAAGTCATGTGCTAGTTTTTTTTGTAGTTGGTATAAACACACAAATTAATGTTAGTTTAGGTTTTTTCGGAACCTCAAACGTATCATCAGGTGACTTATTCCCTGTATTTTGGGAAGCAGTTTGCTATTTGGAAACAAGTTGTAGCTTAAAGGTCATAGCTTCCACTAGTGACAAAGCCTCCTCAAACCAAAAAATGTATCAAATGCATAAAATAACAGATGAAGATGAAATTTGCTATAAATGTATTAACATTTTTTCCCCTGATAGATTCATATTTTTTATCTCTGACCCTCCTCATTTAATAAAAACAATAAGAAATAATATATTAAGCAGTGGTTCAGGACAGAATAATTTACTATGGAACAATGGAAAAGAGATAGTCTGGAAACATATATGGGAAGTTTATCATCTTGACTGTCAGACTGAGACAAGACAAACAAAACTAACTGCAGAACATGTCAATCTATCTAACATTTCTAAAATGAATGTCCGCTTGGCGGCACAAGTTTTGAGCTTTTCTGTAGGGACAATGATGGGATCTAGATTAGGACCAGAAGCAGAGGAAACAAAAAAACTTATTCTTCTAATGAATAGATTTTTTGACTGCCTCAATGTGTCATCATTAGTTGGAGGAATGTTCAAGAGAAATTCAGATCTTCTTCCATATACCTCATTAAATGATGAAAGATTTTCTTTTCTTGAAAATGATGTTTTAGGATATTTTTACGAATGGAAAGCGAGCATTGAAAAACGTCCTGGAAATTTTACAAGCGCTCAAAAAAGCAAGATGTTTCTTTCACATCAGTCTTTTAAAGGCATAGAAATGACTGTCAAAGGTTTCTGTGGAGCTACAAGATACTTGCTTTCGCATGGTGTTCCATCTGTCCTTAGCAATGTTTTTTGTCAGGATCCACTAGAAGAGCACTTTGGAAGACATCGAGGAATGGGTCAAAGATCAGAGAATCCTACATTGTTTGCTTTTGGCTATCAAGAGAATAAATTACGCATACAAAGAAGTCTAGCTCTTCAGTTACAACCAAAGGGAAATGTTCGTAGACAAAATGAAATACCAATTTCCATAAATTCTAGTCCCATGAAAAAACTGAAAAGAAAATGAAATATATTAATATCTACATACATGTATTGCAATAATACTGTTTTGATGAAATCAGCTAGTTTATATTAATATCATTATGTTAAAATACTGATTTACTTTGGAAGTATGTTTTTATTTCATCAGTATGACTTGTATGCTATTTAGATAAAATACATTGTCTGTGCCTGTTTTAATGTTGATTTTGTTTAGAAATGCTTTTTTATTAAATCTCTATTTGTAATGTAAGATATTCTCATTATTTAAGAATGCTTGTTTTTTTTTTTTTCAAATTCATCTTATTTATGTAATTGTATTAAACATTTTTAAAGGCTATTGTCACCATAATATTTTACTGACACCATAAAATGTCAGTGGTGTGGTTTATAGATGTAGGCGTGGTGGTGACATTGGGTTCTTGTGTGTGTTCTGAATCGTATTCATGATGAGGAATTCACATACTTTCTCGTAAATGAGGAAATAACAGCTGATATAGCAGACACAAATAATATGTTTAATTCATGCAACAACATCATATAGGGAATATGATACACAACTCAAGAATAATCAGTAGTAATTATTTTATGGAAAAAAATAATAAATAAAGTAATACCTTAGTAACTGGTACAAGTATCAACTGCTTTATAATAACTCCATAGTGGCTACTTACAATAAGTAGCTTCTACTAACTCTTTTTCATACTGTTTTTACTGCCTGTATCCACTGACTGCCTTCAAGTAACTATTAAGTTACTACCTAACTCAGGGTTAAAAATAGTTCACCTTGTTATATCATGAGTTGTGAGTAACAAACACAACATTAAAATGAGGTATCAACTTTATGACATCAACTTGGAGGTGGTTACAGCTATCTTATAAGATGCATCACATTTGTATGGATAATTAATATTTTTTTTTTGGCATAAATTTCAATGTTTGAAAACCTTGTCAAGAGGCTTTATTCAATGTTTATCTTTTTACAGCCCAATAATATGTAATTATAATGCATGATAAATGAAAATGCCAGCTATGTTAAATGTATTTTATCAGAAATCTATGTACAAATTACTGTGATGATAATTTTATTTAATTAAATTTATTTACAATATATAGTGTTCACATGATGCAGTTCAATACTTTAATATTCAATTGTGATAGAATGATACCATTATACAAATTACAACTGTCTTTACATTTGTTAGTGATACATCATATAGATCAATACATCCTCTCTCTCTATCTTCCTTAAATATATTTCACTAAGTGGTACATTGTACTATAAATGCTAACAATTGTCATACATTTTCATGTATAAGTCATTGTGAATTTCCCATTACATGTTGCTTATTGTTAATAAACAATAAAATGAATTGCAATTGAAACAAAGTCACAAATTGTCAGTCAATTATTATGTTATTATGTTTTTGCAAAAATGATAAAAACATAATTTAAAATTAAATAGTTCCTAATAACGGTATTATTGGGTTTCTGTTGGGTGCGATGTTTTCAGCTTCTTTCTTAGGCTTTTTTCTTTTTTAGATTTATTCTCTTGTTTTCTTATACTGTCCATCACAACTTTTAACTTATGATGAATTCTTATTTTAAAAAACAATATTAGAATAGTGTCCAAAATTTCCCCAATTATGTCTTCTTTAACTGTATTGTTACATTCATTGACTGCCTCATAGAAAGAAGATGTAATAATTTGGTTGGACAAACATCTTTGTAAAAAGTTTGACACACAAATGCTCTTCACTTTTAGTTCATCTTTACCCCCAACCATGTCTTGAAATGTGGTTTCAGCTTCAAAAAATAATTTGGCTACACCTGGCTTAATGTAAGTGAGACCACCTCTATCTAGTTGGAGTGTCATTTGATTTTGTACAGTACCTTTTTTACTACAGACCAATAGGCTGAGACAATGCATCTTTTTATCTTGCATCTCAGTTTTGGGAGAACATATAATTCTTTGTTTAGTTTTTTTTATAATGCAACCACCTATATAACTAACTGTGTTTTTTTCTTCATCTTTGAGTGTGTGGGCTCTATTATTGTTGTTATCCATTTTGTTGCCATATGCCAATGATACAAGATAATTAAAAACTTTTAGAGTTATCAATGTACATAATTGCTGACATGCTACATCATTTAGAAAGCCCATGTTCAGTATCAATGCTTGATAGTAATTTTTCCAAGCTCTCTCAGTTGAAACAGAAACAAATTTGCTCCTTGCAACTAGACAGTCATTTAAAAACTTTAATTTATGTGTAAGCTTGTCATCTGTGGAAAAAACAACAACAATTTAAGCATTACTCTTAACTCAATCAATAACTATTGGTTGATTTTTAAACCTACACTTTCACACATCCCATTGTAATTGATTGGTCACTTCATTATTATATGTTGTTTCTCTAAATTCTCTTTTTGCTTTTTCTTCTTTTTCCTGCAGTAATGTATTTGAGAGCCACAAGGATCTTATGATATGATCATAAAGTTTTTTCCGTTTGTATTTTCGACAGTGGTCACAAGTTCATCATTGGGCACAATTGCTTTATTTGTGATGCAGTCTTTACATGTGTTTCTTTTAGAGTCAATCCATATCATCAGAGTTTGCTTTCCGAGATCCTCTTCTGTAATTATGCAGCTAGCCTCCAACATTCACAAGCATACCAAAAGTAACCAATTGAATTGCAAAGGACGCAAATAATTAGTTGCTAACCATATTTATAAGTTAGATATCCTTCTATACAAAACATTAAGGCACTTGGATGAGCAGTACTTACAATCAATTTTTTGTAATTCTTGGTGAAACTTCTCTGGAAATATGGTTTCTTTCTCCAAATTAGAACATACATCTTTGACAATCTGCACGTTTACCTAAATCAATAATAATGAAGGTTAATTTATATAATATTTATATTATGTGTTTGTCTATTGGAAAAGACAAATAGATTCTATTCACTTTATTAAAACGTTTTAATTATGAGGATCTGCAAACCTTTAAACTGCTGTAGATAATACTAGTCAACCTACTATGTAAACGCAGTGTGCCCACACTTTTTCTTCTTTTCCTTGCAGTAAGGTATTTGAGACCACAATAATCTTGTGATATGATCATACAGCTTGCATTTTCGACATTGGTCAAAAGGTCATCATGGTGCACAATTGCTTCATTTGTGATGCAATTTTTACAGTATGAAAGAGATGGGAGTGGGCAGGGTTTGACAGTCAGGCGCACAAACCTCACGATCATGCAGCCATCAGTATTGACCTAAAAATGAATGCTATAAGTTCTCCTCCCCCTCTTCTTTTTCATGGTTTGACTATCCGCAGAAATAAGAGAGTGATCTTTCCATCTTTCCTTTATTTCTTCTTCTTATCCAAACTCCTGAGACACGAAGAGAATTATATGAGAGATAAATGGTGTCACAGACTCATTTGAGACTTACTATGTCAAGGATACTGTGGCATGAAGTGATTTCATAGTCACTTTATTATCTCGTAAATTTGCAAGGAAAAGCTGACGGTCTGAAACCTTAGTAGTTGTTTGGTCCTTGCACATATAATTCTCGGCCGCTACGTATATTTGGTGTAGAATTATGAGTTTGTTCTGTATATGAAATTATGTCTGTTGTATGGACAATAAGTAGATAAATAACTCACTTGTGGCAATGAAATGTTCACTCCTTCAATTTGATGCGATTCAGGGTGCAAATACAAGACTGTGATCTGCTCCTGTTAGAAATTAAAATATATTAAAAACATAGCTTTTTGGCCTATATAGCAACTGATTTTTTGAATTGATTTTGTTTATTTTTGGTGAGATTTTATTACTAAACCATCACTTGTCCCACCACAGCCAAGGGAATTTTAGTTTAAATATATGTAGCCTATGAGTTTGAAAAACACTGATAATTATTCTAATTTATTTGGCTATGTAAAGATGGCTACCAGGTTGTGCTATTATCTTCAAATGGGAATAAAAATCAAAACATGTAAGAATGTGAGGCATTTTTTGGTAAAGTAGTAACATTATAATTTATATCACATGATTATTTACATGTGATAGGCTGAAAAGTCTACATTGGCAAAAAAAAAATAGGTTATTGAGCTTTTCATCTATAGATATAGGTCAAAAGTTTAAATGTTAACAGTTACCTCTGTAACTTCTTCTATAACAACAGCGTTTTCATTCATTATATGTACCAGTACTTTAAAGGCAGTGATGAAAATCTAAGGCGAATGTTTCTTTAACTTTATGTAGTAAACAGATTCACCGGAATTCATATAAAATCTCTACCAATAACCTAGATTTAAATAAATGTCGTAAACTAGAAAATACACGAACTATACATGCTTGGCTAAATAGTCTATATTGGCTAAGAAAATAAGTTATAAAGCTTTAGATTTATAGATCTAAGTCACAAATTGATTTGTGCACACTTACCTCTGAAAAATCTTTGATGGCAATTGAGTTTCCATTCATCATTTTGTGTAAGATTGGTGATACAAATCTTTAGTGATAGTTTCTTTATATACTAAACACATTCACCGGAAATCCCTCTACCAATAGTAGATGACAACCGATGGACGGGACTTATTTAATTGAAAAATATAGGCTTGGTGCGCATAGTTGGCAGTCCTGTATATATATAGTCTATGGTCAAAATACACAAGTCATGAGAAGATACTCAAATAATACAAATAGTTCAATACTTGACAATATAATAGTCCACCCGGTTAGTCCACAATATTCGATAGTCAACAATACATGACGAGAAGGTACTCAAATAATCCAAATGGTTCAATACTTGACAATATAATAGTCCACTCAGTTAGTCCACATTATTCGATATGTCCAAAATAAACAAGTAACGAGAAGGTACTCAATCCAAATATTTTTGTGTAAAAGACTTGAAACGTAACAATAAATAATATTCCCATTCGTGTGTAGTTCAGTGTTATAAAAAAAAGTTCATTCAGGTTACTATGAGGAAAAACTTTCGTGTGTTGATGTGCTGAGGTCACGGTGAACTTGGGTCAGCCCGTGAATAAATTCAAAACTTCGGCGCTAAGTGACGTCCTGAGTCTAGACTGGCTTTTCTTAATAACGTGTTGACTGAAATATAGTAGACGAATATCTCAGGCTTGAATTAGACTGTTAGTTAAGTCCCTTTTAATAACTTACTCTTGTAGAGAGAAATAAAAACTTGATTGACTTGAC
>JADKLZ010001913.1:14292694-14313133 GCA_021533235.1 Biomphalaria straminea
ATTTTTAGCTATATTTTGCTAAATACTGAGATTAAAGAAAAAAAAAAGCTGAACAAATAATGTTACTGAATGTCTAAGGATCCTAAAACCATTCACACCAAGTGCGCATCTTTTCTATTAAAAGCATAATCGATTTCAAACCCAGGCCTATGTAAAAATTTATTAAAAAAACGATCTCAACTTTTCATGTCATTTTTTTAATTCGCAATCTATCTAATTCTAGTTACTGTCACCTGTGCCTGTGACGCCTGTTGACAATACTCCATAATCACAATAGTCTGAATAGTCTCAAAAAACAAAAAACAAAAAAAAAACACTCATAATTAAGTAGATCTAAATCTAGAATATTGAATAGTCAATCTAGATAAGATAGATTCTAGAAATATAATAAATAGAATCTACAAGTTCAACTAGACTCTAATTCTAAAGTCTCTATCTATATATATAGACATAGATCTACTAGTAACAACGGTAGTACAAGGAGTATTACCATTACCAGTGGTAATAAGTTTAAATAAGTGGTAAGTGCTGAACGTGGTTGTTATTAGATTGTCACTGTAGCCTAGAGTAGAATATATATACTGTACTACAGTCTACACTACAGTATGAGTATTGTATACTATATTTTTATATTAAATCTAGACTATATTTATATCTATATCTAAGTCAATTCTAAGTTAAGGTACACTATAAAAAAAAAATTAATTAGTATTAATTATTTGGTAATACTTTTAAAAGTTATTATAATTATACTAGATCTAGTAGGTACTGTGACAAACCTTTCTCTACTCTATAAACTGCTAACTAGCAGCTAGGCCTATATAGTTTTGAAACAGAATGGCTAGACTTCCAAACCCATGGTGCTAGTTGATTGATAGTTGTTTTTACATTTGTTTCATTTTTTAAAAACCCTTGTGCTAATCTTAAAGGAGGATTCCTAAGCTTCTAGATCTAAATGCTACCACATTGTCAATAAATAAAAATTGTGTTTATTTCTAAAGAAAATTTAAAGTAAAAATCATAGGTAAGAATGATTTTGCATTTATGATTTAATATCATTTTTAAACAAGCTTGGTAATTTTTTTATTGAATTTAGTCCTAGATTTATGCTTAAAGTTTTTATTTCATCATTTTGTATTGAAATTTTGTCCCCCAAAATTAAAGGGAAACTCCCATGGTTTTGACAATTTTTGATATAATATGTAATTTTGATTTACAGATAATGAATATATTATATATAATTCTTTTTTTTTATTTGCAAGAATGACTTAGTAATTGATGTTTTTCTGCCGTAATTTTTCTGCGCATCTAAAACGGTCAGATTTTCACGTAGTTTCTATGTGACGTTACGCATAGATACACAATCTTTTACTACTCCGAGTACCTGCTGAATAACGGAAAACATAACAGTAAAGTTTACATTCTCGTAAAAGAAATATATCTTCGTCTATGCAGTTAGATCTAAATATTGTAAGCAAAGAAAAAAAATGCGTGTTGAAAGTAGATTTACATGCTTGATTAACCACGGTTGTGTATATTTTCTTGCCTGACCACTCAACACACAACAAACACTATAGCTTGGTTGTCTTGTCATGACCGACTACACGTAGTCTAGACTAGCCTTACACTGTCCAGTTTGTTCGAATCAGTCAGACACACGATATATTTACTTCTTGGGATAGGAAGAAGCTTAGATGAAAATGTTTTTTTTTTCTCGAGTTGGTTATCCTAATGCTTTTGCATCTCTCTCTATATATATAAAAAACTATAGCATAGCTCTGAACTATGCCTAAGAGCCTGACAACTACTGTAAGAAAGAAGCGACACGGTTAAATCTAGTTTCTCTTTCAGTATTGTTGGGGGGAGTGACGTATACCTGAGATAAAAACAGAATCTCAAAGAATCCTGTTTTTTAGGAGATGTCAATAATTTACTTTCTAATTTATTAAATATAAATGTTTCTAAGCATTTAAATAAAAAATGGTAAAATGTTTACTATTACAACTTTTTACGCAGAATTTAAATATATCAATAACTCAAATTTGAAAAACTATGAGTTTCCCTTTAAAAAAACCTTCCCCAACGTGTTATAAATGATGCCAAATTAGGCTATTTTTCGAAATGGTTAAGTAGAATAATTATAACAACCATAACAGTCTATGACTATACTATTAAAATCAATATTTCTATTAAAGAGTAGTGTTAGAAATCTTTTTTTTCTATACTTAGGTACACAAAATATAAAAGGAAATCAGATTATTAAGGTAAAATTGGGCCCATCCTGACAATGTTTAATGAAGTCACTCATTGATGCAGCGACGCATGGCGCCAGGCATTAGTAATTCTCATTGATAATATGAAGTATAAATGATTTATGCATTGTTTAACAGCTTATCTTTGATCAACCTAGTGGAGAGAATGCTATCAAGGTGTTATTTTACATTATATTTAAAAATATTATGAAGCTTGGAAAGTTTCTACCAAACCGCATTCTAGAAAAAGGATCAAAGTCAATTTTCAAACAATTGAATTAGCTGTGAATCAATGTTAGCTGCATGTGAGGTGAAATAATCAAATTAAAAACCATATAATGGGGTAGATGTGTTCCAAATTTCAAGCTTCTATCTATTACGATTATAAAGTTATAATGAGATAAAGAGGAAAATTCATTTTTTCGATCACAGTTTTTTGATATTTTCTATAGTCCATTTTTCAACGCATACAGCCGCATAACTTTGCTTTTATAGCCTATAACATAGAAAGATAAATTTGGTATCATTGTAATCCTCTCAATAAGCTCAACATAACTAGATAGTTTCTGTTGTTATATATTTATTTTGAATTTTTTGTTAAAGTACCTATATATAATACTAGTATACTATCACTAATCTAGATAGATCTAAGACTAGATTCAGGTCGATTAGGGTTAGCTATTTTAGCTCCATTCATAATATTTTTATATTCATGCATTTGCTAAATACTTATAACATTATTTATATTATCCTTATTAATTATTATTTTCATTAATTGTTTTTAATACACTAATATCAGTGATACTCAAATTAAGACCCGCCAGCAACAGGTTATATCTGGCTAGTTACCTATAAAAGGCTAGCAGTGACATGAATCTCAAATAGCCTCTGACAACCATTTCAACTCCTAGCCTTCATGTGTGATATATTGAAATACCAATAACAAGAGATAAGGCAAAGGCATGCCTTAGCCATTAAGCTTTGGGCAGTTTGGGGTTAGTCTTGGTTAACTACCTAGATTTGATGGCAAACTTCTGAATATTGCCAGACTGAGGGCCAAAATGAAAATCAGAACCACTCTTATATGAGGTAGATCTATATATTATGTGATGTGTATGATGCAGCGGTAGCAGCACAAATACAAGAGGAGCTTTAGCCTTAATGTCCTGTAAAGAATATGGGCTAACCATTAGCATGAAGAAGACAAATGTTATGTGGCCACCTGCTACAATACCACCTCCGTCCCCATTGATGAAAGCATGCTTTATGTTGTAAATGAATCCTGTTACCATGTCTCTTGAAGAGGTTATATAAAAAATGTATAGGGAAGGCTGCATCAACCTTCGCTAGACTCAGACCAATAGTTTGGGAAAACCAGAAGCTGACTATAGTGACCAAAATGGAGGTCTACAAGGCATGCATTTTGAGCATGCTATTGTACAGCAGTGAGTTATGGACTATCTTTGAAAAGCAAGACAGAAAACAAAATTTATTCTACATGCGCTGCCTCCGATATATGTGGACAGGAGTGTCTCTACAAAATAGGGCTCCACATTCACATGAAAAAGGGTTCTAAGAGAGAACCAAAGCCCTGGATAGAAACCCTGCTGTTATGTGTAGTGCATGTATATCACCTATTAGGTAAAAAAAAATTGTGGTTTCCCTGACATGTTGAATCTGGTGCAATCAAGTGTGGGGCACAGTGAGTCTAAGGTTGACCCGAGGCTTACTAATAAAGGAGGATGTTTTGGCAATGCCGTTTTGGCGACTTGGTGCTATATAGACTTTCAAAAGATGTTGTGTGTATGTATAGTTCCTCCTTTGTGATCGAAGATGAGCATATTTGTCATATCTTATGAACTCGAAGATAACTGCTAAGTCCAATCCTTGCTTTAAAAAGCCGGCTGTGTATGTGGCATGGGTAGTATCACGGTCAATTATGATCTTTAATGGATGACCTTTAGATGAAGATGATGTCAGATGTCATAAGGATCTTTCTTAGTGTTGAAGCTCTTTTGTTTTAAGATCATGACACAGTGACTTGCTGTGGATCTATAAAGTTGCTAGCTGATAAGATGCTTTAAACTTATATTAGTTGATTCACTGAAGAAACATTTCTTTCAAAACACAGAACTTTAATTCATAACGATTTTCAATGTATGAACATTAATTTACACAAATAAACTGTATTACAATGAGATATTTGAATATGATTACTACTGGAATAATATACACAAATAAAAATACAGTGAGTTTGAGAATCTTACAAAACAGGTCTTAATAGTGTGAAAGCTAACCTCAAAACTAACATTCAAAATGGCGTCTGCCGACATGTACCATGTGACTATCTTTAGGCTCACAATTGGCTGACCATTCAGGTTACAATATGACGTCATTCAGACCAATAAAAAAATTCTTCTGCAAATAAATAAAGAGACTGGGTGTGGCCTAAACATGAAAAAATACTAGAGAGATTCAAACAATCACACAAAACAGAAAGAGACTAGTTGACATGCAGAAGTAGTAAGACAAAAAGAAAGTTTCCTCAATTTAATGGAATTATGTAAAGCATAATTTTTTTTCAATATAAAGACAGTTGGTCTCTTCTAACCATAGCCCAATATTTGAATGTAAAGGATGAGGGGGTGTAGGTCAAGTCAGCATTGCCCTAATGGTGTCGCCAGAACGTCACATACTGACCTGCAAATTATGAGTCAACATGGCAGTGGCCTGTCCTGCACTTCACTATAATAGCTTTCTCAGGTCTGGCCAGCCTCCACCATGTGGAGGCATTGCAAAATGCATTTTCCCCAACAAAAGATGCCACAGAGTGACATGGTTCTCACCAGAAAATAATACAGGAAACCATATCAACCACATTACCATTCTTTGCAACTGTAGAAGTTTATTACTGGATGTACAAAGCAAAGAGGAGAAGATATTAGCTCAGACCACCACCTAGTTGTTACCAAATTAAAAATGAATTTTAAAAAATGATAATATACAAGAATACCGAGCTGTTTCTAAAAAAGTAAAAAACAAATGCTTTGATAGGACACAAAATTTACAATATGCTCGCAAAACAGGCAGATGATGCAGCAGTCAAAAGATCTCATTCTCTATAAAATTACCAAACTTTTAAGTGATAAAAAAGCAACTAGCAATGTGCCTGTTTGAGTCTAATAGGGAAAATACTTTCTTCAATAGATGAATATTTTGAAAGATGGAAAGAATATTTTTAAGAAGTGCCTAATAGACTCAAACCATTAAATCCACCGGAAATGTAGGATCATCACTAGGCATTTGTCACATACATTCATTTCTTCATATCTAAAAAAAGACTTAGATTGTAGTTGTAATTCTAGGTTATCGGTTTTCCCCATGACATCACAGACATCTGTTGTTTACTCAAAGTCTGTTAAAGTATAATTTTGATTGGTTGGCTTTTAGAAACTTCTGGAACTGGCACAACCTTAATTTATATTTGATTGGTTATGTAAATTAGGAGGTCGCTGACATCATGCGGGCAAGCTAGTCCATTCAGTTGACATGAGGCTTTTGAACAGAACAGACGGGCAGAGTAGATCTAGATTTTATTACTAGTAGAAAGTTATTCGAATGTTTTTTCAAACTACATTTCCATCTTTGTTCAATGTTCATTCAATGTTCTTAGTTTTAATTAAATAAAGAGATTCAAGTATTTGAATCGAAAGTATTTCTTCAGTGTATTTGTAAAGTAGCCTTAGATCATACAAGATTCAAATCCCCGGCACCACGATATAAAGTCCACATATTGTGACATCTAACTTATCGTGAAAGCACTAAACATGGAAGGACTAATGAAGGAAGAAATACAAATACCACAAGACGCTTTAACAGAGGGAGGAATTGAAATAGTTGACCATCTCCACAAAAAATTTAGCAAAATTTTATTATCAGAAACACCTCCTGGTGATTAGAAAAAGGGCCTGCTAATAAAACTACCAAAGAGATGAGATTTATCACAGTTCAACACCTTCTTGTCAGTACCAAGCAAGATTTTCAGCAGAATCCTGTTCTAACAAAGTAAAGGTAGCATGTGATGAACAGCTAAGAGAACAGGTCAGATTCAGAAAGGTGAGACCAAATAGCAACACTCAAAAAAATTGTAGAACAATGTGTTGCAATTTGTTGACTTTGAAAAAGCTTTTGATAGTATGACAGAGAACTAACTACCTGGACTGTAATGAGACACTATGGGATCTCAATAAAATAATAGCAATCATCAAAAACCTATATATGATGGTTTCAGTATCAAGAAGTCCACAGTGGCAAGCTGTCAGAGAAATTCCTAGTCACAACTGGGGTCAAACAGGAATGTCTTCTTTCACCAATCCTGTTCTTTCTAGTAATTGATTGGTTCACAAAAGAAGCTTACTGTACTGTACACAAAAGCTGGAGGACCTGGAATTTGCAGATGACATAGCTTTATTATCTCACTGACTACCGGTACAGGATATGCAAGAAAAGGTCACATCTTTGAGTAAAGCAGGAAAAAGATAAATAAGCCGCCAAAAAACAAAAGTACTCAACGTAAACAAACAAAAGGAAGCCATAGTACTGGATTCTCAGACCATAAACCAAGTACATACATATATATACCTTGGCAGTGTAGTCAGTGTATCAAGTGGAACAGAGGAAGACATTAAGCGTTGAATATGTCTAGTGCGTCAGACATTTACACACCTAAAATTAACCTTGATATCTACCCACATCACTAACAAGACTAAAATAAGAATCTTAAACTCTAATGTCAAGGCAGTCTTACTGTATGGTTCTGAAACATAAAATCAACTGAAGCAACAACAAAAAAGGTACAGACCATCAATAGACATCTGAAAATACAGTAGTATGACCATGAAATGAAATGGTTTTGATGCAAAGTTACTTGCAAAAATAAGATAGACTGATGCTAATTTTAAATTTGCTCATTTTCAAGGCATCATCATTATTATCATTATTATTATTATACTTTTTATATAGCGCTACTTTCATGTTTATAGCATGCTCGGAGCGCTTTGGTCCAATCTCATTTGTGGACCAGTGGGGGGAGGGGGCATCTAGGAGTTGGTTTTCCGTGCTGCCTTTAGGCAGCTCTTCCCGAGTCGGGTGTTGAACCTCGAACCACCTTCTAGGTAGCCAAGCCAAGTTTAAACGCACTTAGCCTCTCGATCACGCGATCTGATTTGATTCTGAAAATGCTGCTGGAAATGTGCAACAAGAGCTGATAGAATAGAAGTCAGGTTCTTAGTTGAAATCGAAGAATATTGAAATGGCTGTTACAAAATTTTACAGTCATTTACCCTGAACGGTTTGTTAAATTGCAAAAATTTGCAGCTAAAATTCTAGCTATTTTTGCATGCACTGGTCTCTGTGAGCAGTTCTTTTGCAAAAGCTATTAAAACACCTCAACATTCGAGATTATCTGATCAAAATTTGTCATCTGTGATGAAAGCGTCAGTGTCTAACAAACTTCAACGTGACATTAATAAAATGGTATCCCCGAAAAGATGTCTAGCATCACGACAAAGAAAATAATGCGTAATCATAGTAATTTTTAATTAACCGATAGTACTACAAATTTAGCTAAGGGACAGGTATGACATTAATTATTGTATTATATTGTATTATTTCTAATTTACATAAAACTAGTAGGCTGTTTTAAAACTGATTTTTTTTCTGCGGTCCCTCTGGTCATAGTAAGTTGTTTATGCAGCCCATATACCTTCATGAGTTTGACATGCCTGGTGTAGAGCCTATGAACATGAAAGATTGTATAGTTATTTATTGTTTATATACCGGTAGTCTCATCCTATTTTCATTCATCACAATATAGAAAATTTAATCACTTTTTTTTTTCTCTTCTACAGCTCTATTTATAATGACTAAAAAAAATTGAAACAGCATTTTAACTTGTTAAAAAAAAGTTGTGATGCTGGCGATGTCTGTATCAACAGGCCTTAGTGGTCCAATATATTATGCGCATCAGGTAATTTCTGAGTAAAATAAACATGTTTGTTTTACATGTTTCGGATGTTCCTTCAGATTTTAAGATAATGTCATCCTAGTTCAAACCTCCAGCAGTATGAAGGGGATGGCAGCCAGGGGGGACCATTGAGACCATCGAACAACAGTCAAGCAGCAATCCACGTCTCTAAGTAAAAAAGTTACCAGATCAAGCATGGAAACATTCATAATAGTCATAAAACAATTAAAGTAATGGCTGTTGGGCATTATGCTGGCCAGATAATATTTTAGTCACTGTCGGCAATAGAAAAAAGGGCTTTGCATTATCTGCCTCCATATACAGCAAGATCATAAAAAAGTACTGTAATGAAATTGGTTTCTCGATATGACTTAGTATTTTCATAAGTGAAAACACAATGTCCAAAAACTGAATTCCTCTTTAGGAAATATAAAAAAAAATCTACATGTAGAAATCATGAAAAGATTAAACACACAGTATTAAAACACAATTTTACTGAATTTCAATAATAAATCACAAAAGTAGACCTAACATGAAAATTATTAACTCACCTCGCTTATTGTTTTCCATTGTGTTTATATATATAATAAGGCTTGTCTTCGAGTTCGAAGATTAGTGAGGAATACAGTATTTCCCATGGCTGCTCAGCCCCAGCCATGACCTACATGTTTTGCCACATCCAGGGCAAGCATGACCATTGTTCGCAGGTAGTCGATTTATATATATATATATATATCTTTCTCTCTCTCTCTCTCTCGCTCTCTCTCTCTCTCTTTCTCTCTCTCTCTCTTATTCTTTTTTTTATTTTTTTTTTTTGTTCTGAATCTCACTATCCAGGCTCTATGCAAACTCACCATACACCACCGACTTCAAAGAACTTGACAACTCCGGGCTCCTAAGTAACGTAATAGTTTAATGTCAATAAATAACAGCCAATATTGTACAATTGGCAACATGTAACACAGGCTGTACAAATGTCTCTCCATTAACACCATATCACAGTAACAACTCTTGCACTGGTGTCTCCGTCGCGTTACGGGGTTGCACTGGGTTAAACAGTTCAGGACTGACTTCACGCACTTGGGCTCATTGTTTCGGACTCGATCGCAGACCTAGATCAAGACGCCATTCATCTCAACTGTACTTGACAGTACTCTGCACTGAACCCTCATTATTTCCATACAGAACCGTCGTTATGCTCCGTACAGAACCACACCGCTGAACTGTGCTGTAGTCGACCCTGCTCTGAACCTTCTGTTGTGAACCCCTTTTCTTAACTGTCTTGACTGTGACTTATAGGGTCCCTGCTGGCCTTCTCAAACTGGACAGAATGCCGCTCAACGTTTCTAGGTGGTCAGATGACTACAATTCTGGTGACACTCCTGAGCTCTGTTCACGACGCCGACCCTTCCTGAACCGTCATGTTGAGACTCATCTCTGCTGACTGTCGTAACTCGTCACGCTTGACCGCTCATCTAGCTCTGGCCTGGGGCAATTTACATTGACTATCTACACACAGACCACCACCCCCATCTCTGCCATCACCAGTTTATAACAATATATATATATATATATATATATATATATATATATATATATATATAATTTTTAACTCCCTTGGCTATTGTAGGTACCAGTACTGTTGAAAAATTACAGTTGTTACTCACAATGTAAACATGTTTATTTTTTATACAATTAGAACTATCTTGATCTTTACATTTATCTGACAATACCTTTACTTTTTTTTTTATGTTTTATGTTTCACTTAATGTTTATATGACTTTTTTCAATTCTTCCATTCTTGTCATCAAATGTCTTTTTTCTTTTAGGTTCCTGAACATTTTCATGAGCACTATATTCTGCGTGGTTATCGCCATCCTAAAAGTTCAGTTACACAGTGCCTACTTAGTGTTTTTGATCCAACAAATGAAACATTAAATATATGGACACATTTCCTACCTACATGGTAATATATTTTTTATAACTCTTTCCATCCATAAATGTTTTACATGTTCTGATTCAATTAATCATTTTGCCAATTGTAGTACACTACTCAGTTATAATTAATTTTCAATAACTTTTTTTTGTTATTTAATGTATCAGAAAATATAATTGGTCTAGCATTAAAGGGGAATGCTTGCCCTTTTTATACAACACAAATTAATAGTTTTAAAACCCAAAATTTATTTAAACCCAAAATTTAAATAAATTTTGGAACTTATAGACTATGGACAATTCTCATTGATCTAGATCTAGACTAGATTTATGAAATATTTTATGATCAAGCTACAACATATATTTTTTAATGATTTTTTAAAGATATTTATCCATAATTTTCACAAAACTCTATATATTATAATTTTCACTAACTTTCAAAAAATGAAAACTGACTGACAGAACAAGTAAACTAACTCTAGTTCTAGACAATCTAGGAAATATAATATCCAAAGTCATAGAAATAATTTTTAATGATATGTATCTAAAAGTTTCATAAAACTTTATATATAACACATCTAAAAACACATAATGAGTAAGACAAATTTCCTTACGAACAATAAATATTATAATTATTATATTTTTAATGTGACGGTCCATTCGCTTAGCAAAAACAATCGACCTCATCAAATTATGCAGAAATTATTTTATTTTTGCCTCATGAAAAGGTGTGTATCCAGACTATTTTCCCCCACACCTCTTCTTATTTTATCACAGATGTCAAACCTTATTTGCTACTCACCAGTTTACCCATCTGGGCAAGCCTCCCTTAATCTATTCTAGTGTCAAGTCTATCAAGCTTGTTGACTTTATCACTAGCTAGAGACGATCTGAGCTTCTTACATCTTGCGCGGCAGCCAGACTGACCCATAACATTTGTCTAGGCTCTGAGCGGAGGTCATGCTTGATCTCTAGCCAGGTGTTCTTAATACCTCATTGGCAATTAAGGGGGAAGTGCTAATCTTGACCAGATGTCACAGGCTCCAACTTTCCAATTGCGAGCAGTCACCAAATTTATTTAGAATGTTGAGGTGTGCTCATGTAACTATTTCGTTCATTGTGCTCCCTTCATCATCATCATCGTTCCTTTGGGTTCCTCCCGGAACATAAGGCCTTGACAAAAACATGCCACTCTCCATGGTCTCTTGCTATTTTTTTAATGGTTTCCCAGGTCTTTCTGGTCCTCTCGTCTTCCTTAGTATACTTCGTCGCCATCTTTTTTTTGGTCTTTATCTTCGTCTTGTTCCCTGGCGGTTTCACTCTAGGCCTGCCTAGCTCTGCTGCTGGTATCTTTGACCAATCCATCTCCACTTCCTCTCTAAGATCTTCACCTCTATATCCTGAAGTCCACTCATCTCCCACAGTCTGGTGTTTTCTACTTTGTTGTACCAGTGTATTTTTAAGATATTTCTCAGGTATCTGTTGATGAAGGTCTGTAATTTTGTTTTTGTCGCTTCACTTGTTCTCAATGTTTCAGAACCATACAGTAGGACAGCCTTGACATTAGAGTTAAAGATTCTTAGTTTAGTCTTGTTTGAGATTTGCAGGTTGACTTTAGTAATCGTCTGACGGGCTAGTGTTATACAAAGTTTGATGTCTTCATCTGTTCCACCTGATATACTGATTACACTCCGAAGGTATATAAAATTTTCTACTTGGTCTATGGTCTGAGAATCCAGTTTTATGTCTCAAATTTGTTTGTTGTTTAATTTCAGTACTTTTGTTTTTTTGGTGGTTTACTTTGAGGCCTACTCTTTTTCCTACTTCAATTAAAGCTGTGATCTTTTCTTGCATATCCTGTAGTCTGTGTGATAATAGGGCTATGTCATCATCAAATTCCAGATCTTCCAGCTTTTGTTTGAGAGTCCATTGGATTCCTTTCCCTGCATTAGAGTAGGCTTCTTTTGTGACCCAATCCAATACTAGAAGGAACAGGATTGGTGAAAGAAGGCATCCCTGTTTGACTCCTGTTGTGACTGGAAATTTTTCTGATTGCTTTCCACAGTGTGTTACTTGGCATGTGAAACCATCAAAAAGGTTTTTGATATTGATTATGGTTACTATTTTTTTTGGCATAGTAGTGTCTCATTATAGTTCAGAAAGATTCTCTGTCGATACTATCAAAGGCGTTTTAAAAGTCCACAAATGTTGTATAGAGAGGAGATTGCCATTCGACACATTGTTCTACAATTATTCTGAGTGTCGCTATTTGGTCAAGATCTCCCTTTTCTGAAACCAGCCTGTTCTTCCCTAAGGTGATCATCGCATGCTCCCTTTATTTTGTTTAGTAGGATTCTGCTGAAAATCTTGGTACTGACAACAAAGTGATGCCTCACCATTTCTCACATTTTGATAGAGCTCCACTCTTTGGTAGTTTTATTAGCAAGCCCTTTTTCCACTCACTGGGATGTGTTTCTGTTAACCAATCTTTTTTGAATAGTTTGTGTAGTTGGTCAACTATTTCACTTCCTCCTTCTTTTAGAACTTCAGGTGGTATGTTGTCAATTCCAGCTGCTTTACCTGTCTTCATTTGTTTGAGTGCATTCCTTATTTCTTCTTTTGTTACTTCTTCCATGTTTATGTCTAGTGTTGGTCCTACATTTAGATCTGGTTGATTTAGTGGTTTAGGTCTATTGAGCACTTCTTGAAAATATTCTTTCCATCTTTCAAGTTGTTCATTTATTGAAGAAGGTAGTTTTCCATATTTGTCTTGGACTGGAACATTGCAGTTAGCCTTTTTGGCACTGAGAAGTTTAGTAATTTTGTACAGTTGTTTTATATCTCCTTTACCTGCCTGTTCAGCCAGATTATTGTAAAATGATCGTTTGTCTTGTCTGAGCATTTTGATGACTTTTTGTGAAACTGCTTGGTAGTATTGTTTGGATAGTTGCTTGTGGTTTCTTGTTTTTGCTAGGTTTGCCTGTTTAGCGGATTTCCTCTTTTCAATTAATTTCCATGCCTTCTTACTAATCCACTGTTTTTTCTTCTTAAGGTTAAAGCTTAGTACTTCATTGCTAATAATTTCTTTGAAATTTTGCCATGATTTGTCAACGCTTTGTTTGGCCTCATCTAGTTCTAGTACAGCAAATCTATTATGAAGGGATAGTTGGAATTCCTTTTTAATCTGGGTGTTGTGGAGCTTGTCTAGGTCAAATCTTTTCCTTTTGTTTCTTTCTGTTTTATTGCTGGCCAGCTTCATTTTTAGTTTGGCAACAACTAGGTGGTGGTCTGAGCCAATATCTGCTCCTCTTCTGTCTCGTACATCTAGTAATGTGCTTCTCCAGTTTCGCTGTATGGTAATGTGGTCGATTTTATCTGTCTTGTCTGGTGAAACCCATGTCACTTTGTGGCATTTTTGGGGGGGAAAATGCTGCTTCCTATCACCAGTTCATTAAATGTGCAGAAGTCTGTAAACATTTCTCCATTTTCAATTATGTCCTTGGGTGCCCAAAATTTTCTCTCTCTCTGTTGTCACTTCCCACTTTGGCATTCAAGTCTCCCATGACAATCAAAACACTCTTGTAGGTATTTTGTCAACTATGGAGTTGGTCATAAAATGTATCTTTGTCAGTATTGCTTGCAAGGTTTGTGGGAGCATAGCACATAATGATGTGAACATTTTTAAACTTAGACAAAAATTTTGCTCTAATTATTCGTTCTGAAACTGGTTCCCATTCTAAAAGACTTTTGAAAGCTTTCTTGTTTAGTAGTAGTGCTACACCATTACATCATTTTCATGTAGGTCATCTTCTTTTTCCTTTCCAGAGAAGAGAAGGGTTTCTCCTGATTGCAGTCTTGTTTCACCGAATGTGTTCCATCGAACTTCACTCATTGTGAGGATCTGTAGTTTGTAGTTGGCCATTTCCTTGGCAACTTGTGCACATCTACCTGGTTCTAGTAAGGTACGGACATTCCATGTTCCCAAATTAAAGGAAATGTTACTTTTGCATTGGTTTAAGTAGAGAGGTCGGCCTCACAGGATTCGTTTGACTTTCCCTGCACAGCTTCATAAGTCTCCTTTGTGGAGCTCTACTCTCGCCTCTGACAATGTTTAGCATTTGTGTTTTTCTTCTGGTTTCTATAACACTATTTTTTTCCATGGACAGGTTGTTAGCCTATCGCACAACCCCTATGTCCCGGGGAGGTGGATGCACCTTTTGTTTGGCCTCTTTCCTAACAGTGATGAGCTCCTGCCGGCATAGCTCTGAGGGTCCTTGAGGCACTCAAGCTTTCACACCGCAGCAAGGTTTGTGCATCAGGTGACAGGTGCTCCCATACTCCCTTAGTTCTTTTCACTTGGGTCTTGTGGTAAGATTATGTTCATTGTTGGACTTTTGTAATTTGGACTTAGCTTATTTCATTTATACTTAATATGTCATTATGTATATTTCTCACTTTCGTAAGTAGGAAACACAATTATTTCATGTGTACATATTTAATTGTATTAACTTATGTCTACCATGTGTTAATATTGATATGACTCTAGCATGCGCATCGCCATCTAGGCTTGTGCAAAGATGCGCACTTCTAGTGAACGAACTAGAACAGGAAGTTGACATTAAGAGACAAACTATTTCCGCCCACGTTGAGAGTCAAGATGAAGAGACAGTGCTAAATAAAGTTGTTGTTTTGTGTATCTGTGATGTCATGTAAATAAACATCTATGTCTTGTTGAGTTGCCTTCCTTTAAGTTATTACATTGTGTCAGAAGTGGGATTTATAGGCAACTCAACGAGAGGAGGTAGGCTTTGATTACAATGACATATTCGAAGCTATTACATCAGCTCTCAATTAAACAGCTAAAACAAGAGCTTCGGGTCCGAGATTAAAAACCCTTCGGTAGCAAGGAAAGGCTTATGGCTCGTCTGCGGCAAGCATTGATTGAGGAAGATGAAGATCCGGAGACCTACCAGTTCGAAGTTGAATCTGGGATTGTGGATGTCATTGGCAAGATCCAGGAGTGTGGGGATGAATTTAAGGAACAATTGAGCACGATAAGGATCATGATGAGGAACATGAGCAGGGACATAATGTTGAAAGTGTATTGGAAGTGGAAGGACAAACAGACCAATTTTATAAAGTGGTGACGCAAGCTAATGAAGGAATACACTTGTTGATGCAGGAGCGGTAGCCAGTAGACCTGTTGGTGAAGAAGTTGCATGTCTTGGTTGCACAAACAGTGGTGATGGAGGCGCTGGGGATTGGAGCGCTGTCTGTGACTGTGTTGTGGGCAAGTCTGATGGGGTGACTTTCAAGGTAAGGAACGTGACAACGATTGCTGCGACGATCTCAATGTGATATACAGAATTGAAAGAAACGAAGCAAATGAAGAAACTAGAGAAATCTGTTATGTGCCTGAAGCATTTGTTCCTGGTATAACTGCAACGAGTACCTCAATGAGCCGGACAGACCACGACAACGCTGGGTCTGCGTCCAAGCCTGTTGCTATGGACCTTAAAGAATTCTGCCTATCTGCCGGTGCTCATGAGAGAAATTCGAAGCTTGACAACTGTATCCAGAACTGTACGTGCGGCGCATCACACAGGGAATGTGGATGCCAAGAAAACCATCAACAAGGCATGCGTACTTCTGCCATCATCATCGACTTTGGCATAGATGCATGTCAATCAACCCACTCTAAATCTGAGCTGTCAAGAGGAAGACATCTTCAACTTGAACTTGAGGAGACCTATATCCTGGACGTGAGACTGTTAGATGCGGCATATCGGACTTTGTTTGCAACGTGGTTGCATGTGAACCTGCAGCTTCCATGAGAGGCATCTGTCGGGAGGGTCTTCTGAAACAGCGTGTTCTATCAACGGCTGTGCTGGCGAAAACAGCGCTCGACACTATCTCTCTGTGTGTCAAACGGCCATGTCATCGTCGCAACAACAGCCTGGTCAACTGGAGAAAGAGAAAGCGGTCCTGGAGGAAAACAATGCAGATGGCTACCTGTCGCCTGAGACTCCCACTGATCGACCTCCACTTGAACTGTCAAACTTCAGCTGCAGTGTTTCTTTTTAGGGACGAAAAGTGCTAAGACGGAGCAATGTTATGACTGTAGCATGCGCACCGCCATCTAGGCTAGTGCAAAGATGCGCACTTCTAGTGAACGAACTAGAATATGAAGTTGACATGAAGAGAATAACGATTTCCGCCCACGTTGAGAGTCAAGATGAAGAGACAGTGCTAAATAAAGTTGTTGTTTTGTGTATCTGTGATGTCATGTAAATAAACATGTATGTCTCGTTGAGTTGCCTTACCTTAAGTTATTACAATATTATTATCTCTACATTATGTCAGTTGATCATTGTCGCATGCTAGTGTATATTTATACATTTTATTTCATTTCTCCGCTGATCACCTTGGTGATCCTCCTTGAGCAGGCACTCTAGGTTTTTACGCAATTTTTTTGTGGCCAATGGTCATATGTAAACAATGGCGTCATGATAACTGATCACTTTTTATTGTTCTTGTTTATGTTTATCCCCCCCTTTTTTTTTATTATGATTATTTCCAATGTGTTGATCTGATCTCATTGACCGGCATTGTATGTATGTATTAATTGAATTAGTGATTCTATCCTTTTATATATTGAATATATTTAGCTCAGTGTTTTATTTCAACCTGATTGGGACAGCGTGACTGGAGACACTGACTGGTTCCTGTTACATGGAATTCCTGTCTTTTGCTCAATCCCCACACTTCCTTTTTGCTTGGAATTCATGCCTGTTGCAGAGTACCCACACTTCCCGCTAGCCCTCTTGGCTCAATACAACGACTTCCAGAACTCCCATTCCTGCTGTTCCTGTTGAACACACCCTTAACTCCATTGCTGGAGGAAAAAATCTTGGCATTAGCGAACACTGAGTACTAAGCTCTACATTTGAAGTTAATTCTTAGCACCCACAGCCTGCCTAATCCCAGTTGATTTTGCCCCAACCCGGCTGTCACTCCCACTTCGAAAACACCTAAAAGTGGCAGGGCTGTTCCTAATGCAACTACAGTATTTCAACTGGAGCTGGCACCTCCCAACCTGATACTCATGCTAGCAGACTAAAACAGTCTACAGCACAAGGCAGATCCTATGAGACAATGACCAGATCCAGAAACCTAGAGCTAACTCATACAAACAAAAGTGTATTTACACATTTACACAGTCAGCAGTTATTGCTGGAAGAAGTAATGGATGTAAGCACTCCACTACCTATAAAATGCTTCCTAAGGGCATGTGTCTCAAATAGCCTCTGACAACCAGTCCAACTCCTAAGAGAAGAAAAACTGAATTCAAACCCCTGTTGCCTTGCAGTTATACCTAATCATTGTAAAGGCTTCGGGAGTCAACCCTGAGGAAAAATTAGGAGCTGGAGACCCTACACCTTGGCTGACCCAAAGCCGCTGGCCCCAAACTGTATTGGCACTGCCGTTTCCTTTGGATACATCAGCTGCGTGAAGAGGTGGAAACTGATGTGTGGGCGATATTTTTCTGACCACAGGCATTTCTTCATTTCCCAGGCATTCATCTCATTCCATGAGATGATCCATAGTCGCTTCGCAACTGAAGGAGGCTATAGTCAATATGATGATTTAATCATCTCATTTATCTTTACTTTACTTTACATGTAAATTAGCGTTGCGAGACATGACGGATAAAGAGATCCTGGTATTTGAGTAGGTGTCTATCCGAGGATAAACTACCACAATACAATGCTTTGGCTCCGAGTTCCCATAGATCTGAGGCCCAAATGACCCGCTCTGGGTCAACCGGCTGGTCATGCCGAGCTACCAGCATAGGTCGAGGACGGTGGCCAAGCCTTGCTCGGTAAAATAATTTCTTAACCCTTAAAATGCGTGTGGTAGTTTAGCCTCTAAACACCAGAATTGTAATTCCATTTGGTATGCACTTATTGTGAAACAGCTCAGCACTTTCAGGGTTTTAAGGAAGGTTATATACCCGAAGTCATTTTGGGAATATTTTTGTAATTACGAAAATTAACGATCGGTTAAAGGCCACTAATCTGAAGAGTTGCTTTAGTGTTATTTTAGTTCTAAATGTAATTGTACATGGCGATTAAATATGAAATTATTATTATTATTGCTTTTATATAGCGCTACTTTCATGCTTATAGCATGCTCAGAGCGCTTTGGTCCAATCTCATTTGTGGACCAGTGGGGGGGAGGGGGTATCTAGGAGTTTGTTTTCCGTGCTGCCTTTAGGCGCTCGGTAAACACAACTCTGCCCGAGTCGGGTGTCGAACCTCGAGCCCCCTTCTAGGTAGCCGAGCCAAGCTAAGTTCAAGCGCCTCTTAGCCTCTCGACCACGCTTAATCTCTTAAGTGTAGACAAATCACAGCTCACGTCCGTTTTATAGTTTTACAATCCATTTTATTTTCATATAACTATTGTAGGCCTACTATTATTGGCTTGGAAGAAAAACTTTGCTCTGTAACTTCTCAGATAGTTACGTTCAGACATTTAATTATGAAATTAGTGTATTCATTATGGCTTTAGTACGAAAATCAAGTGACTCAAATCTCTACTTTATAGGGTAAAACAGGCACCTTTCACAAACTGAAATGGCGCACTTTTTCTTAATAGACTTAAATCATTTCATTAGCTGTCTAAAGAAACGTTTCCGTCGGGCACCTCTGTTACACCAAACAATATGTTCGTCCCCCATAAGGGATACGTGCCCTTCTCAGCCTGACTGTCGGACTATAAGAGGTTCATACCGGCTTTTGCCATCCATTTATCCCAGTGGTGCTACAGCCAAACCCTCCATTCAGATCTCTTTAGGGCCTTTCGTCACCACGCCCAAACCCCAAGCTTTTTACTAAGGTTTATAGTAAAATCAAAAGTGTCTGCAGCGTACTCAAACTTGTTAACCGCTAGCTAGATATCAATTTCAGTGTGAGTAAGTAAGGCGTAGAGAAGCTGTGTTATCACCATTTCCTTTGTTTTGGTATGGGACATTAAGACACTGAAGCATGAACACATGGTAATAATTTGCCAGCAAAATAATATTTATAAAAAGGCTTGACTTTGAATCCAAAAATTAATTAGGACTGCAGTATTTCCCGTGGCTACGCAGCCCCAGATGTGACCTACATATTTTGCCAAATCATGGCAAGCATAACTATTGTCCGAGTGTGTTCAATTAAGATTTTCTTTTCTTGTTTGCAAAGAAATATTTTAGTTTACTGCTGTAAGCCTATCTTATGTCCATGACGGTTATTAAGCTCGCTCTAATTTAATGTGCAAATTATTAAATTAAACCATTATAACTTTTAATAGGGTTCCCGTGGATTCCTTGTTTTCAAGACGCTCCAGGAAATCTCCTGAAACCCATACAAATGTCCTTAAAATAAACACAATTTTAATGCAAAAACGAATCTATTTTCTAACACAAATACTTAATTTTTACTTTTACCCTGACTGGACCGCGTGCAAGCCACTTCACATAGGGCCCCTGTAATGTTAGGGTCGACCCTGGATATCATGTTCAGTGTGTGCAAGTAAGGCGTAGAGAAATTGAAGAGTATAACAAAGTAAAAGTTACTCACGGGTTTATGCAATTTAAGTGTAAAGAATGGACCTCATTCACCAATCGCCACTTGATAATATTAATAAAACAATGAAAAAAAAGTATCTTGTGACAGCCTTTATGGATTACATTATTTGTATAGAAGATGTAGGGAATCACACGGCTAAATGTTTTTGGTTAACGATTGGTGAATGAGGGTCATGTACGAAACCTTTAAAACACAATAACTGATCATACATCAAATTTAATTTCATTATTTTTCTTCCATAGTTTCATAATAGATCAATCCACAATAAGATGGTGCCCAAATATTTAATTAGGTCGATTGATTAGTTGTTCCCTTGTTTGCGAAGTGTACTACTGCTGTGAGCCTAGTGACGTAAGCGATGTCAAATTGTTTTTTGACGTCATGGGAAAAAAATTCATTCATAAAATATTCTAGCCAAAATTAAATTTTCGACAATAAGACATCTTCTTTTCCGATATAACGGTCGACCTCGAGTTTTCCCAATGTAGCCAATAAGTTGAGAATTTTTTTCTCACTAATTTGCAGATACGTTGAAATTTTAAAGAAAATCGTTAGAGCCGTTTTCGAAATAGAAGATATATATATATATATATAT
>JADKLZ010001913.1:14320872-14351225 GCA_021533235.1 Biomphalaria straminea
ATTTATTATAACACCTAGGTATTTTGCGTTTTTAGTCTGTGTTACTGGTTTACCATGAATAAGATAAGTGGAATTAATTTGTTTTAGTTTTTTTGTTACTCTTAATAACTGACATTTTTCTGGGTGGAAAGACATGCTCCAATTTGATTCCCATTTCTGTAATTCATCTAATTCACTTTGTAAAATTTCTGTATCTTGTGTTGTTTTTATTGTCCTATATATTATGCAATCATCTGCAAATAATCTAACTTTTGTTCCTGAACTAATGCAATTTGGTAAATCGTTTATGTAAATTAGAAATAGTAGTGGACCTAAGACTGTTCCTTGGGGTACACCTGAGTTTACTGTTATTGGTGTTGATTTAGAACCATCTATTATTACAGTTTGTTCTCTTCCTATCAGAAAATCTTTAATCCACTGATGCAATGGACCATCAATACCAAAATATTTTAATTTTTTAAGCAAACTATGGTGGTGAACTTTGCCAAAAGCTTTGGAAAAGTCTTGTAAGATAGCATCTATTTGTTCACTATTATCTATTATCAATTAGTCATATTACCTGTGTTTCACATGATCTATGTTTCCTAAAGCCATGTTGGTATGGAGTAAGGACATTATGTTTATCTAAGTGGTTTATGATGTTGCTACATATTATGTGTTCTAGGATTTTACATGTGATGCTGGTAAGTGATACTGGTCTGGTCTGTAGTTTCCTGGGTCAGATTTTTCTCCTTTTTTAAATAGAGGTGTGACATTAGCTTCTTTCCAGTCCCTTGGTACTCTGCCCTGGTTAAGAGATGCCTGAAAAAGTATTTTGAACACAGGTGCTAGTTCTTTGCTTAGTTCCTTGAGTAATCTAGCTGGAATACCATCAGGTCCCGACGCTTTATTCCGCTTGATGCTTTTTGGACTCCATTTTCTGTACTTCTATCTCTCCTATATAGTCTATTTGGTTTAAATTAATTGATATGTCTTTGTCTCCTGGGGCTGAGAATGCTGATGCAAAGTATTTGTTTAGGATGTTAGCTTTAGTTTCATTATCATTATGCATTAAGTTGTCTTCTCCTTTTAATGGCGCTATGCCGGTTGTTTCCATTTTCTTAGACTTAATGTATGACCATAGGTTTTTGTTGTTATCTTTAGATATTACATTGTTTATGTACTCATTCTGCAGCTGTCTGCTTACTTTTTGGGTTAGGTGCTTAATTTTTATGTACTTTTTATAAACTCTTTCTGCCTTAGTTTCTTTAAATTTTCTATATAGATTTTCCTTTTGTTTACAAAGCTTCTTTATTCAATTATTAAACCAGCATTTATTTATTTTTGTTTGATGTGTATTTAGTGGGTATGTGATTTTCTATAATGTTTTTAAGATTGTTTTTTATGAAATTCCAGAGGTCATCAACTGGTTGGTTAATGTCTTTTTCTGATAAGAATGTTTGTTGAAAGTTAAATGTAGCTTGGTGTATTTGTTCCAGAGTAAGATTTTTCTTTTGGGTTTTATATTGGCTACTGCTTTTATCTGACTGCGTATTTTAATGATCTCATGGTCTGATAGACCAGGGATAATATCATAGTCTACTACTAATCCAGGTCTGTTGGTTAAGAATAGATCTAATGTATTGTTTAGTCTAGTCGGTTTTTTAATGATTTGATCTAAACTTAGGTTGTGTAAAGTTTCTATGAAAAGCTCGTTTATGTCCTTGAGGTTTTGGTGTTTGTCTATGGTTAGTGTTTTCCAATTTATGTCAGGTAGGTTGAAATCACCCATAATCCAAAGGACTGCATTTTTATTTAGGATAGCTAGAGCAAAGGCTAGACAAATCATGCGGTCAGCCAAAAGGAATTCCTGGAGAAACTTTGTCAGCAGTCTGGATGCCAAAACTTCTGCTAGAGCGGTCTGGAAGGCAGTAAGGCGAATCAAAGGGAAAGAATCAAATGCAATAGGGCATTTGAAAAACCAAGGACGAACTGTCACGTCCCCAAGAGAAATAGCTGACTGCCTTGCATCCTCAATAGCAGAAAAATCATCCACTGCACACTACACGCCAGAGTTCCAAAAAGTCAAAACCAGGGAAGAAAGACATCCCATTGACTTCAGGTCAGAGAACAATGAAGACTACAACAAACCGTTCTCGCTTGAGGAACTGAGGGACTCGCTGGACAAGTCACATGACACAGCGCCTGGAGAAGATCAAATCCATTACCAGTTCCTCAAGCACTTTCCCGAACCCTAATTAACAGTCCTGCTAGGGGTCTATAACTGTGTGTGGCAAACAGGCGCTTTCCAAACAGCTGGAGGAAAGCCACAGTTATACCGATACCTAAACCGGGAAGAGACGGCTCTGACCCAGCTAAGTATCGACCAATAGCACTAACAAGCTGCATCTGCAAAACCACGGAAAGAATGATAAACAGTAGGCTGGTCTGGTACCTGGAGAGGAATAAAGTGATCTCCAAATACCAGTGCGGATTCCGACAGGGGCGGACAACAACCGACCACCTGGTAAGGCTGGAAGCATACATCAGAAATGCTCTACTCAGACGAGAACATCTAGTAGCTGTGTTCTTCGATATAGAAAAGGCATATGACACGACCTGGAAACATGGCATTCTACGTGACCTGGAGCTTATAGGACTTAAGGGACACCTCCCCCGTTTTGTAGGGGAATTCCTGAAGGACCGACAATATCAGGTTCGAGTGGGCACCTCCACTTCTGACACATTTGAACAGGAAATGGGCGTACCCCAGGGCAGCATTCTGTCAGTCACCCTGTTCAAAATAAAAATTAACAGAATCATAAATGCTCTGTCCCCTGGCATAGAGTGCTCTCTGTATGTTGATGACTTTGTCATTTTTACTTATGGGAAAAATATGAACACCTTAGAAAGAAAATTACAGTTAAGTTTAAACAAAATTCAAAATTGGGCAAATGATAATGGTTTTAAATTTTCGGACTCCAAAACAGTTAGTATGCATTTTTGTAATTTAAGGGGCTCCACCCAGATCATGAACTATTTATATACAAAAAGAAAATCCCCGTTGTAAAAACTACAAAATTTTTAGGCCTCACCCTTGACTCCAAGTTTAATTTTTTCCCCCACATAAAGGAAGAAGAAATGTCACAAGTCGTTAAACATACTTAGAGTACTCAGCCATACGGACTGGGGGGCTGACAGAGACACCTTGCTGCTGCTGTATCGAAGTTTAATCCGATCCAAGTTGGATTATGGATCCATGATATATGGAGCAGCAAGGAAGTCTTATCTGAAAATACTCGAACCAATCCAAAATGCTGCCCTGCGTCTCTGTCTCGGCGCGTTCCGCACGTCACCAATCCCAAGTCTACATGTGGAGGCTGGAAAGCTCCCCATGGACATAAGGATGAAAAAGCTTGCAATGCAGTACATAGTAAAACTAAAATCTAACCCCACGAACCCTGCTTTTGACCCCGTATTCAATCCCATAAATGTTGAACTATACATTTGAAGGCCTAACGTCATACAGCCGTTAGGCCTTCGAATGAGAGAATACATCCAAAATTTAACCCCACCCATTGACCTAATTTCTAAAATACAAACCCCACAAACCCCTCCTTGGCTAACTAATAAACCGAAACTAAATTTATCCCTCCTTAATTTCAAAAAAGAAAACACAGACCCAAGCCTATTACAAGTCCACTTTAGGGAACTGCAGGAGAGCTATGGAGATTGTGGCACCATCTACACTGACGGATCCAAAATGGATGGAAAGGTCGCATGTGCCTGCTCCTTTCGGAGCAAAACAATCTCCCGTAGACTCCCTGATGGATGCTCCATCTTTACGGCCGAATTGCATGCATTGTCGCTTGCACTTATGGCCGTTAAAGCATCAGAAAGGAGAAAATTTATAATCTGCTCCGACTCCAAATCTGCATTGCAAGCTTTGGGGCGGATGAAGACCGACATTCCATTGGTACATAAGTGCCTAAAGCTGTTGGACCAAATAACAGCCAGCCATAGGGATGTCACCTTCATCTGGGTCCCCTCCCATGTAGGCATAGAGGGGAACAAAGCCGCAGACAGAGAAGCAAAGAGAGCCCTAAACCAAAGAGTGTCAGGAACCCAAATTCCCTACTCGGACCTGAGACAAAGTATTGCCACTGCCATCTATCAAGAGTGGCAGGACCGATGGGAGGCTGAGAATCACAACAAACTCAGGCAGATCGTGGCGGATGTCCGGTGGCGGCCCATATCTAAGGGTCTGACAAGGCGTGGTAGCATGACCATGTCTAGACTTAGGATTGGCCACACCTACATCACACACTCTTTCGTGCTGAAGAGAGAGGGGCCACCACTTTGTGAGTATTGTGATTCTCGCCTCTCAGTGGAACATATCCTCATTAACTGCCCCAGATACCAGGATGTCAGGGATAAGTTTTTTATAGCCACTGACTTACACATACTGTTCAATACTGTCGACCCTGGGAAGATACTGGGCTTTATCCGGGAGGTGGGGTTGTCTGCGAGGATCTGATTTGTGAGTCTGTAAACACATACTATTTACACTAGATTTTTATCAAATATTTTTTATAGAGGGAGAGTAGTCCTTAAGGGACTGCAGGCACGACATGGCCTACACTGTGTCGATGTGCCTAAAACTAAACTAAAGTATTGCCACTGCCACCTATCAAGAGTGGCAGGACCGATAGGAGGCTGAGGCTCACAATAAATTCAGGCAGATCGTGGCGGATGTCCGGTGGCGGCCCACATCTAAAGGTCTGATAAGGCGTGATAGCACGACCATGTCTAGACTTAGGATTGCTCACACCTACATCACACACTCTTTTGTGCTGAAGAGAGGAGCCCCCACTTTGTGAGTGTTGTGACTCTCGCCTCACCGTGGAACATTTCCTTATTGACTGCCCCAGATACCAGGATGTCAGGGAAAATATTTTGGAGCCATTGACTTACAAACACTGTTCGATAGTGTTGACCCTGGGAAGTTACTGGGCTTTATCCTGGAGGTGGGGTTGTCTGCGAGGATCTAATTTGTGAGTTTATGGATATGTACTATTTACACCAGATTTTTATCAAATTATTAAATTTTTACTACTTTTACTATTTTAACTATGAATAGACCTTGATTTTAATTATTTAATTGTATAGGATTTGGCCCTTGCTGTGTAGAGGGAGAGTGGTCCTTAAGGGACTGCGGGCACGACATGGCCTAAACTGTGCCGATGTGCCAAAAATCAAACCAGTGTGGGCGTCGCTTGTCAGTGTCAGTGCTGTTACACATGAGTTGGTGCCAGTTACGGATCAGTGAGGTCTAACTTTATTTTAGACAATGTTGGCAGTAGTGTGACGTCAGTCTGTCAGCATCTGGTTTTACTTTGAAACCATTGTGACAAATAGCAGTAGAAAGGTGCTTATGTATACTTAGGTAATAACATATATATCTATCATATAATTTATATATCTATATATTATGTATTAAATATATGTTATCTATTTATCATTCTCAGTGTACATATTCATAGATCAGTATCATACAATTAAATTAATAGTTTTTGTTATTTAAATCATCCACATAGTTTGTTACTCTCTGCTCAATTGTGTGTGTGTGTGAATGACTTTTTTTTTCTTTTCAGCTTGAACCTCGGGACCTTAAGTGTGTTCAGCTATTATTAACACAATCTCTAAACCTGACACGGTCTACTTTTATGGGAAAATCATAGTTTGTGAATAAAATTACATGAATTAAAATATTATATAACAATAATAATAATAATCTTATTGTCCGTAAGGAAATTTGTCTTACAATTTGTGCATTATGCAAAACAAAACATTATTTTAAAAAATGTACATTCACACCAGACTCACTCACAATTTACCTTCTGGTATCTTGGCCGATTCGGTGGGGTAAGGGGAGGGGGGTGATTGCGTCTACTGCTCTCCCCACTATAGCCCTCTGATGGGGGGGGGGCGGTCCTATTTGTATAGAGAAATCATAGTTTGTGAACAAAATTAGTTGAATATCTATATACCGGTAATATAAGCTACGTATTGATATGTGAACCCATTTGTATATTATGTCGCACTACATCTAATCTAATTTTATGATTAGTAAATATAAACTGAAAAAAGGTTGTACAAGGTGAGAGGACGATACATGCAATTGCCTTCCGCCCATATCACAAACCAATACTTTTTCTTTTTGTAGTATAGTTAAGAAATCACTAAACTAGAAAACAATTCGTCACTAATATAATTTACATTTGCTATAAATTAAATTCTTATATCAAGTCACCACACTCCCAATCTTTAATGCCTATGCAAACATAAGCAGAAATTATAAAAGGAGTGAGGATTAATCATTTTCACTCTTCTGCCCCTTCCCTTTCTAGAAGAAAACATGATGTTTTAAAACAGAATAGTCAAATATGGCGACAAAGTTTTTGTAATTTCACATGAATAATGAATTTATCATAGTTTTACAAAGAAACACTATGCTTTCGAAAATTTAGAATTCATACAAAATTTTTCAGTATAAGAGTAACGATTGCAATGAGTTCAGAACCCAAATATAACTTTCCTAGTTGTTTTTTCAACCTTTACTCAATCTGATATTTCTCTAGTTAAATAAATGTGGGACTATAGCTCGCAATTTATTGTTGAATCCTAAAATGCCAAAAAAAAATAAATTTGAGTAGAATCTAATTGGTACACTTTATTTCTCCATTTACTTCAGATTTTTTTTGTTTAGAGCTTTGAATTATAGCTCTATACAAAACAAAGTTACAAACATAGGATGAATAATGAGCTGTAGATGTCAGGAAAATGTGTTTCTGCAGTGAAAAAAGCAAGAAAACGCTTTTAATCGTTGGGGCTTCGCCCCGTACTCCATTAATGAATAATCAATAGAATAGTTGTATGATCATAAATGTTTAGTCCAAATTAGCAGATGAGGGACTTAGGTTCGTCGTAAAAAGCGTTTCTTGTAGGAGATGTACAGGTTATTATAGGGCAAGAGGGAGCAACCAAGAGACGCTTAACACCTGCCATTCTCTAAAAGTTGACATCACTAACTCTAAAATCCTACCCATCAGATGCCATTTTATGCTATACCGATGGGTCGGTATTGAGGGACCCCGATAGATCTGGGTATGTGTCCCATATAATCTACCCATACTGGACAGAACCAGATCGGCTCTCTGGTCCATGCAGCTTCACATTCATAACCTGTTAGTACATAAACAAAGGGATATAACTATCATACCAAAATATCAAAGTAACATTCATTCTCGCCATACCTCCCCCTGACAAAGGCACTATGGAAGCTTTGAGAGTTCCTTTGTCCACTGTTTCAGTGACTTCTATGTCAGGTATCTTGTCTTGCTACTTGTTCATTCAGGTAGCTCATGGGGAATTGGTTCAGTTTCTTTGCATGCTTTCTATGTAATGTTCACATTTAAGAAGCATAGCAACATTGTAAACCCCCAGCGAGGTATAAGTGGTGATACCTCGTCTGTTTCACGCATTTCTAGGCATAATAATTAATTCATAATACTAGTTTGGCTTAGCAATCTATTTTATGTAGCTTAAATATTGTGATTGAATTAGTAAATATGCTTTGTTTATTTTACAGTTATGTTGATGTATGAATAAGAACAAAGAATCTTCCATAGCAAATATGCACAAGTTGAACTTGAGCTTTAAATATTTTTCTTCATTAAATTTTTCATTCATGCAGGTCAAAGTCCTCTTCATGGGTATTTAAGCAGTTTATACCTTATTTTATATAATACAGATGAACAGGGCCGGTCTTAAGCCACTGCAACCTATGCGGCCGCAGTGGGCCCCGCGCTTTCATAGGCCCCGCGCTATGAATATGTGTAATTGCATAATGATGCAAAATATACGAAAAAGTCAACAAATTTGTTATATGGAAAACACCAATCTTACGCGAAAAAAAAAAGCCTTGTCAGCATTCAAATTTAAATACAAATATAATAATAGGGCGAATTTAAACCGAAACCGAAAGTTCCAATACTTTATTTACATTAATAGTCACTGGCATATAAAAATAGATCAAAATCTATCTGGATCTCATAAAACAATGAAAAGCGATATTTTTTTTGTGTGAATTTTTATTAGATCTAGAGACCTACATCTAGAATTAGAATGAAAATGTTATATTTAAATCTAGACAGATTTGATATAAAATATCAGTCACTTTTAGACTATACTAGAACGAATTAGGTCTAATAGATCGAGATTATATTTAGCAGATTTTTTGGTGAAAGGTGGGGAAAAAAAATTACCTAAAAGGTCAAGGGATGTTGGTAGACAATATGTATCTGGTTGGGAAAAGAAAAAAAAGGGAAAGCCAATGAGGCTTCAGCTAAGAACCAGGTGGGCGCCTTACATACGTTTTCAAAACGATCAAAACCCGAAAATGAGAACATAATCACTTGTAGTGAGACAGCTTAAACAGAGTCTTTGAAGGATGCAAAAACTGCAGTGGTGAATGTCGTAAGAAGACAATAATGTTACAACTGATCAGCATGTCGTAAGAAAAGAAGACAATAATGTAAAAACTTATCAACGTAGTTATAGATAATGAGCTAAATGTGGTAGATTCATTGAGAAATCAGGATGAGCCTGCCATGTAAGTAGAAAAAAAAAGGAAAGATCTTGTATTTACTATCTATTTCAAAAAGGTCCACATGAGATTACTTTGGAGAATTTTCCGAAAAAAAAAGGAAGACATTTCTCTAAAGTGCATTGCAAACCAAACCTGGACCCGTACTTGGCTAAAGAAACTGAGAGTTGATGGATGGGTTTGTTCAGATTCTTATCTTTCCAGCCAAACGTCAAAGGAAAAGGCAGTATGTTAAATCTGATGAAAACTTTGCACCTGGAAAAGCTGAAGATGGCTACAGGATAGATTGCTTCACCAGAATTTTGAACACTGCAATTTAATACTTGCAGCTGAGATTTGAACAGCTGAAATCAAGCCACAATCTATTTGGGTTTCTTGACAGCTTCAAGAGCCTTCAGCTTGATGACATCCGAAAGTTTGGCGGGAGCCTCGAGAAAGCATTAACGTCATCAGGAGACCAGTCAGCAGATATATGTGGGCGAGAATTAGCAGATGAAATGGAATCTTTCAGGCATATTCTACAAAATACACCAAAAGCATGATAGAAATTTTAGCTTATCTGTCCAGTAATGAAAGGTACACTGCTTTCCCATTTTAATTTGTTGCACTGTGGCATCTGGTGAAAGAAGCATCTCGCGCCTTAAACTAATCAAGAAATACTTACAGTAAAAAATTCACGAAGAGAGATTGAACAATATACCACTTTTTGCTATTGAGCGTGATCTATGTAGGAAACAGAATTTTGATGATCTACTGTATGAGTTCGCTACACGCAAGTATACTAAAGTAAAGTTAATTTGATCGTGATTTTGTACTTATAAAAATGTATAAAATGCAAAGACGAATTTATTTTTAATACAAAATCTTACTTT
Organism: Biomphalaria straminea; assembly: GCA_021533235.1. Classification (NCBI taxonomy): domain Eukaryota; kingdom Metazoa; phylum Mollusca; class Gastropoda; family Planorbidae; genus Biomphalaria; species Biomphalaria straminea. The sequence continues at coordinate 14,330,392 of JADKLZ010001913.1, forward strand.
TCATGTATTATCCTTATCCCTACCCATAATAGGCCCCGCGCAATCCGTTTCGCATAGGGCCCCGCAATCACTAGGACCGGCCCTACAGATGAAGATGATTAGGTCCTATGCATCGTGCATCTAGTCATGCATGTTAAGCAATGACTTAAATTTTGCTATGTCACTATTTTTTCTGGCTGGCAGCCAAACATCTTGTGTTACCATAGTATGAATTCAAAGGAGTACTCATATGTTTTTTTAAATGCAAAGCTAAATAAATCACTCATAAATAGTCTCATTAAAATATTGTTTTGCTTTTCAGGTATTTTGTCTATGTGGCCTATCACTTGTGGTGGAGTATTGACTTTATCAATGATGTTTACAGCTGGCCGTTACTTAGTTATCTTTTAGTTTGTTGTGCCTTTCCATTGGCTAGTGCTGTGGCTCATCTCTTTAATGTCATGTCTGATTGTGCCAGGCATGTTTGCTTTTTTCTAGATTACTCTGCTCTTAGTTTGTTTAGTTTTGGTGTAGCTCTCATTTACAGGGCCTATTGTTTTCCTTCACACATTCTAAGTAACACCACTGGTTGCACATGGTTTAAAGATCATTATGTTAACTTGGCGGCCATCACCGCGATTTTATGTACTTTTATTTCTTGCGAGACTCGCTTTATGAAGCCCAGTACTGCTCGTAAAGCACTTCGATTAGGAGCTTTTGCCATTCCATACTTGTTTGATAGTATACCAATATTTTATAGAATACTGTTTCCTGATGTTAATGAGTGGTCTGCTGAGTATTTGCATAAACGACAGTTTCTTCTTGCATTAGTAGCTGCTTTTCTGTATGCTTCTCATCTACCTGAACGTTTATTACCTGGAATATTTGACATCATTGGTCACTCCCACCAGCTGTTTCATGTTTCTTCTATTTTGGCTGTAATGGACCAACTACAAGCAGTTCTACTAGATTTTAAGGAGCGCAGAAGTTTTGTTGAACCCTGTTGGCAGTCAAGGGAATTTAATAATAGCCTTGGTTATTTGTTGAATATTTTTTTTATTAATTCCATCATCATAATGATTTTTACCATTCGTTTACTGTATCTGAAACACAAACTGAAATGCACTTAGTTACAAACAAATAGGCTGTACAAAAGTTTATAACGTAATTAATTTTTTAAAAGAAATATCTAACTATTTTTTTACAATTTCATTTAAAGTTTATATTTCATTTATTTATTTATAAAAATGGTGTTCTGAGTAAAAGAATAACAACAACAGTTGTGTTGCTAGTAGTTCTGACTTGCACTGGTTGACACCCATTGGTGGGTGACACCACAGCGGGGAAAAAAAATGGAATTAGCAATGAAACTTTGTTTAATTTTACAATTCATCCAATAGAGCATTTTCATGTTTAATAATCTTTCTATTAGGTAGAACTAATTTTTGTTGAATTAGCATCAAAATCAAAAATGTAAAAAGAAATTACAATATACATCTAGTATTGCCTGTTTTTTTCAAATGTCCATCAAATGTTCATTTTCTTGTCTTTTTGCAACTGCATATTATCAGTCAATCAAATTCCATCCTAAATGTTATGTTTTAACACATAAACTAACTCATAACTAACAAAAGTTTGACAAGTTTTCCTCCTCATAAACAGGTGTTCAAATTTTCATGGCTAAAAGAACTTTTTACTCAGAGCTCATGAAGTTCTAGATCTTTAATATCTTTTTGTATTGCTAGGGATAATCTTAACTTTTAAAAAATTGTTTCTAATGTCCTTTTTTCTGTTTGACATCCTTAAGTCACAAAGCAATTATTTATCATTTCATAGAAATGATGTCGCCAACACAGCAGTTCCCCCTTCTCCATGAAACAATTTGGTATCAGTGTTGTTGCAGGCTCTGCCAGGGTATAGCACTGTTGTCCTGTAATAAATTGGCCTGAAGTGTGACAAAGTCCATTTTGATTTTCATGCATACTATCATTAAATCTAATTCTTAATGTTATGGTTTAAACACATGACAGAAGGATGTGTAGCATTGTGCTGCAAGATGCTTATGGTCACTCAAGTCACTGACTTTTTCCTCAAGTAATGTTTGGGTAAAGCTGCTTCGCTGCAGAGGTCTGAATTGAGAGTTTTCTTTCTCCTCAGTGTGTAGCCAGCCAATGCTAACAAACCTACTCCTGACAAAAGCTTACTGGTTTAGACCCAGTTGCTTGCCTTTGCCCCTTTTCTTGTCAGTTTCACCAGACTCAAATATCTGTAACCTGTAAATAATCTTAACTATTTATTACTTTATTTACAACTTAATCAAAGTCAATATCTATTATGATTCAATATTCTAAAATGGAATTGTCTTCATCTGGCCCTATTATTCTTTGTTGACTTGAGAAAGTCAGACATTGTTCACAATGCACAAAGGCATTAGTGGATTAGATTAGAAGTAGAAAGGACTGAGGTTAGTTATAGTTTCTGATATCCACATCTAAAAAAGTTTCCTATGATTTTTTGTCAAGCCAAAATTTTTAGTTCTTTATATTAACAATTACTACAGTAGTAGGTTATTATGGACAGAAATAAAAGTATTTTAACCCTCATGTTTAAACCTCACTACTTTAAAAATAGAAAATCCTCCCTCTTAGTTTGATATAATCTCTTATTGTCTTTAGGACAGAAAGGTCTACATTTTAGTGAATCAGTGGTTCTTAGCAGCTATACAGGTTGAATGACATTGTAGACACATTCTCACTAATGTTTCCAGACATGCAGGTCTTATCAGATCCTTCTCAGTGCTTCAGTCATTTCTCATTACCCACTTTACAATTATATCATGTCTTTTGATCTTCATAGCCTACCAGTTGATGGTTATCTTTTTTTTTCCTTTAATGTAATTTTTATTAGCTTGCATTCATTGCCACAAACCTAACAGTATAAATTAAAAACTTTTGTTAGCAGCTTTTTAAAATCTTTTAAAGTAAGCATATTTTATTATTACTAGGTCTTTATCTCATTTAAATACCAGTACCAGTAACTATATATAAAATTATAAAAAAAAATAAAAAAAAAAAAAAGAAAATAATCAATGCACTCTTTACATTGTTTCACCAATTTTACAAGTTTTGTACCAACCGTTCAATGATAATTAGCAATAAATATTATTGGTACAGTCTTTTTGGGAAAGGGGTAAAGCCTGAACTAGTGACTTCTCTGGAAAAAATAATATGACAAAAGGACCTTTTTAAATCTGAGATTTGTCTGTGTTTTGTTAGCTGGTTTTTGGTTATGGTACCATTATGTTTTGATTTTTTAGATTTGAAATTATATAACAGAATTTTATTTGTGAAAATATGCTTTAATGCTTTACTGCTAGAGCCATATAGGCAGACTTATAAAAACGTAAATCTAAATGTGTATTTAAATGCTTGTTATAAATCTAAGAATCACTGGATACATTGCCATGTCTAAAATGTCTTTTTATTATGATACATTTTGTAAAAATTAATTTAGTATATACAATATTATATATTAAATTTTTTGCTTTGCTTTCACCATTCAAAACTTTTCCTCTATTCACATAATTATATATACATCCTCCTACTTAGCAACTTTAAATCAGACTTTTTGAAATCTCATTGTATTTCAATTATTAAAGCCGATTTTATTTATTTAAGCATCACAATATCATTTGAATTGATAGACTTGTGTTATATCTTCTAACTTCATCTGAAATGCGGATGCGGAAATGATTTTTTTTTTCAAGTCATTATTAATTTGATTGAAAAAATTTGACCTGAATATAATGTAAGATTATTTTTACACTTTTATTTTTGAATTATTTTTTTATAGTTTGATTTTACTTCTAAAAATTATTTTTTGTAGTAGCCTATGCCCTTTGAATTGTTGATGCAACATTCTGTGGTTCCTCCTTTGTTAGCATACACTGAATAATATTTTGGCACTTGTCTGAGTAATAATTTTTTACTTGAAATATTAAATTAATGAACTTTAACTATGGTAGTTGGACATTAGATATATTTTTAAGCTATATTAATTGCTGGGCTGTAATCTGTAGGTCATGACATAATAATATTGTAAAGAGCTTGACTTCTGAACCAGCGTGTTACAAGTTCAAATCCTGCTGAAGACCAGACGCTTTGATTTGTTTTTAATTTTTAGGACACCTCTTGAGTCACCAGTCTATAATTGGTATCTGATATATATTGGTGAAAGGTAAAGCAGTTGCTTGTTATTAGCTGACAGCCATAGAAACAGATACATTCACATCTTCTGTCTTAGAGGAACTTTACTTTTCAAACACATTTTTTAATGAATATTTTTGTAAATTGTGAATTCTTTTCAGTGCTGTGGTTAAATGAAGATGAAGACTTTTTAAACCTCAATTTTTATTTCATTTTTTTTTTCAGAGTTTATAGTACAATAGAATTGTTTATATATGTTGAAAATGGCAGGAATCATCTCATCTCAGTCTGTGGTCCCTACTGGGGCATAAGCCACCAACCAGCTTTCTCCAGACATCTCGGTTCTGGGCGAGTCTCTACAACTATTCCCATGTCTTGCCCATCTTCTTGGCTTCTGTTTCCAGATCGCGGCGCCATGTATTCCTGGGCCGTCCTCTATTCCTCTTTCCTTGGGGGTTCCAGATTATTGCTTGCCTTGTTATATTGGATGCGGGCTTGCGCAGAATAGTTTTTTAAATTAAATTTTAAAATTATTGAATATTAGGGGGGTAACTGTTTTAAGGTTTAATTGTAAATTTCATCTTATCATCAACTATGCTTGTGGACTTATCTGGGGCATAGACCACCAACCAGCTTCCTTCAGGCATCTCGGTTCTGGGCGAGTCTCTCAAACTGTCCCCATGTCTTGCTTATCTGCTTGGCATCTGTTTCCAGATCGCTTGGCCATGTATTCCTGGGCCTTCCACTCTTCCTCTTTCGTTGGGGGCTCCAGGTTAGGGCTTGCCTAGTTATGTTGGATGCAGGCTTGCGCATCTAACCATTTGTCTCTGAAGGATATCTACTTCAATGGGCTGCTATTTTGTTCTTTACCACAGATCCTCATTCGAGATCTTGTTTAGCTAGCAGATCATAAGATCTTCCTCAGGCAGGTGTTGATGAATACCTGGATCTTTTTGACGGTGGTGATGGTGGTTCTCTAGGTCTCTGCTCCATAAAGTAGTATCGGCAGGAATAGAGATATGAAAACCTTTTATAGCAAGAATTTGCCTTATTGGCCAAGACAATAGAGGAAAAATATGTTAACAGAATTTTATTCCAATATCAATATTCTTTTGCCTCTATATTCTTTCTCTTTTGACACTTTGGTCAATACATATTTCTGTATCTTCCTAATCTTCTTTTTTATTTTATTAAGTCTTTTTTTTTTGTTAGCTTTAGGCTTTTATTGAAACAAGTAAAAAAAAAAGCTTACATTGTGTGAAATTGATTTAATTATTTTGAATTAATCATGTAATTAATTTTTATAGATCTAAACAAACAATAATTAAAGTTGTGATTGGAAATATTTGTATTAATTGTTTTTGTTTAGCGCAACGTTTATGCTTAAAGCATTCTTCATATGCTATGATCCAGTCACTTTTGAGAGCAGTTTGAGGATGGGGGATACCTGGGAGAAAGTTTGGGTACTGCCTTTTCAAACGCTATTTTTAAATAAAGTTGCTCAAGACTGAATTTAGACTCAAGTCCTCAAGCCTCCTTTAGGGAATTCTGATGTGTTAACCACTGAGCTATTCAAGCATGAATTAAAATAGAAAAATTAAATAATTACAATAAATAGATCAACTATTTGATACATTTTGTATTGATTCATGTGTTGTCATTGACAATGAATGATTGTGCAAAGTTTAAAGGTGATCCAAGAATAGGAAATAGGAGAAATAATGTGTACAAAATTCCACCCAGATTTGATATAAGCTCTTGAAAACAAAAGCATGTTGCTCTTGCTGTAAGTAAATTGTCAGCACTAGGTGCATCTTATATTAATAAAATTTTAAAATCGTTTTGCACATTCTTTTATTGCATGAGATAATTGATCCTATTGTCTTTAGACCAATCAGTTTTTTTACTCTTCCTCTCTTTAGAACAAATCTGTCTTCCCTCAAAAATAATAAGTTCAATTGTATTGTTAAGTCTTTTTCTGCATTCATTTGTAATGTCCTCTGTTGTGATTCAATGTTTCTGGTTCTGTCTCATGTTTTTCTGCAATTGAGTAATGTCTTTTAAGATAGTATTTGCCTTCATTGTCTCTGGTTCAACATGTCTGTTGTGGTTTTTAGATTTGTAACATTCTGGCTTTTTTTTTTTTTGAGCAACAGAAAATTTGTTTGTGTAGACTGTTGTTTTGTTAAAGAAAGTTATTTTGTATTGTTCAAGTTAATGTGTGTTTTTCTATTATGAAAGATTGTATGGGTATGCATAATGCATTGTTGTGTCCATCTTTCAAACCACATCGTCATGTTTGGCTTAAATCTTTTCATGGTCTCTTATTGCACAACTTTTTCTGTAGTTATCCTAAATCTATGCATTTCTCCCAGTGGTCTATGCATTTTTCCCATCGATGTCCCCTTTCTCCAACCAGTCAAAATAGTAGGTCGATTTAACCTTTCTAAAGTAACTGTTGCTCTCAGATTTCATCAAAGGATAATGCTATCACTTGTTTTTTTTTTATCACTATAAAAAAAAAACTATTTAATGGAGAAAGATGCTTATTACTAATTTTTATTTTTTCATAAAATAGTTTTTTACAAAATTAATGGCATCCACATCATTGATACATGTTCCTCGAATTATAATAAGCATCATACTAAGAATAATGTTTTAGAATTTTTTATAATTGGCCATTTTCAACATTGTTACTACTTGTTGAAGCCTGTAGTGTTAAGATGACTTATCTAATTTTTTTTTTTTTTTTTTTTGTTTAATAGTATTCAAATAGACTATTCTAGAAGTCACTGACATTTGAATCTTTCTTAGGAGATTTTTTTTTATTTTGGCCAGTCAGATATGGTGTCAAGGTTTTTTCTTAATTTTTTCTGACTATTTTGGAAACTCTGCCTTCTTAATGTACTGCATAGTCCTAGCATGACTCTCCTATTTACTATAAACAAATGATTTCTTGGATCCATTCTCTTAAAAGTAATGAATTCCATGCCTTCCAATCCAATTCTTTGTAAAATAATAAAGCAATAACTTTCCAGCCTGTTAAAATATAATTTCTAAACAGTTGTTTTCTATTACATGTAATCTCAGCAGCAGTGACATTCCATTGTATTTTTTCAATATCTATATTGTTATTTGTGACTTTTTTTTTAGTAAAAGTCTAAGGATTTTTTTATTACATTTTTTTTGTGATTTTCATGAATCTTAATATATTAACTGTAACTCAGTGATAACTTAAAGGGAAAAGTCTTTATTACTCATTTGTAGCTTAGTATCAATTTGAAATCTTTAACACTAGATGGTGTAACTCTGTAACATGTACGGTACTGCATATTGTTGAATTTATACCAGCTAGCAAACTCTTTTCACATTTTATTAAAATTTTATGTATGTAGGGAATTTGTTTTACGTTTTTTTATACAGGTATTATTATAAATTGAGGCACAATTCTACATAAAACTATACCTATGGATGTTTTATTATTGTAATGCATTTACATAAAAAGTATTTTTTAAATAACTGATATGATTATGCTAAACAGTTTAATGTATTTGTATTGAGTTATATATTGAAATGCTATTTCATTTTTTGGATTGGTTGCTTTGTTTAGTTCATCAAAATCATATCTTATCAATTAGACTACTTGACTTCACTAAGTTTAGAATGAGATTATGTTTGGAAAAAATATTCAAAATTTAGTCTTTTTTTTCTTGCCATCATTAATATTTGTTTTATTTGAAACATATTTTCTTATATTTATTTCATCATACTATGGGAAAATAATAGAAATTGTAAAAACAGTCATAATTTTTTTAATTTGTGACAGAAAAATGTATATCCTTTAAATTTTTACTGCCATATTGTGATGAGTAACAAATAATTTTTTTTCTAGCTATATAACTTTTCTACCTCTGAAAATGACATATTGTTTATTTGGTACACAGGCAGCGCTGGGCTTAACTTTTTAAAGAAAATCAAAGGATTTTCTAGGTCTTCAATGCTACTTGTGTTAGATTCATCTAGTGGCATAGCTAGGAATCTGGGGGTCCAGGGGGCATTTTGACATTCTACATCATGACATGAGATAACGTACTTAATATACATCTAAATTTTATGAATAGCGATATTACATCGCAGCGGCTTAAAATTTAATATAAAATAAAATTTATGACATTCATTCGGGGATCCCTTTCAAGTGGGGGAACTTTTTAATTTTGGACCCACCTTTCTATACCAAGCTACGCCACTGGATTCTGCTAACCAACTTTTGAATAAATATATTTTTAGATGCTTGTCTTTTGGTTTTTGAAGTGATTTTTTTCCCCAAATCTATTGTGCTTCAGCTATTTGAGTGTTATATTTTGTCTTGAAAAATTCAATTCATGTCTAAATGGATTATACGGTACCTGTAACACAATCACACTGTTGTTTATATTTTTCATTTGAATAGGCCTATGTTATTACAAGTGTTTTATTGTTTTGCCTAGATCTAGACCTACTAGATAGATCTAGATTTATATATTTAGAGAAAATATAGAGGATTCAGCTATTTTGGCAAGAATGGCCATCTACTCTATTAAACATGCCCATTATGGCCCAGCATCATTTTTGATTAGGGTTATCACTTCCCCTAATTGCAGCCCTAAATAGACCAAATGGCGCCCTAATGGGCGCGGTTATCGTTTGCACATTGTCGCCATTAGGGTCCAATACGGGCAGCCCTAGTCGTGTCAATATCGGCCCAGAAGGGCTAAAACCACTTCCGGATTCATTGGGGATTTCCAGATTACAAAAAAAAAATTAAATAAATAAATCTGTACTAAACCATTGGGTGCAGTATAGCCAGTATAGGCACGACAATGGCACAATATAGGTTATCCCTAATTGAGCCCTAATAAATATTTCAGCTACTAACTAAACTATTGGGGCCAGCATCAGAACGACATTGGCACAATAAGGGTTATCTCCCAATTGAGCCCTAATCAATATCACAGTTACTAAACCATTGGGGCCAGCATCGGAACTTTCAGACTAGCTAGACTGTTACTCACTGTTAGTAGACTATGTATAATTGATAATTGCTATATTATATTGGTTTATATAGGCCTACACATCTATAAGCTAGTCTATATCTAAAATCTAGATCTAGACTTATTAAGACTTGCAATAAATGTTTTACTTTAGTCTTTAGGCCTACTAATCAGACTGATATCATTATCAGACTAGTTTTAATCGATATTAGTAGTATATTATGGTAATTGTCTAGATCTAATAAATTATAATGCTAATAAATAGGCTAGATTAGATCTAAATAAACTAGCGTACTTGTGAAGTCAAGTCATTAAACATTCCATTAGAGCATGAGCTAGCCAGGAAAACCAGTGACGTGGCAGAATTTAAGTCACTGGTAAATATGCATGACGCGTAGGACGTAATCATCTTCTTTTTGAAGTAACGTCTGTAGGCCTATTAAATAAGAACTAATTGACCGTTTGCAGTGCAGGCCTTAGGCACTGCAACATATGCGACCGCAGTGGGTCACGCACTTTATTTGGATCCGTGCTAATTTTTAGGTGTATAAGGCAATATGGACCACTTTTTTGTACCCTTCATAAAAAAAAAGTTTTTGATCCTACAAACGTAAATTCTCTTGTGTACATAGAGGCTACCATTCCCTATACAATGCTGCCTCGCTATGATGTACAGATGCGTAATAAAGAAAATAAAAATTAAATTTGAAATTTAAAAACTGGTCCATATTGAAATTTTTTTTTTCAATATGGACCACGTCAGGCTGCAATATGGACCAAAGGAAATATAACATTGACAGAATAGTGATAATTTAACTTTATTTTTTTTTCTTTTTACATTTTTTTCTTCAAATAATGTTTAGTCATTAGTTTCAGACTGACAAGTTTCACATAGAAAACAATCATTCTCTACTCCTGCACATTCTACATGTGCCCAGCGATGACAAGCAGTACAACAAATCATATTTTCTCTAATATTTTCTTCACACATGAAACAATACCAACTTTCATCAGCTTTGTCTTTCATTGTTCTTAGCTTTCACTAGCTTTTGCGTTTTTCTGGACTTCTTTTTTGCTTCTGGTGCCGTTTTCGGACCATCGCTACGCTTCTGTTTTAGAGATTGTTTCTACGGGCTCGATGTTAAAATTTCTGCCTTCCTTTTTTTTTTTTTTGCTTTTCTTGAGGACTGGTGACATAGGCAAAGTCAAACCTTTGACCGGAGAAAAAGGTTCCACATGAGATTCGTTGAGAGGTGCCTTTTTCAGAGCATCATAGTGACCACTGTCTGAACCAATGGATGTGTACAAGATGTATAAAGGAGGCAACTCTGTGAATTTTTCTCCATAGGTAACAACATTGCCACTTCTATTATCCACAACGTTTATTGTTCTCTTGATCACTTCTGAGGTTCTGCTGACTTCAAATTCTCCTACCATACAGTTGGTTTCACTCATTGCTTCCAGTCTGTCAAATAATGATCTGAATTGGTATCTTGGTGGCATATCTGCTACTAAAGCATCCCCTGTCAGAACTTCAGCAAAACGTTCATATTCTTTCAAACAATCTATATATATATTCCTCTAAGTAAGAGGTCAAACAACAACATGCAAGCAACAAGTAAATAGGGAAGATCCCATGGCGTACGCACGCGGTGTGAATGGACCCAATCCGCACTATTTCATTCACAAAATAGCATAGACATAAATAAATATAGACTGGAAAAAGGAAGTAACTTCGTGTAACTTGAAAACACATGTATATATATCTACTATTGAATTATGATTTCTAAATTATGAAAAGAATAAAAATTGCATGATCCTCAGTCTTAGAGATTAAACACAATTTATAGACATAAAACTCTCTTATGAATTTGTGTAGCGATTGGAAAGGAGGTTAAAAAAGTGGAAGCCGGAAGAGATTATATTGTGATTGTGTCGTAAGACTCTTGAAACTAGAACGACAATACACAGATAGATACTACTCAGATAGATACTACTCTCACGTTTGACTTTAGCGCGGGAAATCTGTTATATCATGTTATAAAATGGTTCAATTTAATAATTTATACACCTAAAAATTAGCACGGGTCCAAAGAAAGTTCGGGACCCACTGTGGTCGCATATGTTGTTGTATTTTTTTATTCATGAATTCACTTATAACAAGTAAATGGGAAGATCCCATGGCTCGATTATAGAACTTCTCTTCGCAGAGATAGTTTTATGCTTTAGCACATGAACGTACTAATTATAGTCCATTTAATCAAATTAACATTCAAATTTGTTTTTCTAAAGCATTGTTACATGAGTGCAGCTATATTCTTAAAATTGCGTAAATTAAGGTCAATTAGCCATTTTCATAGTATTTTTCATTCATGAATTCACGCATTCACTTTACTTATATCAAGCAATTGGGAAGATCCCATGGCGCAGCATGCTGTGAATGGGAAATAATATATCCAAATCCGCACTATTTTCATTCACAAAATAGCATAGCATTTTTTTTTTTACTTTAAAAAGATTTTAATAATGTCCGGAAATTTCCAGGACTTTTTCGACCGGCGGCATAGCATTTAATACCATTTCAGGAGATTTCCAGGGGGCTCCTGGTAAATCAAGAGGCCGCGGTAAATCTGTTATGCTTTATAAAATGGTTCAATTTCATAATTTATACACCTAAAAATTAGCACGGGTCCAAAGAAAGTTCGGGACCCACTGTGGTCGCATCTGTTGCAGTGCCTAAGGCCTGCCCTGGAAAATAGCGGCGTATGCTATGCCGCCGGTCGACTAGTACTGAATAACTTGACTACGTAGAGAATCTGCCAAGCAAGTTTCTTGGAGCATTAACGTTGCATTGCTAAAAGTTCCATTGAACCTTTCTATTTGAAGTTGTGGCTCTAACCCTACCGCAATACTCCTAAAGAAACATCTACCATCGCCTTTTGTCGTATAGGTAATCCACTGTGGAGATAAAGTGTTGACAACGGATGACACAGTCAAATTGCAAACATTTGAAATAGAAAGTGACATGTGTTCTTCAGATTGGTTTCTTAAAGAAGGTTCTAACATGCTCCTAGCATTAGGCTCTTTCACTGAAGGGGATCTTGTATTGCAAACACTATGTTCAGAAGAAGATCCAGGAACTGGAGAATTTTGTGCAAAACTGTCTTGAGAGATATTTGAAAAAAATTGGCTGGAATTCATGTTCTGCAAACACGATTGTACATGGCCAGATTCCACATCGTGCAAAACCATTTATTGCTGTGGACATTGTAGCAGCTTTAACATAAGCTTCATTAAACAAAGAAAATACTTGAAAGGATGTGACTGCTCTTCCAGGATGAGTACGGAGCCATCTTTCCACAGCCTCAGCATAGTAAGATTGCAAGGGCATGAAAAAAGTTTTATCAAATGGCTGGGCCTTGTGAGTTGTGTGTGGAGGTATAGATAGCATAATCACATTATTATTCCTTGCCATCTCAATTGCTTCTAAATTTTTTTGTATGTGTATTGTGTCCATCGAGGATCAACAACACTTTATTTTCTTTAGTGGGCTTGAAGAATTGAATAAAATGATTCAGCCACCTTGTAAAAATATTAGAATCCATCCATCCACTGTCATTGCAAGTAACTACACTTACAGGTGGAGCACCATCAGCTAATTCGGCTGGCATTTTCTTTCGTTTAAAAATTATGAGTGGTGGGACATATAAGCCAGCTGCGTTGTTGCTGCATACTACAGTTGTGTTTGTCCCGCGTTCCGCACTTGCTATAGAACCAATCTGACGTTTACCCTTCAGACCGAGTATTTTCTGGCAACGTTTTTGGACAACAGACACTGATGATTCATCCATGTTATAGATGCGCATTGCTGTTAGCTTGTTCTCGTCAATTATATCCTCCAAGAGCCTAAAATATCGAGCCATTGCTTCTTTGTTAAAGCCACTTGCCCTGGCGATTGATGTAGACTCTGGTTGTCTCAATGATATTTCTGGATGCCTTTGACAAAATTTAATATACCATGTTTTAGTAGCAGATTTAAGGTCATGGTTGAAGACATGTGGGATTTTGTTTTTCTCGGCCACCTCATATGCTAGTCTCATTAGTTCTTTTCTTGTCACTCCAAAGAACATACTTTCAAGCATTACGATATAATTCAATAGTTCAGCTTCAACATCATCTGGTAATACTGTTCCTCTGCCTAATTGCTTTTTATCACCATTGGCATACTTATTGCTGCAGTCTATGTGCCTTTTTAATGTGGCCTTTGGTACACAATATTTTCTTGCACATTTATTAAGTCCAAAGTCTCCGTTTTTATAAGCTGCAATGGCATTAGACAATTGGTCTAATGACCATTTTCCACTGAAATCAAATAAAAAAAATCATTATTACTATGATTTTTACTTAACTGATATTAACTTCTAATAGTGGGCCTACAGAAAAAGACTAAGTCTAGAAAATAGAAGGTCCATGGCAATGGTATCTAATATGAAACACTTTGATCTAATATGGACCAGTGGTTCATATTACATTCTTTCAAATGGTCCATATTAGATATTTGATATTCTTATAAAAAATTCTTCATTACTTGATTAATAAATAGATTGATGCGTAGAATGCTTGTAAACTAGTTTATTAATGGTCTTGAAACATGTCTAGAATGATTTTTATAATCTTGTAGAAGTATTTTATGTCTGACACGGCTTAAAAAATGAACGACTTTAAGAAAAATGTGTGTGAAAACAAAAACGCACTCACCGTTTCAACAGTTCAGCCATGTTCTTGGCGCCAATAAAGTTAAAATAACAAAGGGACTGCACTAAACAATTTTTAATGTTTAGATTTTGGCAACTCAAAGTAGTTTCCCTGAAATCGTGCTGGTCCATATTACGAGCTGGTCCATATTGGAAGCCTCTCCCCAACATATTTCCCGCGGCCTCTTGATTTACTAGGAGACCCTGGAAATCTCCTGAAATGTTATTAAATAGGCCTACGAAAAAGGCCTGGAAAGCTCCGGAAATTAGTAAAATCTTTTATAAAGTAAAAGCATAGACATAAATAAATATAGACTTGCCAATAAGAGAGTTTTATGGAACAAATATTTGTGCAATTGTGTGTACTTTATTTTATGTCTACAAATTTTGTTTAATCTCTAAGACTGAAGATCATGCAATTTTTAAATTTTTCATAAATTCGGAAATCCGAATTCAATAGATATATATGTTTTCAAGTTACATGAAGTTACTTCCTTTTTTCCAGTCTATATTTATTTATGTCTATGATCTAGACATATATAACCGATAAACTATCTAGATTCTAGAGAAGTGGTTCCCAAACTTTTTTGTCTCGTGGACCCCTTGACATGTTTTCTGGTTTTCCGTGGACCCCATATTTAAGTTATATTGAATTTTTGAAAATTCATCAATTTCAAATTACACATTTTGTTTAAATAATTTCCAATGGAGAAAAAATAATTTAAACATTAAGATCATTTTAACTAATGAGCTCTATGAGAACCATAGAGAAGAAATAGGAGCAATGCATCATAAAAAATGACACATTAACACTCTCTTGTTTGACAAGGAAGTAATGAAGTTCAATTTCAAATACCTAACGCTGTACAGTCTACATTTCTTTTTGTAATGTTATTACTAGACAAAACTACACTATGCTAATATAGTTATTAAATTCAATAAAACAATTTTTCACACATACATCATGCACTCCTTTGTGCTGAGAATGAGTTCTGCTGTAATTTGGTCCTCTCCTAGTGCTTTGTGATTCAACATTATAGAAAATCATATACCAACTAAATACACATCAAACAAAAATAAATAAATGCTGGTTTAATAATAGATTAAAGAAGCTTTGTAAACAGAAGGAAAGCCTATATAGAAAATTTAAAGAAACTAAAGCAGAAAGAGTTCATAAAAAGTATCTAAACACCTGACCCAAAAAGTAAGTAGACAGCTGCAGAGTGAATACATAAACAATGTAATATCGAAAGATAAACAACAAAAACCTATGGTCATACATTAAGTCTAAGAAAATGGAAACAACTGGCATAGCACCATTAAGAGGAGAAGACAACTTGATGCATAACGATAATGAAACTAAGGCTAACATCTTAAACAAATACTTTGCATCAGCTTTCTCAGCCCCAGGAGACATAGACATATTACTTAATCTGAACCACGTAGACAACATAGGAAATCTAGAATTACAAGAAAAGGGAATCCAAAAATTATTAGCCAACCTCAAACCTAATAAAGCATTCGGGCCTGATGGCATTCCAGCTAGACCTCAAAGAACTAAGCAGCGAGCTAGCACCAGTGCTCAAAATACTTTTTCAGGCATCTCTTAACAAGGGCAGAGTACCAAGAGACTGGAAAGAAGCGAATGTCACCCTTCTATTTAAGAAAGGAAAAAAATCTGACCCAGGAAATTACAGACCAATATCTCTAACCAGCATCACATGTAAAATCCTAGAGCACATAATATGTAGCAACATCACAAACCACTTAGACAAACATAATGTCCTTACTCCATACCAACATGGCCTTAGGACATATAGATCATGTGAAACACAACTAATAGGACTTATTGATTTTTCAAATGGCTTAGACAACAGTGAGCAAATAGATGCTTACAACATCTTTCTAAAGCTTTTGACAAAGTTCACCACCATAGTTTGCTAAAAAAAAAATATTTTTGCATTGATGGTCCACTGTATCAGTGGATTAAAGATTTTCTGATAGGGTGAGAACAAACTGTAATAATAGATGGCTCTAAATCAACACCAATAACAATACACTCAGGCGTACCTCAAGGAACAGTCTTAGGACCACTACTATTTTTAATTTACATAAACGATTTACCAAATTGCATTTGTTCAGGAACAAAAGTCAGATTATTCGCAGACGATTGCATAATATATAGAACAATAAAAACAACACAAGATACAGACATTTTACAAAGAGAATTAGATGAATTACAAATATGGGAATCAAATTGGAGCATGTCTTTCCACCCAGAAAAATGTCAGTTATTAAGAGTAACAAAAAAAAACTAAATCAAATTAATTCCACTTATTTTATTCATGGTAAAACAGTAACACAGACTAAAAACGCAAAATACCTAGGTGTTATAATAAATAAAAAAACTGTCATGGAATCCCCATAATGATGAAACAATAAAAAAATCAAACAAAGCATTAGGGTTTATTAAAAGAAATTTCTATAAATAAAAAAAGAACATAAACTAAAATGTTATTTAACCTTGGTTAGGCCAATAATAGAATATGCATCCACTGTTTGGGACCCCTCAACTCAAGAAAACATTAAGAAACTGGAACAGACACAAAATAGAGCAGTGAGATTCATAACACATCAATATTCAAATTTGACTAGAGTAACACCTTTAGTAAAATCACTAAATTTAGAAAGCCTTCAGGACAGAAGACTCAAAAGTAAAGTAGCAATTATACACAAAACACTGAACCATAATCTTCAAATTCAAAATTTAATAAAATACTGAAAGACACAAAGAAAAAGGCACATTCCTCATCCCATATGCTAGGACAAATTTGTACAAAAGCTCCTTCTACCCTAGCGCTATTAGAGCATGGAATGGATTGCCTGAGCTAGCCAGGAAAACCAGTGACTTGGCAGAATTTAAGTCATTGGTTAATATGCATGACTGAATGCATGACGCTTATTTTTTGAAGTAACATCTGTATTGTATAAGATAAGATGTTCTTGTCATTTTCTCTTCACATTTGAGCAAGTAATTGCGTATTTAGTTTCTCATAACTGCGTTGATAACAAATTGAAGATATTCCTGCAATCAAGATCTACTACTACTTCATTTGTTGCTACTGATATAATAGTTACAGGGTTTGCTTTTTCTTCGAACGATTCCTTCAAAACATCAAATGTGTTCATAGACTCATAGGCTAGCTATTTACAGGCTAGCATTAAGGGCAAGCAATATTGGCAAGGCGGGGAATGATAGCAAACGATCCCAGCTGAGTCTAAATGCAGAAAAACTTTACTTAATTAGAACTCGACTGTCAGCGTCGACTTGTCGATACAAAAAAGAAGGGAAAATACTAAAACTAGGCTATTTATGGGGTTAGGTCATGGATGAACCGGCCAGGTACTCTTAACAATGCTAAAAATTAGAGGCATCATAATATGCCAAAACTGAAGGGTTTGTATGAAGATGTTTCAACTCTTCGAAACTCCTGTTTTTGTTTATGATTACATTCAAATTCTTCTCCATCTTTTAAATTATCTTTGCTGGATCTGGTTCTAACCTTTCTATGACGAGATATGACCCTTATAAGATACTCTGCTTTTCCTTACCTTGCAATGGTTATAGTTCAACTTTAAGTTGTATTCCGCTACTCGAAGCATGTCAATAATTGCCTTTATATATTCTCGGTCTGGTTCTAAAGCCTCTCTGAAAAGATATATCCCATACAAGGTACTCTGCTTAGCCTTATCTTGCACTTGTCAAATTCACCTTGATATTGTACACGGTTGCTCGTAGCATGAGGGTTTCAAAATGCTATCATGATAGGCAATATCTCTACTAGCTACTATAATGTCGTACATGATGACATAGGCTCCTTCCATGCCTTGAAACATTGCATCCATAATTCTTCAGTAAATTTTCTAGCGCTGATTTGATTTCCAAGGTAATCGTAACTTTCTATACCTTCCCAGAGGTGTGTTGAAAGTTGTAAGAAAAGAAGAATCTCTTTCGATGCCTTACCGCATAAACCCTGACTTGGCATCGAGATCTTAGAATATCTTCGAACCTGAAATGTTAAGGATCAACAGTTTTCATCGAGAGATGTTGTCTCTGATTGCTTTATTGAGATCCTTTGGAACAATATATATCCTCACTTTATCATTCCTGAACTATGAAGCTACTCCATCCAGTAGGCTCATGTACCAGAGCTACCGTTACCGGAAGTAAGAGTTTTACAACACCGACAAGAAATTCTGTTGCTCGGTGAACTCACACTACTACTAACTTGAAAAATGAAGGAGAAACTAAAAAAAAACGCCAACGCTTCATTCCAAGAGAGATTAGAAAAATATACAAACTACCGAAAGATTTCCGATACATCGACCGTCTCATAAACAATGAACTCACAGCACTACGAACTCAAAAAATGAATGAAAAACACAGGCAACGCCAACGCTTCGTCCCAAGGGAGACTACAAGAATATACAAATCACCCATCAATTAACTCTAAAACAGTGAACACAAATGATAATCTGAACATTAAAAAAACAGAAATAGACCGAAAAACTACCCAGGGATATCTTTATGCTTATCATCCTTGTGTAGTTGGAACTACGGGCAGTGCTTCAATTAAGCAAACCCATTCAGTAGACCTATGTACTGGAGCACACCGTTACCGGTAATTAAGAGTCTTACAACACCGACAAGAATTTCTATTTTTCGAAGAAACTCGCAACATTTAAAAAATGAAGGAGAAATGGAGAAAGACAACGCCAGCGCTTCATGCCAAGAGAGATTACAAGAATATACGAATTACCGAAAGAGTTTCGAGCCATCATTTGTCACATAAACAAGGAACTCACATCACTAGAAAAATAAAAGAGAACTCAGATAATGTCAACGCTTCATCCCAAGGAAGACTACTTTTTGACAATTATTACAATTTTTTTAATTTTTTTTTTTACAATTAAATTTGATAGCAATATGAAATTGAAAATAGAATTTCAAATTACCGTAATAATTATGTAGTAAGGACCACTTTTGAAACAAACATTTGTACATATGTAAAGTCAAAAAATGTATTCCTTATGTAATCAGAAATATGACAATCATTGCTGAAAGTCTTATTGCCTTCCCGTTGAAATATAGAAAACGCTAAACTATAATTTGCTAGTAATTACGAAATTTGAAACTAACATCTAATTATAAAAAAAAAGAAAAAATAATAATTATATTACATATATTATATTAAGACAATTAATATTGTTATAAGTTACATATCACTTTCTCATTTTGCACGTTTAGTCGTTTAGACATTGTATGTGATCTGGATGTGGATACGTTAACCTGTTTGTCTTGTGTGTTACTGTAAAGAAAAGTATAATCTGAATAAATAAATAAATAAATATATATATATATATATATATATATATATATATATATATATATATATTAGGGACCTGCGAATATTCGATTCGAATTCGAATATAAAAAGAATATTCGAATTCGATTCGAAATTATTTTTAAATTTTCGAATCTTCGAATAATTTCCAAAAAAAAGTAATGCTTTTTTGGGGATAATTCAAGTTCGGTTTTGGTGTGCAACTTTCAATCAATGCTGCTTTAGATTCTCAAAAAATCATTCAGAACCTAATCAGTCATGTTCACATGATTGCTGGCTTTTTTTATTCATCAACTGTTGGTCAAACTATGTTGTCCAAATATCAAACTGATCAAGGAATGAAGGAATCAAAGCCTCCATTAGATGTTATTACTAGGTTCAATGGTACATATTATTTGCTGGAATGGATTGACCAAAACTCTGTTCCTGTCTCTCTTGCACTTGTAAAATGTGGTGTTAAAAAGAAATGTGCAAGATATCCACCAAAACCATTAACACAAACTTTACAAGATACTCTGAAAGCTACTCTTCCAATTCTAAGACCAACAGCAGAAGCAACAACAGTTTTGAGCGCTGATTTCAATGTCAGCATAAGTTTGATCTATCCTTGCATTTTTACATTGAAGGAAGAGTTAGTGTCCAAATCACCAACAGGTCTCCAACAATTTAGAGATGAGCTATTGAAACAACTTGGAGCAAGATTTGATTTGACAATGGATCATCTCCTGGCAGCCACATTCATTGATCCAAGATTTAAACACTAGTTATTTTCAGAAGCATAAACTAAAAAAGCTGTCTTATTTGTAGAGACAATATTGGCAAACTCTGACGGAAGCAAAATTGGCAAAAATTCTGATGAATTGCACGTGAAAGTCTTGTTCAAGACAGGAATCTCTATTCCTTATTCCTTATGAAGCCTTATGGATTTAATGTTCAAAAGTGCATGATGCTCAAGGAGATACAAGAATCAACAAAATTTCCACCATTTCTGAGCAAATTAAGGATGAAGTCAGTTTGTATTCAAAGCAAGCAGTTGTAGATCGAAACAGTGATCGTCTTAGGTTTCGGAAAGAAAGTATTAATATTTTTCCACTTTCGGCAGAGCAGCTAGGAATTTGCTTGCAATTCAGGCAACACATTGTTCTTCAGAAAGAGTTAATTCAGTTGGAGGACAAATTATTACTGACCATCGTCACAATCTCTCGGAAAATAATGCTGAAACTTTGATTTGGGCCAAAATAAATAAAGATCTACTTTTTTAAAAGGCCTGCTTTGCAATTTAATTATTGCTAACATTTATTGTTTCAGTTTTAAATAAATATAATATAATAAAAATTTTGAATTTGAAGTTTTATTTTACACTTGTTGGTTGTCAAGTTTTTTCAAGAATATTCGATTCGAATTCGATTCGAAATTCGAATATTTTCTGATATTCGATTCGATATTCGATTCGAAAAAAAT
>JADKLZ010001913.1:14351325-14400336 GCA_021533235.1 Biomphalaria straminea
TATACAAGAATTGCTCGCTTAAGAGTATAGGATTCGCGGAAGACAAGTACAGGTATTCGGATTAGTAGATCTATACTAATCTATAGCCTAACATTTGAGTGCACACGTGTGACGTCACACAGAAATTCCGTTAAAATCTGGCCGTTTTGGATGCAGCAAAGGGTAAAACTTTACCAGACCAGTTAGGGCAATTCACCAATAGAACCCTAATTTACAAATAAATAAATCATAATATTACTTTAAAAAGTGACACAAAGCCAAATTTATATTAAATAAAAAGGACATCATAATACTGTTACCCAGAGGCGTCACTAGGGTGGGTGTCACCCGGTGCGGTAAAATCAGGGTGTCACACCCCCCTCCCCAGCGTTCCACTTATTCTTCAAATAAAAAACTATCGTTGTTCAGTTGTTGTTTTTTGCGCAATAATACAGTTCGTTGATTGCTGCTATACAAAGTTTAAATGAGTATCGATTATGTTTTTTCTCTTACATATTGTCGTTAATTATTACATACATTAACATCTACGATTTTTTAAATAGAAAGAAATTAAAAACCAACTGAGCATGCTTTCCTAAGTAAACATTAAACAGCTCTTAATGGAAACTTTTGAACATTATAATCACATATAGTGGTAGTTTCATGAGGACAACTAATGAAAAATGCAACTTAATGAAAAATATATTGATAGGTACAAAAATTTTTAAAGAATTTTTTTTAACATATAAAAGTTTACAATTAGAAAATAAATATTTAAATTTCCTTTTCAGGATTTCAAATTAGAAAACTTATACGAAACTTTAAACTGAATATATCTTGCGACTTCGTTTTCAATGGACAGAATTGCTTGATTTGATTTCAAAAATAGTTGTTAATTAATGTTTTAATGAGTGAACGTTGTTAGTTGATGTTTAATAAGAGACCGATATTAGTTAATGTTTGAATGAGAAAACGTTGTTAGTTGATGTTTTAATGAGAGAAAGTTGTTAGTTGATGTTTTAATGAGAGAACGTTATTATTTAATGTTTTAATGAGAAAGCGTTGTTAGTTCATTTTTTAATGAGAGAACGTTGTTAGTTGATTTTTTAATGAGAGAACGTTATTAGTTAATGTTTCAATGAGAGAATATGGTAGTTGATGTCTTAATGAGAGAACGTTGTTAGTTGATGTTTTAATGAGAGAACGTTGTTATTTAATGTTTTAATCAGAGAACGTTGTTAGTTAAATTTAGTTTTGCTAAGCTTCTTTTCACATGACGCTTTGTAAACATGCATTTAATTCAAAGGCTGGTAGAGATTCGTTGCCGTATTTCAAAACTTTGCTGCATTCTAGTATTCTAGTTTTAGTATTTCTGTTCACATATCTTGCCCTCAGGCCCAATATAAAAGAGATTGATGTACTCAGTATTAACTTCTTGCTATCTTTTTGAATAGTAAATCTTAAGAATACTTTCCTGATATTTTCATATTGTTAAAACGTATTTTTCTTTTGCATTAACATGCTAGTTTGATTTGAGAAAAGTTATCTTAATAACATTTTGAGCTAACTTTTCACATATTTCGTAGAGTAAATGTTTAAGTGCTCGAGCTTAGCCACCACTTTGAAAATAATTAACACTTTAATTTGAAGGTACTTTTGTGTTTAGTTTATTTTTTTGAGTACATCTGCCAATAAGAAAGTCAAGCAATGAAAGTTATGCATGTATTCACAGACAGCTGGCAATCATATTTGTGCTGCGCCTCTAGTGTTTGTATTTTCAGAGAGACGGCAAAGATTTTCGCCATCACACTTTCATAAAATCGTTCTTTCATGGATCTAACAGCAACATAATGAGCACACCAGCGAGATGTTCATATGACACGCTGTCATCAATTATATTATCCTATCTATTAGTATTAGCGGCAAAGAAAGAAAACCCTTTTTCTAGAGAACCAAAAAAGTATAATTAGAAAATATTTTCCGATTAAGAATTTGGACCACATAGCTTAAAGTAAACGGTGTACACATCTATTCAAGTTTCTTTTCTGTTCTTCATTTATTACTGCCTGCACCTCTTCATGAATCCTTGACATTGTAGCTGCATTACCATGTCCCTGAGCTCATCATATCGATACGTTAAGCCCATCTCTTTTCAGTCGTTTTAAATTATCAGAACTGATACACCAGATTTGGCCCACATTAAAAGGAATATCCTATATTTCTGTCATTTCAACATTACCATTGCTACTGTTAATATATCTTACAATTTCAGAGATCTATGTTAGGTCTTATCTTACACGTCCACTATTTATCAGAAAAAAAAATCTTGCTATTGATGTTTTCCCATTTAGAATAAATTTATTCAACAATTTCTAAGCTTTATGATTTTGTTTCTGTCACATTTTAAAGTTGGTATTTTTTAATTTTTTTTTAAAGTGCCTTTTTACGCTTGGGTGTCACCCCCTATCGGGTGTCACCCGGTGCGGACCGCACCCCCCGCACCTGCCTAGTGACGCCTCTGCTGTTACCTATTTTATAATACAGATTTCATCATGTTGATTCCGGCGTGATCGGGGTAATCCCACACCGGCACGAAAGCGAAAAAGCCCAATAATTGAAATCCCACACCGTTAACGTTTTTATACGGGCGAATGCAATTAGGGCGGTCAACACAATAAAACCTTATTACCCCGTATAGATCCAGTAGCCTTTTCGTTATGGGTATGTTTATAGAGTAATCATGCAAACATAAAAGTCTAAAACATAAAATAAGTCTAAAAGTCAGTGTATGACATAATTTTTTGTTTTACAATTCTAAACTGTTTTGTTTCCATAGTATACTCATATTTGTTAAGCATTCCCCTTGAAACAAGTCTTTATCGGTCTCGATGGTCGTCTGTTGTACATGTCCGATCAATACATTCATTGAAGACTGGTCGAACGTATCAAGTGTCCAGTATCGTCCTCCTATGGCCTCATTCTACATGTCCATTTTTCATCTTGGACAAATATTTTGGAAAGCAGCAGAGATGACGTCAAAGGATCCAAAAGAACGAGTTTCATCCTACAAACAAATGAAAGCCAAGTGAACTGTTTGCTATCTTGGTGGTGTTTTATCAGCCCTAGATTGATGTCATCCAGAAAACTGGGACACTGGTGGGAATAATAAGATAATAATAAGAGTAACGTCGGTGCCAATTAGACTTATAATATTTTTCAATCTTTGTATATTTCATTGATAAATTTGTTACAAATTGTTGTAGACAAATAAATTTGACATAAACTTAAGATATGAATAACTTTTACTTAATTCTCCGAATAACCTTTTTGTTCGCTCTTATTGTCACCGTGATCACGCAAACAAATATTGGTAGGAAATCATAGAGAATTTTCATTTCATAAATGCGTTTAAATATTATAGGACCTACTCCTAAATAAACAGTGTTGGATTAAATTTTGGAAGACCAATTCAATTTTTTTATACATCAAAAAGCGATGAATATTTAGGAATTGCGTTACTGCGACAAAGAAAAAAGCAACTAATATTAATAAAATAATAATAATAATTCAGAACCTTTGCAATGAGGACACCAGTAAACGTCAACAACACATTGGGGCTAGTTTGAAAACCACAGTTGAGTGAAACAAGGCTGATTACTTTCTCCAACACTTTTCAATGTCACCCTTGAAAGAATAATGGAGGGCGCTTTTAAAGGTTACGATGGTATCGTAAGCATTAACGGGAGAAACATTACTAACTTGCTAATGGCATAGCTGGTCTGTCAGGAACAGAGGAAGAGTTAGCATATGGCATGCAAATGAAGACCAGGACAGGGCCATACCATGGACATCTTGATCGAAGGCGAGAAACTATTAAATGTCGAAAACTTCAAATATATCGAAGCTATCGTCTCAGATGAAGAAGCCAAACCTAAATTACTGCATCTAAGAGCAGATTTAGATTCTACAGAAAAACTTGCGAAGTTCCAGACTCTTTGGAAAGATCAGAGCATAGCTCTTTGGACACAAATCAGACTGGTGTGCTACTTGGTAATGATAGATTTATAAAGAATACATTTTGTATGCGTGCGAATCTTGTACTTCAGAATCATAGAAGAAGGATTCTATGCATTACATGCAAAGACGTTTTTACAAAAGAGAAAATCCGAAACAGGATCACAAAGGCGCCCCATGACGACCTTTGTCAAAAAATGTGATGTAAGACTGTATGTCCATGTAATGACATGAAAAAGGAGAGGCAGACATGAATGGATGGGAGGACATTATTAAAGAATGGACGGGTCTGTCTATGTAAAATAATATTATCCTGTAAAAAAAAAAAACAGTAGAATTATGAGATACGATCGAAAGAACTTTTGTTGTGCCCCAACTGTCCGTGAGACTAAAAAACAAGTGAAGGAAAAGGTGAATGTGCGTTACTTATAGCATACACGCCTTATAGAAAGGATAAGGTTGTATAAAACTGTTAAATATTGTTATGGCACTGTCACGATCTGTGACGCCTGGGATTGTAATATTTGTAATAATATTGACGTTTGCGATCTAGGATTCAACTGAGTAAAGCTTTGACTATAAAATACAAAATACAGGAACCTTTATTTAAATCCAACATAAGTACAATTATGTACAAATATACGGTATATCAATGAAATAAGTAGTTGAACAAAAGCATACTTCTTATGTAAAAATATTAGATCTACAAGTGCGACTGTTCTCAAGAAGATTCAGAGCCCGACGGCTGAGCGCACTTTGCAAACGAGCCTCTTTTTTTTTTGACAGCTCATTTATTCTAACCAATCAAATTTGAATTCAGACGTCTGCATAACACGTGGCTGAAATTCCTGGAACAAACTAAAAATAGCTGCCGGTTTGAACTAAAAAAAGTAATTAAACTTTTAGTTGATCACAAATTGAAAAAAATAGTTAAACTAAACTAAAAAACTTTAGTTAAACTATTACAAACTAGTTTGACGTTTTTTAAAGGACAAAACAGTCAAACATGAAAAATATAAGGCACAACCAATGTCTTAAGCAAAATATAATAAACATTTATCTGTGCGAAAATTCATGAAGACAATGAAACATATATAACTCTATGCACATGAAAAAGATTTAAATGTCATTGTATGCAATGTCTTTATAGGATTGGAATCAACAGTGTAAAAAAAGCAATTGGTCAAGCATTTCATCAACCATTCTGCATCTGTCCGGACGAAGCTAAGCATCACCATCAAGATGGTAAAAAAAGATAGCCTGCATAGGGCAAAGAAGCTAAATGTCGAAAGGCTGGCTAACGTACGAGAGCGCTATTAAATGTCGAAAACTTCTGATCTCCGAAAGCCCCAGGACGATGATCCAGTGAGTAACTGGAGCCAACTAAAAACGACGCTGCAAGACGTGACGGCCAAAGTCGTGGGATACTGCAGCAAACCCAACAGAGACTGGTTTGATGAGAACAATAACGCAATTAAGGAACTACTAGCGAATAAGCATAAATATTATCGCTCTGTACTCGCGAACCCTAGTGACAACGCAGCCAGGACTCTCTATAAAGCTTCTTGTCACACTCTGCAGTCAAAGATCAGGGAACTAAAAAATAATTGGTGGCTGGAGCTGTCCGTAAGCATGCAGAGACATGCTGACACTGGTGACACACGCTCATTCTATGAGTCGCTTCGTTGTGCCTATGGCCCAACCTACCAGACTACAGCACCGCTAAGATCATCCGATGGTTCTACACTATTTACCAACAAGGCGGACATACTAAATCGGTGGACAGAACACTACAGTACTTTGTTTGGTGATAAAAGGCACGTATCAGAGGAATCGCTGGCAAATGTCCCTCAGAAAACCATAAGAGAGGAGCTCGACGACCCACCGACATCTGAAAAAATTATGACAGCAATATCTAAACTCAAAAGACACAAGGCACCTGGCTCTGATGGACTTCCTGCGGAAATATTTAAAATGGGTGGTGTCGCCCTAACCGAGAGGCTAACAGACTTGTTCACTCTATGCTGGGGGAAGTGCGTAGTCCCACCTGAACTTAGAGACTCCGTAATCATATCCCTATACAAAAAGGGTGACAAGTCTAACTGCTCCAACTATCGAGGCATTACACTTCTGTCGGTAGCAGGAAAGATCTTTGCTCGAGTGTTGCTCGACCGACTAAACCAGTCTTTAGTGGATGAGGTCTTGTCTGAAAGCCAATGTGGTTTCAGAGCCGGTAGAGGTACAACTGACATGATATTTGTTCTGCGACAGTTACAGGAAAAATGCAAAGAGCAGAACCTAAATCTGTACGCAGCTTTTGTGGACCTCACCAAGGCTTTCGACACGGTCAGTCGCGATGGTTTGTGGAGGATTTTGGCTAAGCTGGGGTGCCCACCTACGTTCCTATCCATCCTCAAGCAGTTTCACGTTGGACAGAGAGGCCAGATCAGACACAATTGTGCTCTTTCTGATCACTTCCCAATAGAAAATGGCGTGAAGCAGGGCTGTGTACTTGCCCCTACTCTGTTCGCTATCTTCTTTGGCGTAATGCTGGGTCAAATGAGGCAGCGATTGCATGAAGGCATCTACATCCGGTTTCGTTGTGACGGCAGCGTGTTTAATCTCCGACGTCTACTATCCAACACAAAAACAAAGGAGATGGTCATAACGGAGCTTCTCTATGCCGATGATTGCGCCCTGCTAGCTCACAATGAAAATGACCTCCAGAACGCGGTAAACGAATTTGCCTACGCTGCCGCCTCTTTCGGTCTATCTATAAACCTCGGGAAAACAGAAGTCATGTTCCAGAAGTCACCCAATGAAACATACTCAGCCCCAAGGATCACAGTAAACGGGCATCCCCTTAACGTGGTAGACCACTTCACATATCTTGGTAGCATAGTGTCAAATGACGCCTCACTTTCAAGGGAAGTTGATAACCGTCTGGCCAGGGTCAATAGCGCTTTTGGACGCCTTCAGGCGAGAGTTTGGAAGAACAAATCGCTCCGCCTACCTACAAAAATAAATGTCTACCAGGCGGTGGTTCTCTCCACCCTTCTATATGGCTCTGAGACATGGACACTATATAGAAAACAGCTAAGACTCCTTGAGCGCTTTCACCAAAGGTGCTTGCGCTCCATCATGGACATACGATGGCAAGACCGCACTACAAACAGCGGTGTCCTTGCGAACGCCGGTATAGACAGTATAGAGGGACTTCTTATGATCCGACAGCTACGCTGGGCAGGGCACGTATCCCGTATGGGAGACGAACGTTTGCCAAAGGCAGTCTTTTTTGGTGAGCTAAAAGGTGGCCGACGTAACAGAGGCGCCCCACGGAAACGCTTCAAAGACCAGCTTAGGCGTCAACTTTCCTTGGCTGACATAGAGGAGAGCACCTGGCTGCATGCGGCGTCGGAACGAGACAGCTGGAGGTCACTCACAAAGGCCGCGGGATACACATTTGAGACCAAAAGAAAATCTGCCGCCGAGGACAAACGCAGACGACGAAAAGAAAATCTAAACCGACCACCTGCGGACAATGGTTTTGCTTGCCCTGGATGTGGCAAAATATGTAGGTCACAGCTGGGACTGCACAGCCACGGGAAACACTGTATTCCTCATTAATCTTCGGACTCGAAGACAAGCCTATTACTATTACTGCATCTGTAGTTAGTGAGGACTTGGGAGGCCGCACTAAACATTCTCTCTACATCAGCAGAACTGGGCAGTGTTGAGTTGCTTTTTATGAAAGCCTCAGTAACTGTTGGAAAAACTAATAGGCTGCTGACTGAATCTTACTTGGCTGCTAAGTAACCTTCCACCTGCAATACACCTAAACCAATAAATATAATTTAAACACTTATCATGGCAAGTATTATGTACAGTGTTTTAACTTTTCACTCCAGGATGTGCAGATGTGGCTTTACTAGTCTCATACAGCTTAAACTGTTGCAGGTGATGTATATTAAAAAAATGCAGAATATTTGATTGATGATTTATTGCTTCTGGCACAGAAAAAGACTAGAAAATAAAATAATAAAAAAACAAGATTACACAGAGAGTTTGTGTGATACACAAACTCAAAGGCGGCCCCCGTCAGAGTCGGATCCCTGTCAGATCCGCCTATTCGCAAGATGTTTCGGATGTTCCTTCTAAGTTGAAAATAATTAACTTCTCGCTGGACGACGGAGGATGGCGAGCAGGGTATAAACCTGCCTTATCTTGATGTTTGCGCACTAGACTCTAGTTCGGATTTATCGTTGGTCCCTGGCTCAATTCCTGTATGCTCCCACCCTTAAACTATCGCAATATTACTGAAAGAACAGTAAAGGTTAAATCACATTTTCAAAGGCCTTTAGTGTGTTTTTTTCTAACCGTGACGGACAGACCAAACAACAGACAAAACGCACAAAAATATGCTTCTTTCATTTTAATGGGGACACTAAACAATTTTTTTTTTAATTTAAGAAATTAGTTTAGAATCATGTCATTTCTGGGCTTTACGCTAGTACACGAAAGCCGCTGCTAAAAGTTTATTTAAAAAAATGTGCGTGATATCTATGTACCAAGGGAATTTCTTATAATAACATTTCCTCCCTTACATTTACGTAATTGTTTTAGAATTGGTGTTTTGTTATTAAAAAATCGCTTACATAATTAATTGTATAAATTAAACGGTTTGCTTTTAGAAAACTAAAAGTAGCCGTTGCACCTAAACTTTTCAAGCCGCATTTAATGGTGAAAAAATATATATCGTATCTCTTCTAGTTTTGGCGCCCTGATTGTGACAGACGGACAGACGGACATTTTGCACAAACCTAATAGCGGCTTTTCCCCTTACGGGGCCGCTAAAAATCGCTAAAATGAAATAAATGTATTAAAAACAATATAGGTAGTTTATTAATTATACTAACCTTTATGTGGTTAGGAAAGTTTATTGAGGACAATACATTTCCACTAACTGTTTCGTTAACACAAAATTTGCATTTGGCAGTAAAATGTTTGCAATTACTTTTGTTTTCCTTTAATTTCACATCACAAGTACTAACCAGCTAACTGTTCAATCATTATTAGAATGCTTAAAGAAATTAAATTAAAATACTTTGGCTCCGAGTTCCCCATGACCTAAGGCCCAGAAGGCCCTTCTCTGGGTCAACCGGCTGGTCATGCCGAGCTACCAGCATAGGTCCTCGATCTTTGCTGGAGGGCGGTGGCTAGAGGGTCAATCAGCCAGCTACTGTATCGGACACATGTCCGATGCAGCAGCTGACTGAGTATAGCACCTGTGTAGCCCTGGCGGGCTCATTCTGGACATCCGAGTGGCCCGTCCCCTTGTTGGACTCGATGGCGGGTGGGGAGCACAGGTGCCGAACTATATACATTTTCTTATGGATACCAAAAAAAAAATCACTTGCCACAGACCCATGTCTTGGCAAGAAACGTCACATTGAGACGAGAAAGGAGGAGGCCACAAAAAGCTGTCCTACCTGGCCATCATTTCTGGTGGTCACTCCAGCTCTAGGGACCTACTGGAATGTTCCGAGAAGGAAATAGTGGAGGGTATTAAAGGAGTCACCCATGCCCGGCGCATTACAAGAGCGCAGGGATGGTGAGGAGGTCAAGACCGCCACTATTATCCTCACATTCGGAACTAGGACACCGCCAGAGTACGTGAAGGCAGGATACCTACGAGTTCCAGTGAGGCCCTACATTCCTAACCCTATGAGGTGCTTCAAGTGCCAGGGTTATGGACACGCCGCGGCAGTCTGCAACAGGAACACTGTGCCGGAGAGGGTCATGAGGACATGCACAGCCCAGTTCAAATGCCCGAACTGTCACGCTGGCCACTCAGCGTACTCCAAGGACTGCCCTATGTAGAAACAGGAGGTTGCCTTGCAGGAGTACAAGGCAAGAAATTGATGCACCTTCAGCCAGGCGAAATCAGCTGTGTTGGCCCTACCCAAGGGCCGATTCGGCTTGAAAAAGACGTACGCCCAGGCTGCGGCTAAGATAGGAAGATCCATAGCCACACAGACGGACACATTGACCCCAACCCCTCCTCCTCCTCCAACTCAGAAGAAAACACCAAATCCGCCCAAGAACTTTCCTCCAAAGAAACCAGAAAGCCATGTGGTCATGCTAAAAAACAGATTCTCTGTGCTCGCTGATGAGAGCATGGAGACCGAACAGCATGTCCAAACCAACACTCCGGGAGAACCCGGAGTCACCATGTCTGATACAGGTTCTCCTCAGAGAACCCAGTCAGACACCCCAACCTCTACTGAATCAGCGGTTGACAAACTCCCTAAGGGGAGAACTCAAAACGGAGAGGATGCCCGAGGTACGGGAGGTGGATGTAGCCTCCGCTCTAACCAGAGGAATCTCTCCTCTCCAGAGAGAAGAACTCCCTCCAGGAGAGGGGTGTCCTCCTTGTGACAAAAATAAATTTCGCCCACTTATGGTATCACTCGGTAAGAGGGATTTAATTAATTTATTTTAGTGTTCCATTTTATTCACGTAAATTTGGCACACCTACAACAAAAGGCCCTATTACCACCTCCCCCCCATACCTCTCGCCAGACTTCGACGTCATCTTGGGCTTTCTTAGGCTAACACTTCGCAAGTCTAGCTATCAACAAAGGCCACTTGTCGCTAATCTGCCCTTGACCGGGGATAGTTCAAACATTCAACTATGTTTAGCCGACTATCGTATCTCCACGTTGGGCCCATCCTGTGTGAATTATTCCTTGGTTTGCGATATCTTCTGCTCTATCTTCGTTCAAAGAGACAACCCGCACCACCACAGGTCGTGTCCCTCCCGATGTTGACCACCTTTGCTCTTTTAAGTGTTTATCTATACACATGAAACACGCGGCAAGGTCAAGCGATAATCTGATTGCCTAAGGACGGGCAGTCTAGACACGAGGCGGCCCGTGTTTGCTTATCTTATCGATACACGAGGTCAAGCGGAAATCCTTTCTCTAGGCAAATCAGGTAGTCTGTCACATTGGAAAGTATGTCTTTCCCCTTTAGCCCCACCTCCTCACCCACGTGTGCAAAAGAGATAGAATTTCCTATTTTCTTGTCATTCTCATTCTGAGGAGCTGAGAGAAAGGATACACTTCTCTGTTTTGAGCTTTACGAGCTTTCGCTTACTATATTCATTTCATATCTTTTCCTTACTATTGGATTGGTGGAACGTGCTTTTATATGGTTTGTGTTTAATGACCTCCTATCTAGTGTATTTATATATTTGTGCATTTATTTAGTGCATTATATTTGTGTACATATTTGTGTATTTCTTATCTTGGATTATGTAAGTAGTCACTTTATGTATCATATTTTATTATCATGGCTTGTACGACTAAATAGTCAAAGTCATCCACTTTATCTGGACTAGAATTAATAACAATTCTTGCCACATGTGTTTAGCTGTTACTTACTTAGACTTAGGTCCTCCCGCGCCGTTCGGCACATTGGGCGGCAAGCTGTCTCCATAATGATCTGTCATTGGCAATGTCTGAAGCCTCCTCCCATCTGGTGTCCACTGTTTTGAGGTCCTCCATGAATGTATGACGCCAAGTTATACGAGGACGTCCCTATTTGCGTTTTCCTCGTATTGGCCTCCATGTCATCGCAATTCTTGGTATGCGTAATTCATTTTGTCGTAGAACATGTCCCGCAAACCTCATGCGACGTTCTGTCACAACCTCACTGAGTGTTCGACTCCCAGTTCGGCATATGATTTCCTTGTTTGAGACCCGATCTGTGTAACTGACTCTCAGAATCCGTCTCAGCCATTTTTGTTGAGCCACATTTAGTCTCTTCTCAATTTTGACAGATGACTTCCATGTCTCACATGCATATGTTGCAGTTGGAATGACAATTGTGTTGAGAAGGTGTATTTTTGTCTCGAGTCCAATGGCTTGGCGTGTCCAAATAGGCTGCAGCCTTTGGAAAATGCTCCCTGCCTTTCCTATTCGGCACACTACATCATGGTATGCATCCCCATCATTTGTTATGATGCTGCCAAGGTAAGTGAACTTGTCCAACTCTTCAAGCGTTGACTCGCCAAGTCTGACAGGGGCACCCTTTGCCTTATAACCCACTCGCAAAATTTTTGTCTTATCCAAGTTTATGCGGAGGCCAATTTTGGGTGCCTCTCTATCTAGGCTCTCCGTCATTTCTTGTATACTTTTATTTGTCGCCCCGAGTAGTGCAACGTCATCGGCGAAGTCCAAGTCCGTCATTCGGTTTTGTTCACACCATGGAATACCAAAGGCAGTCTGGCTCATTGCTTTCCTCATTATGTAGTCGATGGCTAGGAGGAAAAGGAAGGGAGATAAGATGCACCCCTGTCTCACACCTGTCTCGATGCTAAAAAACTCTGTGGTTCCTCCTTCTGTTTTAATGCAGCAACTAGACTGACTGTGTAGGTGTCGTAGGATCTGGACAAATTTTTCTGGGATGCCGTATTCTCTAGCTATTTTCCATAGTGATTCTCGGTGGACACTATCAAATGCTTTCTTAAAGTCTACGAAACTGATCGCTAGCTGTTGTTGGTACTCAAGACTTTGTTCTATGATATTTCGTAGAACGAAAATCTGCTCTGCACAAGATCTGCCTCTTCGAAATCCTGCTTGTTCTTCTCTGAGCCTCTCAT
The DNA here is from genome assembly GCA_021533235.1 of Biomphalaria straminea. Classification (NCBI taxonomy): domain Eukaryota; kingdom Metazoa; phylum Mollusca; class Gastropoda; family Planorbidae; genus Biomphalaria; species Biomphalaria straminea. The sequence continues at coordinate 14,363,984 of JADKLZ010001913.1, forward strand.
CTACAGACTGTTGAAGCCGTCTTAACAAAACAGTGCTGAAAATTTTGCCCGGGACAGAGAGGAGAGTAATTCCACTCCAGTTGTTGCAATCTGCCAAGTTGCCCTTTTTTGGAAGCCTTACAATGACTCCTTTTTGCCAGTCCTCAGGGACTTTTGAAGTTCGCCAGCAGAGATTTAAGAGATCAGTCATTCTGTTAACAATGCACTGACCTCCATGTTTTAGCATTTCTGCTGACACCATGTCTAGCTCTGGTGCTTTGTTGTTCTTTAACACTGCAATGGCCATGGTAACTTCCTCTGCAGTTATTGGGTCTGTCTTGACCTTGAGATCATTGTCCGGAGAGGGGTCCCTGAATGTGTAAGTCAGGTCTGGCGAAGGTTGGTTAAGGGTCTCTTTAAAGTGCTCGATCCATCTTGCATCCTGCTCTTCTTTCGTTAGCAAAGTTTTGCCTTGCTTGTCTTTTATCGGTGCTCCGTGTCCACTCTTTGCTCCAGTGAGATATCGGACAATACGATGGAGCGTTTTTGTGTCGTTTCTGCTTGCGGCTGCTTGCGCCTCTTGACCCTTCTGTTCAATCCAGTCACGTTTATCTCGCCGACAGCTTCTCTTTACTTTCAGGTCTGCTTCCCTATAAGCTTCTTCCGCTAGGCTGCGATCCTGTGTTTCATTTTTCTGATCTCGTCTAAGTTTGGCCTCTTTCCTCTCATCGACCAATTTCCATGTTCTGTCTTGTATCCACCGTTCCTTGTATGAACCTCGCCTCCTTCCAATAATTTCTTCAGCGCACTCAATAGTGGTATCTCTAAAGTTGGCACACTCTTCTTCAAGGGTCAGTATATCTGCAAGCAAGAGCCTCGAAGCGGTTCTGTAGTTTCAGTTGGAACTGTGCTGCAGTATTGCAGTCTTTAAGCTTGTCTATTTAAATGGGCGGGGTCGTGTGGCTCGTTTTGGTTGGCGTTTCAGTCGGAGCTTACATTTTCCACTGACAAGGTAGTGGTCTGAGCTAATATCCGCTCCTCTGCGGGTCCGCACGTCTAATAGAGATGACCTCCATCGTTTGGAGATGCAAATGTAATCTATCTCGTTGAAGGTCTCTCCATTTGGTGACCGCCATGTTTTTTTGTGAATTTGTTTGTGCTTAAAATATGTGTTTCCAATTGAAAGGCTGTTGGATGCGCAGAGAGAAATCAGGCGTTCACCGTTATCACTGATGTCTTCTGCAGAGCCATATGGTCCCATTACATATTCAAAGCCAGTTCGGTTAGGAATGATTTTGGCGTAGCTGTTAAGCTACTATTATTTATCGTTGATAAATCATCGCTCAGCTCGAGCCCTTTTTCCATTACTGATAAATTCCTTGACCGGGAACTACCATAATATTTATGTAACATGTATCATTACCAAGTATGTATTTACGCTTATTCCGTGACAAGGAATGCCGTGACTATTTCTATATTCTATTTTATCGGCCAATTGGCCAGACTCATTACTTAGGTAAAACCATGTATACATTATCTTATTTATCTTATCCAATTAATATCTTATCTCTGTTGATCGCCTTGATTTTAAATGGCGCACTGACCCTGCGCTCAGGATAGACTTGAATTATTTCCCCTTGTATTGAATTTTAACTTCTAGAGATTGTGTCTCTTGACCGGGCATTATCTCCATTCAACCGTACTCTATTGTTCAGGCCACACGGCCAGATGTAAACAATGGCCACCTGGTCACTGACCATCAGCCATCCCCCCTTTTCCCTTTCATCTCGTTATTCTGGCTACTCGTAATGATCTCACCGTGACAAGGTGCGTCTTAATATTTAACACTACTTGTAGTCTCCCCTGACGGAATACAATACTATGTATTAACTCCCTTTAATATTTGTGAAACTAAGTTATAGTTTCAAATATTATATTACTGTTGGTTATCTCCTTTCGTGAGACTTAACCATTATTATTATTATTGTCTCCCCTAATGAGATGTTATGTTTAATTGAATAACTCCTCTTACTATTGTGAAACTAGATTATAGTTTCTATACAACCTTCTGAAGATGTCCTTCATGGAAAGGCGTCTACTCCCAGCGTCATTGTGACAAGTAGGTCAAAGATGGTGGCCGTTTAGGTGTCTAGGGGAATTAGATATTTTGAGGACCTTAACTTGCACATAAGGACTACAGGCACAATGTTATGAATGCAGGCAACAAATACTTTTTATGTAAAACATATGTACAGTTTAATAATAAGAATGAAAATAAGTAAAAGGAAAAAGCTGTACAGTGTTAGGGCGGGCCTGATTATTTACATAAATGGGACTATCATCATAAGAAATGAGAAACAAGTGGTCTGAATGTCATTGGGCTTTGTTGCTTAGCTTTGAGTCCTATGCTGCTCTGGCGAGATCGGCGTGACTGATGCTGAGTTGTCTGTGGGTGCTCTGGCTTGATCGGTCCTAGCGCACGGGACAGTCCAACTATACGTAGCTGCAGGGGCGGATCTTCTGGCATGCGGTTGTTGGTCGGACTCTTCTGATTAGTGAGTAAGGCTGGTATCTCCAGATCTGGTGTCAGCAGACTGGTATCCGCGTTACAAAGTTAGGGCTTCTATTAGAAGTAGCCTGTAATAAAAGCTGCAACGAGATTCGTAGATCGACTTAGCCACAATGATGACACTAGGAGGTAGACGCCTTTTCATGAAGGACATCTTCAGAATGATTAAATAGAAACCATAATCTAGTTTCATAATAATAAGGGGAGTTAATCCAATAAATAATACATCTCATCAGGGGAGACAATAATAATAATGGTAATGAAGTCCCACAAGGGCGATAACACACAGTAATGTAATAATGATGTGAAGAAACTATATCTTAGTTTCACAAATATCAAGGGAGCTAACACATGGTATTAATTGAAATAGTAGAAATGGTATATCGTCAAGGGAGACTACAAGTGGCGTTAAATTGTAAGACACACCTTGTCACGGTGATATCATTACGAGCCGCTTGGATAGAGAGATGAAAGGGGAAGGGGGGGAGGAGTGGCTGACGGTCAGAGACCAAGTCGCTATTGTTTACATTTGGCCGTTGGGCCCGAACAATAGAGCACGCTTGAATGGAGACAGGGCTCGTTCAAGGAACGTAATCTCTAGAAGTTGAAATTAAATACAAGGGGAAATAATTCATGTCTATTCTGAGCGCAGGGTCAATGCGCCATTTAAAATCAAGGTGATCAACCGAGATAAGATAATGATATGATAAGACAAATAAGATAATGTTTACATGGTTTTACCTAAGTAATAAGTCTGGCCAACAAGCCGATAAATAGAATATAGTAAATAAATAATTACGGCATTCCTTGTCACGGAATGAGAGTAAAATATACTTGGTAATATGACATGTTACATAAATATTATGATAGTCCCCGGTCAAGGAATCTATCTATAATAATATAGTGGGCTCGTGGCGAGCGGTAATTTATCAGTGATAAATTTAGAGTAGCTAAAGAGCTAAATACATGTGGCAAGAATTATAGTGAATTCTAGTCCAGATAAAGTGGATGACTTTGACTATTTAGTCGTACAAGTCATGATAATAAAATATAATACATAAAGTGACTACTTACATAATCCAAGATAAGAATTACACAAATATGTACACAAATATAATGCACTAAATAAATGCACAAATATATAAATACACACAGTAAGAGGCCATTAAACACAAACCATACAAAAGCTTACCACCAGTCCAATATTATGAAAGATATGAAATGAATATAGTGAGCGAAAGCTCGTAAAGCTCAAAACAGAGAAGTATATCCTTTCAGCTCCTCAAAATGAAATGAGAATAAGACCATTCGCCATGTGTAGTTAAAAAGGCTAAGTTGGACAGGAAAAGGGATGGGCTTGCCATTACGCATATCCTGTCGCGTGGTCAAGGAGGCGGGGCTTCCCAGGTGTTTAGATCGTCCGCCATGCCTAGGAGAAGATTATCACTTGACCTTGCCGCGCGTTTCATGTATTGACATAAGGATGGGCCCTTATCGAATGATATCGCCAATATGGTCGGACGACAGACCGTTTGTCTTACGTGACAGGGATTAGTTGCGCGAGACAGACCTTGTTGTCGATTTGAAGAGGGTCCATTTGAACTGACCCGTTCCCCGAAGGGGGGTGCGGCTGGATGTTAGGTCAAGATATTCAGAGGCGTGTTTATCCTTGTCGATAAAGAATGTGCTAGACGGGTGTCAGATTAAGAAATTACATCGTGACACGGATGCCTAGAGAAAAAGGGGGTGGTGGTAATAGCTTTAGATAGTCATAAGGGCCAAGCTGAGGTGATAAAATAAGATAGCAAAAAATAAATTGGTTAAATGCCTAGACCGAGTGATACCTTAAGTGGGCGAAATTTATTTTTGTCACAGTCATCATTATGGCTAAGCCGATCTACGCATCTCGTTGCAGCTTTTATTACAGGCTACACCCACTTGGAAGCCCTGTCTACGTAACGCTGTTACCAGTCTGCTGACACCAGATCTGAAGATACCAGCCTTACTTTATACACACAAGAAGAGTCCGATCAACAATAACTTGCCAGAAGACCCGTCCCTGCAGCTACGTATAGTTGGACTGTCCCGTGCGCTAGGATCGATAACGCCAGCCCACCCACAGACAACTCAGCATCAGCCAAACCAGTCTCGTCAGAGCAGCATAGGACATAAAGCTAAGCAACCAGCCTAATGACACTCAGACCACTTGGTTCTCATATCACATGATGATAGTTTCAGTTTATATAAATTGTTAGGCCCCAACCTAACCCTGTACAGCATTTTACCTTTACTTATTTTTCTCTATGTAAATAAATTGTACATATATATAATTTACTAGTATTTGTTGCCTGCATTCTTAACGCTGTGCCTGTTAGTTTATGTGCAAGTCAAGGTCCTCAAATTATCTAAACCCCCTAGACACCTAAACGGCCACCATCTTTGACCTACTTGTCACACTCCTCTCCAACCAAGCAGAAGTCCAAAAAATAGCTCCAAGTAGGTAATTTAGAATAAGCCATGGATTCCAGAATTGTACAGTGGAACTGTAGAGGCCTCAAGGCCAATTACGAAGAAATGCAGCTACTGTTGGACTCTGAACTCCGCCTGAGTACACCTTATTGGGGTATCTTGCCGGTCCCAAGCCCGGGTAAAGGAAGAGGGGTGATCGTAAGGCTAGCAACCTCACATCACTAAACTATTGCTACAGAAACCGTAAACACACCAAACCAACTAGAACTTGGCCAGGAAGGTTCCTCTATGGAAGAGTTTATGACGTGTACTAGTGAAAGCCGTCTGGAAGCTAGCACACCGACAAACCTTCTGACAACCAAGACCTCAACCAGGATAGGGACCTGGAACATCAGAACCCTATACGATAGTGGCAGAATAAACGAAGTGGCAAATGAAATGAGAAAGTACAAAATCAAGGTTCTAGGCCTCAGTGAAACACGATGGAATGGAAGCGGTCTAAACAATCTGACAACTGGAGAAAGCATTATATATTCTGGACATGAAGATCTAGATCACGATAACACACTGGGAGTAGCACTTCTACTATCAAGAGAGACATCAAAGGCTTTGTTGATATGGGAGCCAGTTTCCTCAAGACTAATGTCAGCCAGGTTTAATGCAAAGGGAAGGAAAATAACCATTATCCAGTGCTATGCACCCACAAATGCAGCACCAGAAGAAGAGACAGAAGAATTTTATAACGTCCTTCAATCTATACTAGAAAAAGCACCTAAAAATGATATCAAGCTTATTATGGGTGACCTGAATGCAAAAGTAGGTACAAACAATGCTGGAAAGGAGCTCTACATGGGTAAACATGGTATAGGCACATGCAATGAAAATGGGGACTTATTTGCTGATTTCTGCGCATTCAATGATCTCATCATAGGAGGAACCATCTTTCCACATAAAAATATACACAAGACAACATGGATTTCCCCAGATGGTAAAACGGAAAACCAAATTGACCATTTTGCAATCTCCCGGAAATGGAGGAGAAGTCTACTCGATGTTAGGGTGAGACGAGGAGCAGATGTAGCTTCTGACCATCATCTACTAATAGCGACAGCAAGGATCAAACTTAAATCCTTTAAGGATTTTTCAGACAGACCACACTACAAATTCAACACCCAGTACTTGAAGAGCGAGGAAAACAAGGTACTCTTTAACTGTGAGGTTAAAAACAAATTTGTACTTGCTGGACTAGTGTCAGATGAAATCCTTGTGCAGCACTGCCTCACTCTCCAAGAGATATGGAAAAGCACATGTACAGATGTCCTAGGCAGGAAAACGAAACAACACAAGTAATGGTTGTCTGCAGAGACATGGGGCAAAATCCAGGAACGGAAAGAGCTAAAAGAAAAGATAAACCAATGCCAGAATGAAGAGCAAAAAGCTAACCTTAGAGCCCAGTATTTTGCAGTAAACAAGTCTGTAAGAAATAGTGCTTCCTTCATGAAATGACAGTCGATGCAGAAAAGGCAGCAGAGCAAAGAGACATGAAAAGGTTGTATGACATAACAAGAACCTTAGCAGGAAGAAATACCAACACCAACAAGCCAGTGAAAGACAAACAAGGAAAGATCATAACCAGTGATGTTGGACAGAAGGAAAGATGGGCAGAACACTTTCAAGAAATTTTGAACCGACATCCTCCTGAATCGATTCCGGACATACCCCCAGCAACAGAAGAAATGGTGTTAACACAGGTCCTCCTACTAAAGGGGAAATCATCAAGGCCATCAAGAATGCAAAAAGTGGAAAGGCGCCAGGCCCAGATGGTATACCAGTAGAGGCACTAAAAGCAGACCCCAAAATATCAGCTGAAATGCTGCACCCACTGCTATGCAAGATTTGGGAACAAGAACAGGTCCCAAAAATCAATCTGGAAACTGGGTTATCTAGTTAAACTACCCTAAAAAGGTGACCTTACCCAATGCAACAACTGGCGAGAAATCATGTTACTGTCAACCCTTAGCACGGTCTTAACTAGGATAATATTAGAATACCTGAAAGATGCTCTAGACAAAAGACTAAGACCAGAACAGGTTGGATTCCGTAAGGAGAAATCATGCACTGACCACATTGCTACACTACGTATTATCATAGAACAATCTATCGAGTGGCAATCTCCTCTGTACATGACCTTTGTTGATTTTGAGAAAGCCTTTGACAGTATTGACAGAGACATAATCTGGAGACTGATGAATCACTACGGAATCCCAACAAAATTCACCAATATCATTAAACAGTTATACGACGACTCATCTTGTCAAGTAATACACAATGGTAAGCTGACCAACCCTTTTCAAGTAAAAACAGGAGTAAGACAGGGATGTATGCTTTCGCCCTTGATATTTTTACTGGTGATTGATTGGGTCATGAGGCAGACAGTCTTAAATAATAAAAGCGGCATACAGTGGACACTAACACAGCGATTAGAAGACCTGGATTTCGCCGATGACATCTGCCTTCTCTCCCATACGCAACAAAATGCTCAGACCAAACTCACCAGACTCTCAGAAATAGCAAAAAAGACTGGACTTCTAATCAATAAAAAGAAAACAGAAGTTATGAGGATCAACAATAGACAAGAGAACCCAATCATGCTACAGGGAGAAAACATCCTTGATACAGACCACTTCACCTATCTCGGAAGCAGAGTTAGCAAAGACGGTGGAGCTGATGATGATATACTGATTCGAATAAATAAAGCTAGGTTTGCCTTCTCAACTCGTCAAACAATCTGGCGCTCCAAGGCAGTATCTCTACATAACAAGATAAGAATCTATAATACTAACGTTAAGTCTGTTCTCCTTTACGGTTCAGAAACTTGGAGAGTCACTAAAAGAAATACGGAAAAGCTCCAAACTTTTGTTAACAGATGCCTACGCCGGATATTAGGAATTAGGTGGCCAGAAAAGATTACCACTACCGATTTGTGGAACAAAACTAGACAAAAGCCCATAGCACAAGACATTACCAAACGAAAATGAAGCTGGATAGGACACACTCTGCGGAAACCAGCTACCAATGTTGCAAGGCAGGCTCTTGACTGGAATCCACAAGGAAAGAGGAAAGTAGGCAGAACCAAGCAAACCAAGCAAAGAGGTCAGTCATCAGTGAAGCTGAGGGTACTGGAATGACATGGGAGCAGATGAAGAAAGCTGCTCAGAACCGAGTTCGGTGGAGAGGTGTGGTTGCGGCCCTATGCTCCCCTGGGAGTACACAGGATTAAGTCAAGATGAACTCTGAGACTCCTGTAGCTATCTGCTTACAGGAAACATTTCTGAAAGACAGCATCAGTTTCCGAAGCTACAATGCTTACAACAGGATTGTTGAGCATGCAGAGAGAGCATCAGGTAGAGTCTGTATCCTTGTGAAGGACAACATCCACATGAGAGGGTAGAACTACAGACCACACTACAGGCCGTAGCAGCTAGGATAACCTTACACAAGGTTATCACTTGCTGCAGCCTGTATCTACCACCAGGCGCTCCATTGGACCCAGCAAGCATGGAGGACCTGTTGAGGCAGCTCCCTCGGCCATATACAATCCTTGGGGATTTCAATGCCCATAACACAATGCATCACCGACCTACTTGCACCCAGGAACTGGATCCCTCACTTGCATTGACCTCACAGTATGTGTCCCCGGACTTTTGGACGATTTCAAATGGTCAGTTAGTAATGACCTACGGGGAAGTGATCATTTCCCAATCATCATTACTAACAATCTCCCCTCATTGGGACGACTTCAGCTGTGGAAACTCAACAAAGCCGATTGGGAGCGATTCCAAAAAAGATGCTCAGAGGATATCACAGAAAGTATCCTCAATGAACAGAACCCGGCTGATATCTTTGCTATCAAGCGACTCGACATTGCCCGGAAAGTAGTCCCCATAACCTCCGCAAATCCAAAACGGCCCATAAACCATGGTTTGATACAGCCTGCAAAAGTGCTATTGGCGATAGGAAAAAACGACTGGATTCATTTATAAAGAACCCTTCCCAGAAAAACCTTAAGCTATTCAGGATTGTTAGAGCAATGGCTAGACAAACGATACGGTCAGCCAAAAGGAATTCCTGGAGAAGCTTTGTCGGCAGTCTGGATGCCAAAACTTCTGCTGGAGCGGTTTGGAAGGCAGTAAGGCGAATCAAAGGGAAAGAATCAAATGCAATAGGGCATTTGAAAAACCAAGGACGAAAAGCCACGTTCCCCAGAGAAATAGCTGACTGCCTTGCATTCTTAATAGCAGAAGAATCATCCACTGCACACTACACGCCAGAGTTCCAAAAAGTCAAAAGCAGGTAGGAAAGACATCCCATTGACTTCAGGTCACAGAATAATGAAGACTACAACAAACCGTTCTCGCTTGAGGAACTGAAGGAGTCGCTGCTGGACAAGTCACATGACACAGCGCCTGGAGAAGATGAAATCCACTACCAGTTCCTCAAGCACCTTCCCGAATCCTCATTGGCAGTCCTGCTAAGGGTCTATAACTGTGTGTGGCAAACAGGCGCTTTCCCAAGCAGCTGGAGGAAAGCCACAGTTATACCGATACCTAAACCGGGAAGAGACGGCTCTGACCCAGCTAACTATCGACCAATAGCACTAACAAGCTGCATTTAGATACAAAAAGAAAATTCCCGTTGTAAAAACTACAAAATTTTTAGGCCTCACCCTTGACTCCAAGTTTAATTTTCTCTCCCACACAAAGGAACTTTATGGAAATGTCAAAAGTCGTTAAACATACTTAGAGTACTCAGCCATACGGACTGGGGAGCTGACAGAGACACCTTGCTGCTGCTGTATCGAAGTTTAATTCGATCCAAGTTGGATTATGGATCCATGATATATGGAGCAGCAAGGAAGTCTTATCTGAAAATACTCGAACTAATCCAAAATGCTACCCTGCGTCTCTGTCTCGGCGCGTTCCGCACGTCATCAATCCCAAGTCTACATGTGGAGGCTGGAGAGCTCCCCATGGACATAAGGATGAAAAAGCTTGCAATGCAGTACATAGTAAAGCTAAAATCCAACCCCACGAACCCTGCTTTTGACCCCGTATTCTATCCCACAGATGCTGAACTATACATTCGAAGGCCTAACGCCATACAGCCGTTAGGCCTTCGAATGAAAGAATCCATCCAAAATTTAACCCCACCCATTGACCAAATTTCTAAAATAGAAACCCCACAAAATTCCCCTTGGCTAACTAATTAACCCAAATTAAGTTTATCCCTTCTTAATTTTAAAAAAGAAAACACAGACCCAACCCTATTACAAGTTCACTTTAAAGAAATGCAGGAGAGCTACGGAGATTGTGGCACCATCTACACTGACGGATCCAAAATGGATGGAAAGGTCGCGTGTGCCTGCTTCTTTCGGAGCAAAACAATCTCCTGTAGACTCCCTGATGGATGCTCCATATTTTCGGCCGAATTGTATGCACTGTCGCTTGCACTTATGGCCGTTAAAAAAGCATCAGTAAGGAGAAAATTTATAATCTGCTCCGACTCCAAATCTGCATTGCAAGCTTTGGGGCGGATGAAGACTGACATTCCATTGGTACATAAGTGCCTAAAGCTGTTGGACCAAATAACAGCCAGCCATAGGGATGTCACCTTTATCTGGGTCCCCTCCCATGTAGGCATAGAGGGAAACGAAGCCGCAGACAGAGAAGCAAAGAGAGCCCTAAACCAAACAGTGACAGGAACCCAAATTCCCTACTCGGACCTGAGACAAAGTATTGCTGCTGCCACCTATCAAGAGTGACAGGACCGATGGAAGGCTGAGACTCAATCAAGAGTGGCAGGACCGATGGGAGGCTGAGACTCACAACAAACTCAGGCAGATCGTGGCGGATGTCCGGTGGCGGCCCACATCTAAGGGTCTGACAAGGCGTGGTAACACGACCATGTCTAGACTTAGGATTGGCCACACCTACATCACACACTCTTTTGTGCTGAAGACAGAGCAGCCCCCACTTTGTGAGTGTTGTGACTCTCGCCTCTCTGTGGAACATATCCTTATTGACTGCCCCAGATACCAGGATGTCAGGGAGAAGTTTTTTATAGCCACTGACTTACAAATACTGTTTGATACTGTTGACACTGGGAACATACTGGGCTTTATTCGGGAGGTGGGTCTGTCTGCGAGGATCTGATATCTGAATCTGTAGACACGTACTATATACACTAAATTTTTATCAAATATTTAAATTTTTACGTGTACTATTTTAACTTTAAATAGACCTTGATTTTAATAAGTTAATTGTATGGACATTGACCTTTTTATAGAGGGAGAGTAGTTCTTAAGGGACTGCGGGCACGACATGGCCTATACTGTGCCGATGTGCCTAAAACTAAAATTAAATTTAATTAATTAATTAATTAATAACTAAAAAAAATAATTATGTAATGATTTAAAATCATTGTATTGCAAACCCATGCATTGATAAGGTAGGCGCGATTGCTGAGCGGTAAAGCGCTTGGCTTCTGTACGGGGGTCCCAGGTTCAAATCCTGGTGAATACTGGAATTTTTTTTCGGGATCCTTGGGCGCTTCTGAGTCTACTCAGCTCTAATGGGTACCTGACATTAGTTTGGGAAAAGTAAAGGCGGTTGGTCGTTGTGCTGGCCACGACACCCTCGTTAACTGTCACATAAAAAACTTGTTTATCTGTAATTCAAGGTCATTTCTCCCGGCTAACAAAGAAGTAGGTTATTTTTAGACTTGGACATTTGTGCAGAGATAACGTCACCTAGATGCATGAATCCGATTGGTTGAAAGGTATAGCTCAAAGCGAGGCTGGCGTCTAAATCTATGCTAGAAGATTCTGGAAATATTTAGTGTATGCAGAGTCGTTCTTGTGAGCGGATGTGTTTTTAATAGCTCAGTATTTTATATAAGAAAGATGCCTATGTCTTGTATTTCATTTTATTGAATCATATCGTGTACATAGCTGTACTTATGTTGAGTTTGAATAAAGTTCCAGTGTTTTATTTCATCGAAGAATTCATTCTATTTGTATCCTAGATCGTCTTTGTTCAAAATAATATATTATTCAAGTCATAGTCCCCGGCAGCACAAAACTACTCTCCTGTCAGCCAGCAACTTCTTATTGCATCTCAAGGAAAGCTAGTGACGTCATTCATCATTAGGAGAGCTTGTGACATTAACCATAGGCCACAGAATCAGATGACCGTTACATCATCTGCACTATAGACTACAAGGTCTGAAAGGGGAACTTTGCTTTTTTTATGCATTGATACAATTGTTCTTTTATAATAGATGCAGATCTTAGAAATTTTTTACAAAATAATATATGAATATTAATAAATTAAATATATGCATAAAATTTTCTTACTTGGCTATAGATAGCAATACTATGAATCAGATTTATTTATAAATAATAAAATTGGCAATGGCAAAGCGCAGGCTGATCTAAATTTCCAATTAGGTCTATTAAGTCTATAAACAGAAACATGTCAATGGAAAACATAAAATTTTTATTGAAAGAAGTCTCAATAGGAAACATACATAACATAATAAAACATTAGACTTAGACATTACAATTCATTACATTAATGATTAATTAAATGCTAGGAGAGATAGTGCTCAGTCTCAGTAATAGTTATAGACTTATAGCCACTATAACTTATACTAGTTATAGTCATAGTAGATCAAGTAACTACTATAACTAGATCTAAATTATTATCTTTATAACTAGATCTATATTATACTTAATTATATTTTTTAGATCTAGATCTATAACTATATAATTATATATATTCTAGAAAATAGATCTAGTATCTAGAGACAGGGTAGACTAGAGTTAGAGTGAGTCAGTGACTAGACTTTATTTAGTAAAAAGAGTTGATATTTCTTAATATTAATAATAGATCTATATATTAAAGCAAAATTCTTTACCTGCAGCTATACAGGAGCACACAGATGTTTAATAAAAAGCAGAAAAATGTAGATCTAGATCTATAGATAAGAAGCAAGGCATTAATCAGGATTTGTCAAGCAACGAAACTTGCTAGAAATATAATGAACACGTTTATTTTTCTCGGGAACAGCGGCCATTATAGAATATAGGGTAAATGTCAAAAGGATTCTGCATCTTCTAGTTTATTCTCCTCACTATTATTAATTAAATGTAGTCTCCAAATTACACAGATCTAAATATTTATTGGTAAATGTTAAAAAAGTTAGTAAAATTTGTAACTAAAAAAAAATTAATTAAACTAGGATTTTAACTAAACTTCTTTTTCTAAATTAAACTTTGGCCTTAACTATTTTTTTTAGTTAAACTAAAATTTAGCAACATTTTAGTTAACTTTTGCCCATCACTAAATATAAATGCTTACATAGTAGTGAAAAATGGGTAAAACTGTACACAAAATACCATACATGAAAATATAGAAAGATGGTTGAAGCAATACATGACTATTCTCTGAAAGAATTGAGAATAAAATGTGACAACTTGGAGACAAGAAAAAATTCAAATGTAGTGTCATGTACAAAATTATTGAAGACTTGGTAACAAATATTCCAACTAACAAAATGCTTATGAAAATTAAACTCGAGATTGTATGCATGAATAGAAAAAAAATGAGACAATGTTTGTCATGAACAACAGCAAAAATTTACAAGACATAATATTTAATAGAACATAAAGTAATTGGATAATTAAATCTTGGATGAGTGACTTCTCTCTATGGTACTTGATACTGAAATAAAATATATGCTAACACAAAACTGATATGGTACACGTGTGGATAGAGAATGTACACAAAATTATGTCATGAATTAAATACATCTTGAAAGTGTGTCAGCGAAGACATTCTCGCGTCCTGGGATTGTCTTGACCTCAAACTGGTAGTCTGTAAGTTGTAGACTCCAACGAGTTAAACGACTGTTTGCCATTTTCTTTGAGTTCAAGAATGCGAGTGGTTCATGGTCTGTTAGTAGTGTGAAATGTGGACCTAGTAGATATTTGGTGAACTTGGCTATGGCCCATACAATGGGAAGACATTCACGTTCAATAGTTGAGTATCGGGTTTCAGCTGGTGACAGCTTCCTGCTGATGAAAAATACTGGGTGCAAAGTTTCTTGGTATTTCTGCATTAGGCATGCTCCTATGGCTGAAGATGAGACATCGGTGGCGAGGTAAAAATGTTTTTCTGGATTCGGAAGCACGGGCGGACTGGGTGTCAAAATCGGCCCGGGCATTTCTACACAATCAGGCCCATAAATTTCATATTATATTTGTCTTCTAAATCATTATGTTTTGTTTGAGCATCGCTAACGGTACACATGCATACAGAAAGACCTATATTTTTTATAGGAAGTATAGGCCTTATGTTACTTTTTAATTGCTAAGTGTGTAGCCACTAAAAGGATGACTCCTACTAGATCTAGTAACACTGTCTACGGATGTAGGCTATAACATTATTTCAGAAAATTAGTTAGATTACACTGTATAGAGATTTTTAAACACGACACATAGTGGGCCATTTTATACGAGAATAATTTAAAATCTTTAAAATTTAATACATAGTGGCATCAATGTGACCCTTCGGTGGCCTTAAAGGCCCATTTGGGTACCGGCCCACCGGGCATTTGCCCGAATGCCCATATAGCCAGTCCGCCTCTGTTCGGAAGCTTGAGTATAGTGTCTCTGGAGAACGTAGCTTTGATGTTCTCAATCGTGTTATGTAGCTCTGTAGACCATGGAATATTTGTGGGTTGACCTTTCTTTGTGAAGTCGATCAATGTAGATATGAGTGCTGTGTAATTTGGTATGAAATTTTGTAAAAATTACACAGACCCAAAATGATGTCTAAGATGCGTTGAATAGTGCTATGTTGTGGTCTGAGCGAATTGTAGCTGACTTGGTAACCTAGGAAGGATACCTCGGTGTGACAAGTAGGTCAAAGATGGTGGCCGTGTAGGTGTCTAGGGGGTTTAGATAATTTGAGGACCTTGGCTTGCACATAAACTAACAGGCACAGTGTTATAAATGCAGGCAACAAATACTTTTTATGTGAAATATATGTACAGTTTAATAATAAGAATGAAAATAAGTAAAAGGTAAAATACTGTACAGTGTTAGGGCGGGGCCTAATTATTTACATAAATGGGACTATCATCATAAGATATGAGAACCAAGTGGTCTAAGTGTCATTAATAATAATAATCTTTATTGTCCGTAAGGAAATTTGTCTTACAATTTCTGCATTATACAAAACAAAACATTATTTTAAAAAAATGTACATTCACACCAGACTCACTCACAATAACCACATGAAAAGTTTACATTAGATTGGTTCTATTTAATGATCTGATTGCCAGAGGAACAAAAGAGTTTTTGTGTCTGTTTGTCCTTGCTATCGGTGTCTTGTATCTCTTTTGTGATGGTAAAATAGCAAAATCCTGACCCAAAGGGTGATTTTTTATTTCTAGAATCTTCTTAGATTTTGTGAGGATGTTTGCCTCAAACAGCTGCCCTAATGGGGTTTGCTTTTTGCCAATGACCTTACCAGCAGCATTTAGGATTCTCTGGAGTTTATTTTTATTCTTAGTGCTTAGATTGCCATACCAGGCAGTGATATTAAAATGTAAAATATTGCCGATGTGAGAGTGATAAAACATAGCCAAGGCCTTTTCGCTAATATTAAAAGAGGACAGTTTTCTCAGTAATCGTAGTCTTTGCTGCCCTTTTTTGCTGATATAATCTGTGTTTGCTGTAAAATTTAATTTATTGTCTAGGATAGTACCAAGGTATTTAAAAGTTTGCACTATTTCAATGGTCTCTCCAGCTACAGTTACAATATCATTTTCCTTCTTTTCCCTACGAAAATCGATAATCATTTCTTTGTTTTTTTTTACATTTAATAATAAAAAATTATCTTTACAGTACCTTTCAATGTGGTCTATTTCTCTAAAATACTCGTTTACGTGTGAACTCTCTGAGAGCAGGGCAAGAAGAGCCGCATCATCAGTGAATTTTGTGAAAGAGCAAAAAGGACTATGGGATTGAAAGTCATTGGTGTACAAAATGAGCCATAATGGCGATGTCACAGCCCCCTGGGGCGCCCCTGTGTTAACTATGCGTGCATTTGATATAACATTGTTTACCCTAACCCTCTGAGGTCTCTGGGTCAAAAATTCATTAGCCCATAGGATGATATATGGACTAATCTTCAATGCTTTCATTTTTTCAATGAGTAAATGAAGTTGTATTGTATTGAAAGCGGATGAAAAATCAATGAAAAACAATCTTACATAGGTGTTTGGTAAGTCTAGATGTTTGTAGACACAATTTAAAATATTTAGAATAGCATCGTCTACACCTTTACCTTTTTTGGTAAGCAAATTGTAAAGGGTCCAATTTATTACCCAGATCATTTAATAGAAACATTTTCACAAGTTTTTCCAAACATTTAGACACAATCGAAGTAAGAGAAACAGGTCTAAAGTCATTCATTTCCTTTGGTTTGGACACCTTTGGTACTGGTACAATTATGGACGACTTCCACACAGACGGTATCTCGTGGTTTAGTAATGAAGTGGAAAAAATCTCTAGGAAAGGTTCAGCTAGTTGTTCAGCACATTCTTTTAAGATTCGCCCTTGTATACCATCAGGTTCAGCAGCTTTCATTGGGTTGACGTTTTTGAAAATGTTGCAGACTTGCTCTTTAGTAATCGCTATTTCTAAACAGTTGTCAACTTTGACATCCTCAAGGGCTTTGATTCTTTGATAACTAAAGTTGTTAGTGTCGAAACGACAATAGAAATCATTTAAATCATTGCATAATATTTTGTCGTCTCTTGAGGCAAGATTGCTTTTAGTTTTGACTTGTGCTCCAGCCATTTGGTTCATGATTCCCCACGCCTGTCTCATGTCACTTGTCTTAATTGAGTCTTCCAGCTTGGTGCGGTAGTTTCTCCTCCCTTCTTCAAGAGCGACATTGAGATTACGTTGTGCTCTTTTCATTTCCTGCCTGTCGCCACTCATATATGCTCTTCTCTTTGTAATGATTTCACGTTTTATTTTTGCAGTGACCCATGGTTTGTTGTTGGGGTATATCTTGATGCTTTTAGTACTGATACACGTGGTTTCACAAAATTGTATATAATTTGTCACTGCTTCGACCCATTCTTCCAGATTTGACGTTGTCTCTTTAAACAAATTCCAGTCGGTGCAGTCTAGACAACCCTGTAGTTTGAGAATGTTGTCTTGAGTCCATTCTTGCACAGTTTTTTGAATGACTTTGCCCGCTTTTTTTCGTGCGGTAATTAGGCAGCAGTTGTACTGTTTTGTGGTCCGACGATCCTAGTGGTGGCTTTTCACGAGATGCGAATGCTCCTTTGATGTTAGAGTAACATAAGTCCAGAGTTCTTTTCTCTCTTGTTGGACATGAGATGTGTTGATAGAAGGTCGGTAGGTTAACCTTCAAGGTGCATTTATTAAAATCACCCAATATAACTACTGGTGCGTCCGGTGACCTTGTCTGAAACTCATGCACTACGTCAGCGATGATTGCAGCTGCAACTTCCGTCTTGGCTGTAGGCGGAACATAAACCAGGACAATGTAAATAACACCAAAGTCTCGGGGCAAATAAAAAGGTCTCAATGAGAGCGCCAGTAGTTCTAGGTCAGGACAGCACATTTACTGTCTAACCGTGTAGTTGTTACAGTATTTGATGTTGATGTATACACACAGCCCCCCGCCTTTCTTCTTCTTAGATGCAGCCGTTCTGTCAGATCTCACAAAGGAGAAACCATCAATAGCAATCAGATTGTCGTTGTCATCCTCCTCTAACCATGTCTCACTAAACGCCAATAAACAACTTTCCCTAAAAACGTGGTCGTAACGTACATGGGCACATATCTCATCCACTTTGTTTCTGATTGAGCGGACGTTAGATAGAATAATCGTAGGAAGTGGTGGGCGAAAACCTCTTCTTCTCAGTCTTTGCCATAGTCCTTTTTTCCCTCTTTTCCTTGTACTAACAGACGAAGGGTATAGACAATGTATGTGTGCATAGCATGGTGGAAGAGGCTTCCTCTTTGAACGAAGTTTGAGGAGTTGGTCTCTACTATAATGGATAGATCTAGAACTAGATAGGCCGCCATCTTGGGTCGCCATTTTCTTCTTTTAGTTGTATTAGTAGAATAAATAAAGTTTAACAAATCTAGATCTAGTACACAAGTAATGTAAATACTTATTTCGGAGCCCACCTTGAATAGCAGAAGTCATCATCTACAGTACTAATAACAAATAAACATTTAGAACATCCATCAAGGCAATAAAAGAAATCAATTTGAATGCACAAATTGCATGTCGCCACAGTGCAGCGCCATTTTGAAAAAAAAAAAAAAAGTAAGTATGATGTTATGCTCAAAAGTTAAAGTTTTGCCTGGGATATCTGTAAATATTTCTGAATGTTCTTTGAGAATGTTAATCAGTTCTTTTTGTCTTTGCGGTGGCAGTGAATTAAGTTTGATGTGTTCTGTTGTCACAGATTAATAAACTACTGTAGACTTTACAATTTAACAATAAATAATGTAACGAGACTTGTCTTCATTAAGGTAGACATTAGAGAACTCCTTTATTTCCGCTCTATCTTTTACGTTCACTCAAAACATAAACAATAAACAATGACGTAATATAATTAATATTAGCACATCCTTCCTTTTAAAGTTCTTAATAGAGCCTACTGATATCTAGAAGGAATCTTAACAACTCGGCCGCTTCTGGTTGTTTTGACTGGCACGACAAGTTCTCTAGACGTTGGTCTATAACTGTCTGTTTCGGTTGTTCTAACAGTTTGTTGTTCATTGTCTTCGTCAGTATCATAGTACCCAGAGATGTCTTCATCAAAACTCTTGTTTAAAAACCGTTGGTTTCTTCTGTAGGTTTTTCCATCATTTGTCTTTATGATATAAGATCTGGGTGATGGATGTTTCTTAATGACGACAGCTTTCTGCCATGTTTGTCCTAGACGCACTCTCACCTTCTCTCCGACAGAATAATCTTTAGGTAGTCTTGCTTTTGCATCGTATTTTACTTTGCTTTTCATCTGTCGTTCGTTGAGTAATCTCTCTGCATTTTCAGCTATCGATGGTTCAAATAGTTTGGGATCAGTTGGAATTATGTCCCTGAGTCTTCTACTCAATAGCAGTTGTGATGGTGAATACGGCAGTCCACTTATTGGAGTATTTCTATACTCGAGCATAGCTAGATATGGATCTTTCCCACTTTTGTATGCTTTGTTGAATATCTGCTTTACGATACCAACATACACCTCACTTTGACCATTTGATTGAGGGTACCTGGGACTTGATGTGGTTATCTTGAAATTCCATTCAGAAGCAAACTCTCTATATTGATAACTGTTGAATGGCATATTGTCGCTCACTATTTCTTCTGGTATGCCATGTCTAGCAAAAATACCTTTCAGTGCTCTGATAACACATTCTGCTGTTTTGTTCTCCAGTCGTTTTATTTCAGGGTATTTTGAGAAATAGTCCACAACTAGCAAATAATCATTGTTTCGCCATTCAAACAAATATGTCGCAACCTTTTTCCATGGTTTGTCTGGTACAGCATGAGGTAACAATTTTTCCTTTACATTGTTTCTTTTGAACAGTTTAACATCAGCTTCAGTTTTGCGACGAATTTCTTTTATCTTCTGATTACTTCCGGGAAACTTTCCTGTTGCGCCATAATTTTTTTTAATCATGTCCTCATCTGATCTCGATTTCTCTTGAGCACGTAATAGTTTATCATCTTCATGCAATTGAGAACCTGACTTTGGTCTACTAGTTGTTGTTAGTTGATTTCTCGGCATCAACTCTCGTGGAACTTCATTTTGTCGCTTGACAATATGTACTTCGACGTTTTCTTTTGCTTCGATTAGTCTTAAAGCATTAGATGTCTTCATACCTAAAACTGGGTTTATTTCTTTCTTGATCACATAAAGATTATCTTTAACTTCTACATCGCCGACTTTAAATGTGACCGATGTAACTCCCTTCAGTTCTAATGCTTCATTCCCTAATGCTCGTAGGGTAGTATTTGAATGTTTTAACTGACTTTCAGTTTCTAAAGTGTTCCACGTTGACTCTGATACCACATTAGCTTGTGCTCCTGTGTCAATCTTCATTTTGACTATCTTTCCCATAATATTGACATCAACCATCCAAACTCTGACAATGTTGTCAGTTCCAATTGCCTCAAACCATAACTCATTTGCTTGACTTTCATCTTCCAGTAAATCAACAGCCTTGAAATATTTCGAACGACATTTTGCAGCGAAATGATTTCTCTTTTTACATTTTCGGCATGTCTGTCCGAATGCTGGGCAATTGTGTTTTCCATGCGATCTACCACAAGATCTGCAATCTTTAATGGTACTTGTTCCATGGTTCCTTGCCATACTCTCGTGTGAGTTTTTAACTGGCATTCTGTCTTCTGACCTCTTTTCTTTACTAGCAGCATCTATTTGTAGTCCTTTCATATCCACTTTCATATCCATCATTTGGTTCTGTGTATGCTCGTCAGCACGAATGATGCTTGCTGCTTTCTCTAAAGTTAAGTCTACGTCTCTCAGTAGTCTCTCTCTCACTCGATCCGACTGTATGCCACATACTAATAGATCTCTTATGAGTTCCTCACGAAGGTTATCAAACTTACATTCTTTGGACAAATTCTTTAAATCTGTATAGTACTGTTCAAACGTTTCACCGTCCTTCTGACTTCTTGTGAAGAATTTAAATCTGTCATAAACAGTGTTGGACTTAGGCATAAAATGATTCTGAAACCTTTCAATGAGTTTGTCTACAGTCTCATCTTCAATTACTTCAAAAGTATTGTAGATGTCTCGAGCGGGTTCACCGATTAGGTGTAGCAGTAAAGCTTTCTTTACTGGTTCAGGCTTCGTATCCTTTTCAGTGGCGACCATAAATAGTTCAAAACTTTGTCTCCATTTTTTCCATCTTTCAGATAGATTGCCGTCTAGTGACAACGGTTTAGGAGGATCGAATAATTCCATTATTCGTAGAGCATATAGATTCTAGATTCTATGTCTAGATGTCTAGATCTAAAACAATTCAAATGAACTAGTGATATACCACTTGATTACAAATAAAGTGTACTTTAAAAACAATTTAGAAGCCACTACCTTCCAGATCTGTCACAAGACCTGACACCAGATCACAAGATCTGACCCTTCTGACACCAGATCACAAGATCTGACCCTTCTGACACCATGTTCTGTTGTCACAGATTAATAAACTACTGTAGACTTTACAATTTAACAATAAATAATGTAACGAGACTTGTCTTCATTAAGGTAGACATTAGAGAACTCCTTTATTTCCGCTCTATCTTTTACGTTCACTCAAAACATAAACAATAAACAATGACGTAATATAATTTATATTAGCACATGATGTCTTGCCAGAATTCAGTTTGTTTATTAGTTGTCTGTGGTATAATGAGATCATCGAATTCAGACGTGTCATTTTCATCTTCTTCAGGTATGACTGCTAAACATGATATGGCTCTTTCAGTTTGTTCTGGACTTGTGGTATCTTCTGTTGTCGTATTGTATTTCTGTAGCATGTTAACGTGATAAATTTTCTTTTTGTTGTGGATGTCTATTTCATAGTCAACATCTGTTATCTTTCTGAGTATAGAGAATGGACCTTGCCATTTTATGAATAGTCTGTTGTTTTTGTCTGGTAATAACAGACATACTTGGTCATCTGTTTCAAATTGTTTGAGTTTTCTGTTTCTGTTGACTCTCATTCTGGTGTTTAAGTTTGCTATGGCTGTGGCTTCATTGGCTTGTTCACATGCTGATATGACTATGTTTCTGGTATCTTGCTTGAATTTTTGATGTCTGGAGTATGAATTGTCTTGACTCAATTTGGCTTGGTCAGTTAGAATTCTTGTACTATTGTTGGAGACTCTGGGAATATAGTCTTGATCTTCAAAGTTAGATAATGGACATTCGGGAATTGGAGGTGGACTTGTGAAAGGTAGGGATGGGCTTGTCGTGAATGGGGGTGTCCATGTTGGATGTTCGAACTCTTCGTCATTCTGGATTCGTGGTAACTCTTGATTGTCGCTAGTTAGTGAGATGGTAACTGGTTCTGTTTCATTTTGTATGGCATGAGCATTTGTAGTAGCCATGTGATCATTTTGGCTAGCTTGTTGAGGTGCTAAATGTTCTTGTTGTCTGTACATAGATCTGGTGATCACTGCATAGCATTTCTGACTTTGGTCTATGGCATTTGTCCAATCTATGAGTTCTTGAGGAGTGCATTCTTTAACTCCTTCTATGTTTCCGATGATTAGGTCAACTGGTAGGCTGCGTGCGACTAAGGCTTTTGTTTGACCACTAATGAAAGTGTAGTGACGTATATGATGGCTTCAGGTAGGTTGCTGACGGTTCCGTTGAAAGCAGTGGCTTGTACATGGTTGCCTGTGAGTCGGTTTGCGTGGACGAAACGTTCATGCGCAATCGTGGACGTGCTTCCGGTGTCGAGTAGTACTTCTACCTTCTTATCACCTACAAAGCCTGGATAAAATTTGAGTCCTTTTAATTTTGCCATAACCATCATTGTTGAGTGCTCATTAGAGTAGTTTCTGTTATATGAGCTTCTGTTTGGTGCATATTGTGGTCTGGAATCTTGGGAATGGCTTCTTTAGCGAGTTTTGTTATCTGGTCTGTATCTGCTAGATGATTTGTTGACATAGTATTGTTCTTTATTGTTGTATCTTTGATTTGTTGCTGTGGGCTTGTCAATATTTTGATCTCTGGAGACTCACTGTTTTTTTCAGCATTCGTGAGTTTGGTGACCCTTCTTATGACAGTAGGAACATTCTGTGGTTCTGCTAAGCATTGAGAAGCGAAATGCTCTACTTTGTTACATTTGTTGCACTTGATTTTGTCATCTTTTTGATATTTTGTATTTTTATCTAGTTTTCTTCCTTCGATTAATGGTTTGACTGGCTTGTTTGGGTAGGCTGCTTTGTACTGTCTGATGATCTTGGTTAATGTCTGGATATCTGTGGGATTTCTCTCGATGATGTATGATTGATGTTGTCAGTAATGATATGTTGTCTAAGTGCTTTGTAACTTTCTTCTACTTTGGCCAGAGACATCCATCTGTCAAACCACATTGACATATTGGACACAAAAATTTGAGGATCATCGTTTTGCTGTGGTCTTTCATTATAAAATTTCTTTCTGTAGTTGGCTAAGGTTGCTCCGTATTGGAGTAGTAGAGCTTCTTTAATATCGGAGTAACTGTTGCGTTCATTTATTGACAGTTGGGAGCAAATGTCGACAGCTTACCCTGTCAATAAGCTGAGGAGTGAGCTCGACCACTATGCTGTGCTTCTGGTAGACCGGATGTGGAGGCTATCTATTCAAATCTGATGAGGTATGAGTCCATGTTGTCAATGGTTTCATTGAAAGACGATATTTTATTCATTATTCTATATTTGTCGAATACATTTGAGTTCCCTTGGTTTGAATTGTTTTCTTTATTTTCCTTGCATTGTTTTTCATGCTTCATCTTTGTTATTTCATGTTGTCTTTGTTTTTCGGCGTCTTGCCTTTGTTTTTCGGCTTCTTGCCTTTGTTTTTCGGCTTCTTGCATTCGTTTTTCTTCTATTTGTTTATTTTCTTGTCGCTTTTTTTCTTCTGCTTCTCACTTTTTTCTTCAGCTTCTCGCTTTTTCTCTTCTCCTTCTCTATCTTCTCTACGCTTTGTCTCTTCGTATTCTTTTTCTTCTTGGCGTTCTGCCCATTGTTCCGGTTTAGGGATTTGCTTTTCTTTGGCTAATTCAATCAATTCAAAAACTCGTTGTGTTCTACAGCTGGAACTAGAAGCCATTTTTTATTTTATTTCATCTTTTACTTGAGCGAAAATGTTCAATAACTTGATTGTAGATCTATCTCGAATTGAATAATTTCAAAGTTCTTAATGCCTCAACTTGCTGGATATACTTTGACAGTAATATTGTATTTACTGGAGTCGCAAGCTTGATTGTTGATATTGATTGAACAATTGAGCTGAGTACTTTCTACTGATTGGCAGTTGGTCAATCTGGTCTTATGTAGACGTTGCCAGATGAGTAATTTATTTACTGGTCTTATTTACGATGCCAGCCAATTGATTTACTGGTCTTATTTACGTTGCCAGTTAGAATAATACTTCATAGGTCTTACTAGTACTGCCTATGTAAGTAAAAATGTGTATATTGGTCTTACGCCTTTTGCCAATTACATATAATAATAGATTTTGTGAGTTAAATGATAACTCTAACGAAGATCTTTTAAGAAGATAAATGTTAGCCAACTGACGTGTAAACACAGTAGTTCTATCCTTTGTTGAATAAAAAATGAAGTTCCTTATTGAAGAGTTTGGGAATTTGTCCTAGATTTTGATAAACTTTCGTTGAAGTGCCTGATTTATGCCGTAATAATTCGTCGGAGTGCCAATTTATGTCACGATCTGTGACGCCGGGGATTGTAATATTTGTAATAATATTGACGATGACGAGCTAGGATTCAACTGAGTAAAGCTTTGACTATAAAATACAAAATACAGGAACCTTTATTTGAATCCAACACAAGTACAGTTATGTACAAATATATATCAATGAAATAAGTAGTTGAACCATGGAACTATACCAGCTATGATCAGAGTGCCGTCGCGCATCTTTTTTCGCGCACCGTACGATTTGAAAAATCAGTGATGATGCCAAAGAAGAAATTTACTCGGCGAGCCACTTGGATCGACCTGCATTGAGAGTAAAACTTCCGTTTACTATATTTTATTAGATCTGTAGAAACTTTATCCATTTTCTGACTATCTGATAAAATAGATAAAATTCCTCTGAATAAGAGATCGTCACAAAAGTTATTTTTTAAGGCCACTTGGTAAAAAGAGATGTTTCCAGTACTTCTTCATTTGGGTATTTTACACAAAATCTGGAACCTTTTTTATGGATATTTCATCACTACCATCTGTCCCGCGTAACCAAATCCTTAACTTTTCCCAGTCAGTAGTTAATAACAAGATATCAAGAGAGAGGCAGTCCATTCTTTTTGCGTTGTCCAGACAGTTTTATTTGGACAACCCTTTTTTTCATGCTTCCTCAACTGTAGATCTAAAATCTAGATCTATATCTTGAAGGATGTTCTTTTTTACAGATAGTGTTGCTAAATTAGTAAATAAAATATGACCTAAATATCCGACTCATTTTTCGTTGCTTTACAGTATTGGGGAGTTCCTCCTGTTTACCAGCCATAATGGCAATAATGCTGAGTTGCAAAAGTAACAATTCATTTGTCTGATTTTGCGTATAGTGATATATTCATAACTAGCCTATATCTTTTATATAATAATAATAATATACATTTTTATTGGCATGTTTTAATAGAACCAAATGACTAATTAACGAGGAACTACCAAGCTGGGTATATTAATACTGGGTATTTTAAATTTCGAATGTGCATTTTTAAAATACCTTCATATTATAGATCTAGAGTCTAGATCTAGATCTAGAATACCTTAGTATGTTTATTTCAGAATCAGATCAGATGGGGTCTACTTGATTCAAATTAATGTATGAAGATCTAGATTGCATATGTGCTGTATTATAGATCTAATCATCTATGTATGGACCAGTGGCGTAGCTACACTATATGATGCCT
Source organism: Biomphalaria straminea (assembly GCA_021533235.1). Lineage (NCBI taxonomy): Eukaryota > Metazoa > Mollusca > Gastropoda > Planorbidae > Biomphalaria > Biomphalaria straminea. The sequence continues at coordinate 14,389,799 of JADKLZ010001913.1, forward strand.
GGTGCGGTGCCTCATCTTGATGCCCCCCCTCTCAAAAAAAAACAACAACAACTAACTTAATAATAACATTGCAAAACCTTACTTTTTAGTTCAAAATAATATGTATTCATTAATAAAATATTGTTACTTCAAAAAAATCACTTTTACATAAGTGAATTTTACGAGCTTTCTTGTTGGCAAAAGTATCAATAATTTTATCGAAATCAATTTTTTTCCACCAGCTCTTGTTCAATGGAAAAAATGGCCAAATTAGTGAGTCGTAAATTTGTCATCGTTGATCTCAAGTAATTCTTGATCAGTTTAAGTTTGGAATAACTTGCATGTAGCGACACTTACCGCAATAGTAAAAAATATGCGAATCATAATGACGATATTCGGGATTGAATCATCTAGCTGATATTTTTTTATAAAATTCAAGAGCTCAACAGGTCCTTTTTTTGGAAGTTCGGAGGCTTCTGATGAAACTGTGACAAACCGTTGAAGCTTCTTTCGCTCCAGCAGAAATTCGTTTTTATCGACGTCGCTAGGAGTACTATCGAGATTGATTTCGACCTGAGGATTTAATAGCTGAGAAGGCGACAAAAATTCACATCCATCTTCTACATCAAGAAGTTGCTTGAATCGGATGATTATTTCTTGAACAATCCTGTCCAAGGTAGAATAAATTTCCCTTCGTAGGTCTTCTTTGTGTGTAAGTATTGATTCGTCACTTTTCTCACCAGGCATCTTTTTCTTATCGCCAATACGTTTTTGAGGTTCTGTACTGATTCTCAGATCTAAACACACGCTTTCTCAAAGGTAATGCTGGCTTCAGCGATGTTATCTCGATTGCTACTTCAAAATGTCTCTATTTTTAGTTTGAGTGAACAGTCTCGAACAGACAATCCTTGTTTTTTTTAAGGTACACTTCCACATTAATAATTACAGGTAATACAGGAGCCCAAAATCCAAGATAGGGGAGAAAATTAAAAGACTGAAAAAAAAATATCCCTAACCATCTTGACGGCTTCTCCTCTGGCGCTCCAGCGGGTCTCAACTAAACGTTTAAGGCTAGTTCCAGTTTTTTTTATGAGGATATCCCAGCGGTGTGTTGAAGTTGAGAAAAAGGCGTGCAAACGAGCCAGTGTACCAAAAATGTCACCGAATTGAATTCAGCTTCAGCAGCTCGTATAACTGCTAAATTAAGAGAATGGTTTGAGCAGACAATAAATAGTGCTTTGGGATTGACTTCTACAATACGTTTTTTGACACCGCAGTTTTGGCCTTTTATGACCGCATTATCATAGCCTTGACACGCTGCAGTCCATTATGTCTTAGCCATCTGAACGCAGAATCATCTCAGCGATTCCATCAGAATGCTTAGCCTTTGTGTCGATGAAGTTAATAAAAGACTCACGAACCTGCACCCCGTCATTATCCATGACAACGTACCGTAAAAGTTTGATCTAGCTTTGAAATGTCAGTTGAACTGTCAAAAATAATAGTGAAATATTTGGCTTGTTTTACTTGCTGTATGATTTGTTTGTTAACGTGATCCCCCAATATTGTAATAAATTCATTTTGTATTTGTGGAGACATGTATGTATTCGGTCTGGAACAAAGCTTAGTTCGAAGCACATGCTCCCTCAAAAGTGGATCGTACTTTGATAGTAATTTTACCAACTCCAAGAAATTGCCTTGATTTTTCCCTTCATTCTATCTCTCGCGATGCCCACGAAGTGCCAGATTTTGCTTTGAGAAAAAACGAATGATGTCCAAGATTCTCTTCAGGTAGTCTCTCCGGGTTTTCGTCTCTTGTATAATCAAATCTTGGGCCTTGTTGTCAATACTGTTCACTACTCTCATGCGAACTTCAAGTTTCCTCCAAGCAAACGATGGCTGAATTGAGCTCTGCTGGACTCATGTTTTTTCTATTTTCAGAGATAACCTCCACTACTCATTGAATCCATCTTTGGATTTAAATGAAGATTTGGTACTTGATATTGTTGAGAAGAGTATGCAGGGGAAGCAAAAAAAGGATTCTTTTCTTGGCGAATAACACGTCCAATTTCTTAGATCTTTCTCGCCGTTTGACATTTGCCTGAAAAACCAAGCCTTTAAAAGCTTTCTAGCCTTTCCTTTTGCTGATTTTTGATGTCTATACACCTCTCTGAATTGACTGTTCGTAGGCTGAACTGTTTCAGATCCTTGAGTGACAAGGTGTATGTGAATATTATCTGTGATGACATCAGGCCAATCTCCGATGTCGTTCAGTCTAGAGTTATTATTCTGCTTTCTATATTGTTTACACTGTCTGGTGGTTCAACTTCTTCAGTATGAATTTTGAGGGGTGTACTAAAGACATGCTTGTGTGCTGTCCTTTAGTATCTAGAACTTGCGGTATTGTCTTTTTTTCTTTTCTATAAGTCTTTTTTTTCTGGATTCAACGATAACCGTTGTGGAGATGAAACAAAATAGCGACATGACTAGTGTATAAATCGTTAGTTCATGTTTAAAATACAGTAGTTTATGTTTGTTCGTGTCCATACACTTAGTCGTTTTTACTGAAAAGCTCAGGGTCAGGAAAATAGGAAATTACTACACACTGGTGGGATTTTGGGGCCCTTCTCCACTTGGTGCCCTGTGCGGCCCGCACCACCCGCACATTGGTAGCTACGCCACTGGTATGGACCTTATAGATCTAGCCTATGCATCGTTTAGTCTTAGTAATTTTATAATTAAACTAGATCTAGTAGGCCTACTCACTAACTGACTCAGTGACTCAGACTGAGACTTTACTAGATCTAGATCTAACTCAATATATTGAATATTCATATACATACTCAACTGTAGTAGTGTATATATAGTAGTAGTGTAGATCTAGAGACCGTATACATGGGCGCCCGCAGGATTTTTTGCAGGGGGGTGCAAGCACTGGCGGATCCGGGGGTGGGCGGTAGGGGCGATCCCCCGACCCCAACTCGGCCTATACCCCCCCCCCCAGAAGTAATGAAGAAACTTAAGAATTACGATATGTAATCATTGTTAAGCTTATTCACTATAAATAGTAACAAATACGGGAAGCTCTTTAGTAAGGGAGGTAATTATTTACCATATTTTCAACACATTTATGAAAATGGTTTTAGACTTTTAGTACAATTTTTTTTTTACATTTGTTTCGCTACGTTACTTAAGTTTTATCATGCAGAGGATTACACCTATCCAAAAAATAATGTTTCCTTTTTTAAGAGAAAAAATATATTAAAATGCAAATAAATGGAACATAATTTAAAACAACATTTAATAAGTAGGTATTCACATTAACAGGTGTAATACTGTATCACAACTATTATCATAATAAAGAACAAAAGGAATTTTTTTTAGAGATTCACCTTTACAGACAATTAGATCAATTAGATATTCGTTATAAGACATCAGTTACGCCAGGTTCACATTTGACTCCACATTCACTTTCACATATCCTTTGGTCCGCTGGACCACACAAGATCTGTCAACCTTCTTTTTCCATTTTTCTCTGTCATTTTTCTTTGAAAGAATTTAATTATGATGTTCTTTCTGAAAATATTGATACCTGTCTTTTTACCTGCCTGGGTGGACCACTTTGGGGACCGATAATGAGTTTGTGTTTTCTCACAAACTGTCTTTGTAACCTTGTTATGTTTGTAATGTTATCACAGTGCTTGAGCCTACAGGGCTCTATAAATTAAACTTTATTATTATTAAGAGCTTTCTTGGATAGTCTGCAATCGTAAACTGGTGGACGTGTTTAACCTACTATCTAGTACTAATACCGACCTTATTATTATAGCTTTTATATAGCGCTACTTTCATGTTTATAGCATGCTCAGAGCGCTTTGGTCCAATCTCATTTGTGAACCCGTGAGGGCAAGGGGGTATCTGGGAGTTGGTTTTCCGTGCTGCCTTTAGGCGCTCAATAACACAACTCTGCTCGAGTCGAACCTCTAGCCCCTTCTAGGTAGCCAAGCCAAGCGCACTTAGCCTCTCGACCACGCTTCCCACCATAACGAGTGCATAACATAAATACATCTACACATATGACTGCACTCCTCATTCTTGTTCAAAGAAACTTTCACATTTATCGTATTGAAATAAAATCAGCAAGGATTTCTTCTCCAAGACAAAGAAAAAATATTTCTCCCATTCTAGGCCCTATTAGAACTAAATATAATAATAAGTATATAGTTATGTGCAAGAGATAACAAATTGTCACGACTTACGTGAAATAGAATATTTCACTTTTTTTTACAGTACAAAAAATTGCAAGACTATAATAAAGCGTACATGGTCAGCTATCAACACCTGATTAGCATATTCTAGTTTATTGAAACAATAGTATTTCCTTACAGCTGTATATATACTTCAGTGGAAGCAAAACTTCTTAAATTGCTACTTCTAAGAAATTATTTTTTTTATAAAATTTGCTACAATGTGGCTACTGGAATCTAGAGGGGTGCACGTCGGCCATCTATTCCTATTAGCCTACTATTAGACCTAGACTAGTCAACTCCAACATTAACGTATCCATATGATTGTACTACAGTGGAATTACTACTTGCTCAGTGGCTACTAAGAAGTTAATTGATTTAATGATGCAAAAAATTGTATTGTCTAGAATTTTGCTACTCAGAATCCAGGGGGGTGCAAGTGCAACCCCTTGCACCCACCTGCGGGCGCCCATGACCGTATATTATATATAATTATATTAATATATTAGTAAATTAAATTAATATTTGTATTAGTAAATACTACATCTACTTATAAATCTACTACTACTATAATATTATATTATTTATATATCTAGATCTGATCATCTATTATATCATAATATATTATATATATCCTATAAATTTTAAATCTATATCTCAATCTGGCCTGTGTCTATTCTATGCCTATGGTCCATACAATGATAGGCCTACATGGTAGGCCTATCTAAAATAGATTTACTGATTTAGTATCATCTAGATCTAGATCCACCTTCTTACTTATTTTAGTTACTAGTCTACTACTAGTACTTAGAAATAGATTTAATCTAGTACTGTATAAATGTAGTAGATCTAATATTCTAATAGTCTGATACTGATAACTCTGATTTATTAGTCACCTTACTACTTACTAGGATCTTAGTAGTACTAGTAAAAAGTAGTAGGATCTACTGTAGACCTAGATAGATGATACTGACAGTGAAATAAGTGTTACTGATAGATCTAGTCACTGATAAAGTTAGTACTGTTAGCCACTATTCTATAGTCTTTTCTGATAGTAGCAGAACCATTCTATAGGAGATAGTCACTGTCTAATAGTTTAATCTTAGATCTAGTGTTGTATAGTGAAAGAGAAAAGTAAACTTGAAATTTTATTTTATACAATTCATTAATTGTAACTTGTATGTCAATGACCTTGAGTATAGCCTAATTATAATTTTTAAATTTAAAAAAGTAGACATATATAATTATAGATTCTAGCTCAGTGGTTCCCAAACTTTTTTGTCTCGTGGACCCCTTGACATGTTTTCTGATTTTCCGTGGACCCCCTGTTTAAAGTTATATTGAATTTTTGAAAATTCTATTTCCAATTACACATTTTGTTTAAATAATTTCCAACCAGTGACATGAGGAGTGAAAAAGTAATTTTAAACTACATTTAAGATAAAATTTATTTTTTTACAATAAATTTATCTACATAATTAAAATTTAAACCCATAATGTAACAGCTAACATGTATCGTTTACTAACACTAAACACATTGAAAAGTTTTTGTTTTTAAAGGTTTGCAAGCTCGACTTCCATTGCTACGGATATTATTTTTCATATTGAGATTTGTTGTTTTAGTAAAAGGTTTCACAAAGAGCTGTTTTTCGTGGATTTCTTGAGCCATAATAATTTGAAAAAAAAATACATCATTACCAGACAAGGTTGACTCGGCCAGCTATAAAGAGAAATATATTGTTTGCAGAAACTTACGTTACAAGAAAGAAATATTTAGCTATACTTCATGGATTGTTCTCAGAAAGCCACCACAAACGAAGGAGCTGCAATACTTATTGAATGGCCCAATGGAGAAAAAATAATTAAAAAATTAAGATCATTACAACTAATGAGCTCTATGAGAACCACAGAGAAGAAATAGGAGCACTGCATCATAAAAAATGGCACATTAAGACTCTCTTGTTTGACAGGGAAGTAATGAAGTTCAATTTTAAATACTTAACGCTGTACAGTCTACATTTATTTTTGTTAAAGTTATAACTAGACAAAACTACACTATGCAAATATAGTTATTAAATTAAATAAAACAATTTTTCACACATACATCAGGCACTCCTTTGTGCTGAGAATTAGTTCTGCTGCAATTTGGTCCTCTCCTGGTGCTTTGTGATTCAACTGATGAATGTTCTTGTCATTTTCTCTTCACATTTGAGCAAGTAATTGCGTATTTAGTTTCTCATAACTGCGTTGATAACAAATTGAAGATATTCCTGCAATCAAGATCTACTACTGCTCCATTTGTTGCTACTGATACTGATATAATAGTTACAGGGTTTGCTTTTTCTTCGAAGATTCCTTCATAACATCAAATGTGTATTCGACTTTATTGTTAATTATCAGTTTACACAAAAAGAAATTTTGTCGTGAATTTCTTTATCCATAAAGAAACGAACATGTGCCCAAAAAATGCTTTATGACAGGCACTCGGTTCATATATAGACCTTTGAACTATTTGTTGCTTAGAAGAATTCTTAGCAAATACAAAATAGTTTTAAATTCTTCAGCGGCTGGCTAAATCATTCATTTTTTTCACCAATTGTATATCATTTTCATAATTTTGCAAGATATTTTAAGACACAGCAAACCATTATATTTTCTTTAAAATTTGAAAGCAAATATTTTGTCAATTGTAGATCTTTTCTCAACTGTATCATGGAGTGTTCAATAGTTTTTCAAATCTTATCTAATTAGGCCTACTAAGCTAGTCTAGTAACTAGTTAAATATTGATAACTAGTCTTCTAGTTTATAGTTTATTATAGTTTAGATATAGTCTCTAAAATATAAAAATATTTACCATCCAAAAAAGGCCTACTAATAACTAAATCTAGAATTCTAGATATATGACAACTACAAAACTTATTATAAGGATATCAGTATAGAATTTAGACTACTTATAGAGATATAATATAATTAATATATATCAGATAATCAGCAGAGATATAATCTAATATGCTGTGCCTAGACCCCATAATTTAAAAACAGAAATAGAAACACAAGATATATAATTTATAATATAAAAGATTTGATTTATTATCTATGTCAATCTATGGCCATGCCTAGACCCTATTCATTAGATTGACATACAAGTTCATGACATTTTAAATCATATGACGTCAAGTTGGATCTATCCCCTGAAGTTCAGGATATAACTAATATAGATCTGGTCAGTTATTTGTTATGATGTTTTGATCAATTTGGAATCATTATATATAGACCTATATATTATATATATAATTGACTTAATAAATGACGTTTTATTGTATTTCATACTTGTAGAAAGGCTGTAAGTATCATCAATGAAAGGTTTAAACTCTTCTTTAATAGCTGCTGGAGGTTGACATGTTTTGTATACATGAATACCTTTTATTGGTCACAGAAATAAAAGCAAATTTTTTTTTACTACACTTTGTGTGCTCTAACAACTTTACCGTATTTTTCCTGGCAACACTTCTGATCTAGTCTGAGTTAAATTATTTTAAAAAATGCTTGTAATGTTTCAGTTATTAACAAGTAGAACCATGGCAACCAGTTCTGATGACATGCCAGATTGGCTCAAGGATAATACTTTTACTATATCTACTCTGGGCAGACATTGAAAATATTGGCGTCCATTCTGTATTTGGTGTAAGTACTATTATACAATTTATATTTTAGTTATAGATGTCTTATGAAATGTGTGATTTTCATGGTCAAGTTAACTGAGCCAAATATTTGGGATTGAATTTAACATTTTTCTTAAGTATTTCATAACTCTCTTTAAGCAAATTCACCATTCATGGATGCCTAATATATCTTGGCTGTAGTGCAGGCCATATGATACCATTCCTTTTCAATAAACTATTGAATCAGGCAATAGTATGTCTGAAAATTTATATGTTCGATTAAACAGTGCATTCAATTTATTGTTATTATTTTTTAAATGTTAATGTTTAAAAAGAAATTTGCCAAATTTTATGATTACAGATATGTTTGCAAATGCAAGAAAAAGGCATGCATACCTGAAAAGTCAATTTTTGGTTGCACCTTTTCAAGGTAAGTATAATTTTCCCCATGCACTTTTCTCCAAAAATGAAGTAGCTTACTTGTATTTGAAAATTAACTTTTCCATGAAAATTTAATCATTATATATGTGATAGTGCAATGCAATGTAAATCAAATTAACTTGTTATCTGCCTTCACTTATAGTAATAATTCATAAATAAGGCCCAGGGCCATGCCAGTGTCTACACATTAACTCATTATCTCATTTTAGGTAAAGTTTTTTTTAGAATTGCAAAATTATATAATTATACTTAATGATATTTAAAAAATTCATTTTGCTCCCTTTTTTTCATTAGACAACTTGCTATTACAAGAAAAGATGAGATTCTTGGACTCCTGCATAGCACCACTGTGAAAATCCCATCATGTTGCAAAATAGGTTTTGGACCAATTTTAATAAGTTAAAATTATAAGTACACTCTACATATTTATGTATATCCTGTCATTCAGCCAACAGGTTTGAATTTAGTATTTCTTTAAAACTATTATTTTGAGCCCCATATAAACAAAGGAGGTGCTATGGCTGAGTAGTAAAGTGCTTGGCTTCCGAACCAAGACATTCTGGGTTTGAAGACAGGGGTTACAAATTTGGAATCTTTAAGTTGCCTCTGAGACTAACCAGCTTTAATGGGAAGGCATTAGGTGGGGAAAAGTAAAAGTGGTTGTTCATTGTGCTGGCCACATGACACCCTTGCTAACTGTGGATCACAAAAACAGATGAACTTTATATAATTTGCCCCATAGTTGCAATGTCAAAAAAAAAAATCTAAATAAAAATTAATTTATAAAATATGGTAAAGACATTTAAAATTATATGAGGGGAGTGCATTCTTTCTAAAACTAAAACTCAGGTGGTTAGGTTGAAAATGATGACAAGAGACAATAGAAAATCAATATTCCTAATGACCTTTGCAAAAAATACTGAGAAGAATATACAAGTATTATTGGTAGAGGGAACCTTGTTTATATTGGATTAAACAAATTAATATTAAAAATTAGAATCATTATTTCAAATGTTTTTTTCCATAACTTCTGAATTTTTTTTTCCAGTTATAAATATATTTAAATGTATGGATAATCATGAAATTGTTAAATGTTTTTTTTGATTGCAGCTAACATTTATTGATTAATATTGATGTCATAATTATTTTTTAAAGCATAGAGTTCACATAGATTGTTTTTTTAATTTGGCTAATGCAAAAATGTTATAGTACCATATTAAGTATTAATTTATTTATTAAAAAAATATGTCCACTAGTCTCACATGTTCTTTGTATAGTAACTCCTATTCATACAATACTCAAAAAACGCTATAATACAGATTTATATAAATTAACTTGTTTTAAACCATTGTAAATGTATATTGTTTGGATAAGAATAAAGTTTTTCTGTTGACTATTATTGTTAAAGATTTGTTGATCACTCTGCTTAATCATTTATATGCAGGTCATTATTTTTAAAACATTTCTGATAATAAATGATAGTACAAGTTTTGTGATTGGTACATGTCATATGACAATTTTTAGTAACATTTTGAAAATAATATTTTGAGATTTGATAGTAAATACATTAAATTATGGGCTGTGATTAGTGTGAATTGAGAGCTGATCATGTATTGAATTTTTCTGTTTGATCCTTAGTGTACTTTTCACTTCAACTAAATGTTAATGAAAAATTAATATTTAATCAATTAATCATTTAAAAAAACAACACAAAATTTAAAATAAATTTTTGATAAATAATAACATCTACCTTTGTTTAATAATTTTATTTTATTATTTTTCATCATAAGAATTTCTTACTTTCCATAAACTATTTATTTATTTATAGTAATGTCATAACACAAAACCATAGATATAAACTAAGTTAAAATAAATGTAAGCAAAGCAATTGAATAGGCCTACTCGTATTGGCAACTTACAATTGAATAATATTTTATCAAACTGGAGTTTCAAGAAATATTTCATGTACTTAAGTCAATGTGACAACATAAAACCTAAAATTAATGAAATAAATGTAAAGTAAATTTCATACAAACATTTCTATGTGAAATAGGACATAGAAAAAAATTACTTTCAATCAGATTAGGAATCAACCTTTATGTTCTTTAATTTAAGATCTTGTATTTTATACTAATATTGACAAAACAAAATATTGAATCAGATAAAAGTAAATTATATATATATATATATATATATATATATATATAT
>JADKLZ010001913.1:14400436-14442807 GCA_021533235.1 Biomphalaria straminea
TATATATATATATATATATATATATATATATATATTGTTACGACTTTGTAGTAACCAACTCAACGGCAAGGAAACAAGGATAAATAGGTTTAATAACACAAATCATCAAACAAGCCGGGTATCAACAATCAAAACCCAAAGTCTCTCTTCCTCCTACTTTCCATTCATTTAGTCCCTTATAGTGCGCTGGTGCGCAGCAGCCATAGAGCAACTACAGAACATGGTTATTACATTGCCCCCTTCTTATGTCTGTTCGTCCCGAACTGACTCTGTTCCTCCTCCTCTCCACAATACCGGTACAACCGATCGACATGTACCACCTTGCATTTAGTTCGGGGACCCTTCTGGATGCGGTAAACCACGTCGTTAATTCGTTTCAAAATCCTATAAGGTCCTTCCCAATCCTTTTGTTATTTAGGCGATCTTCCCTTCTTTCTCTTTGGGTTATACAGCCAAACAAGATCATGCTCCACAAAACCAGTACCATTGGCCCTTTTATCGTATCTGGTCTTCATAAGGTCACTATTGTCTTTTATCCGACTCCGTGCAAGTGCATGAACCGTCTCGAGTTTCCTTCTAAGAACTATTACGTACTCGCTTGCTGTCGTTTGTTTGTCTCCTGGCAGCCCAAATAAGAGGTCTGCTGGCAGCCGAAGTTCCCGACCAAATAATAATTTGGCTGGCGTGTAACCAGTGGTTGCATGAACTGCTCCTCTATAGGACATGAGGAATAGAGGAATGCAGTCATCCCAATCGTTTTGTTGTTCTACAGTCATTTTAGCCAAGTGTTGTATCAACGTACGATTAAAGCGTTCTACCATCCCGTCTGATTGTGGGTGCAGTGGCGTTGTTCTAGTCTTATCAATTTTTAAGATTTTGCAAATTTCTTGGAATAGCTTGGATTCAAAGTTGCGTCCTTGATCCGAATGTAGTTCCATAGGTACACCAAAGCGGCTAATCCAGTGCTCCACCAAAATATCGACTATTGTTGTGGTTTCTTGGTTAGGTATCGCGAAAGCCTCAGGCCATTTACTAAAATAGTCCATTATCACTAAAATATATATGTTACCTTTTAGTGTCTCAGGAAACGGGCCAGCTATATCGAGTGCGATTCTCTCGAATGGAACACCTACGTTGTACTGTTGTAGGGGTCCCTTTGTTCGACGTTGCGGGCCTTTTGTTGATGCACACCGGTCACATCTTCTGCACCAATCCTCTACATCTTCTTTGTACCGACACCAATAAAATCTTTGTCTAACTTTCTCCAACGTCTTGTTAATGCCCAAGTGACCACCTGTGGCGCCATTGTGCAACTCTTGGAGTACGTCTGGGACTCTAACTTTTGGTAGAACTATTTGTAGTCGTGTTGATGTCCCATCGGTAGATTCCCACATTCGCTTAAGAACACCGTTTTCTACTACCATTGAATCCTATTGTGCCCAGTACGCCTTCATGGTAGCCCCTTTTTCAGCGATGTGTTGCCAATCTGGCCGTTGTCCACCCTCCTTCCAGAGAAGAACGGTTGCCAGATCCTCGTCTTTCAGCTGATCCTCTCGGATACTCTCATCAGACCAAGGTCCTGAAACATTCAGATCCAAACGTCGAAAATCGATTATCGCTTCCTTTTCTTCAGCTTTCTTACAATGTTTGCATTCTGTTTTGCAGGGTCGTCGAGATAGAGCATCAGCATTCTGGTGAAGTAGTCCCTTTCGGTGGTGAATTTCAAATTCATAGGTTTGCAGACGCTCAATCCACCTAGCGACCTGACCTTCTGGGCATTTAAACGAAAGCAGCCATTGTATCGCTGCGTGATCTGTCCTTAAAATAAATTTCTGCCCATAAAGGTACCTATGAAAATGCCTTATTGCATCGACGACGGCCAGGAGTTCACGTCTTGTGACACAGTAGTTCCTTTCAGTCTTTGACAAACTTCGGCTGAAGTAAGCGATGACTCTTTCTGTTCCATCAGTCTTTTGGGAAAGGACGGCACCTATTCCGGTATTGCTTGCATCCGTATCCAAAATGAATGTTTTGCCTGGTATAGGGTAGGCTAGTATGGAAGATGAGACGAGTGTGTCCTTTAACATTTCAAAGGAATCCTGACACTCCTGTGTCCAGTTGAATGACCTCTTTTGTTCTGTCAATCGATGAAGGGGTGCACATATATTGGAGAATTTAGGCACAAAACGTCTATAGCACATACAAAGTCCCAAAAAACTTCTCAATTCTCGAATATTAGATGGCGTAGGCCATCGTTTTACTGCTTCAGTTTTGTCGGGATCCGTGCTGATGCCATCTCCCGATACTATGTGACCAAGATATTTGACGCTTTTCCTGAACAAGGAACACTTCTTTGGATTGATTTTCATGCCCGCACTTCTTATCCGCCCAAAAACTTCATGTAGATTCGCCAGGTGTTCCTCAAACCTCTTACCAGTAACTATAATGTCATCCAAGTATACAAGACACGTGTTCCAATTAAGTCCATGTAAAACACGTTCCATCAGTCTTTCAAAAGTGGCAGGGGCGTTACAGAGACCAAAAGGCATCACAGTGAACTGCCAAAGACCGTTGCCAGCAGAGAAAGCCGTTTTCTCTTTATCTTCGGGGTGCATTCCCACCTGCCAGTATCCACTCTTTAAATCAAGCGTAGAAAATATCTGTGATCCAGCAAGCGTATCCAAGGTATCTTCAATTCTTGGGAGTGGATAGCTGTCTCTATGCGTGACTTCGTTAAGTGCTCTGTAGTCTACACAAAATCGCATGGATCCATCCTTTTTTTTCACAAGGACGATTGGCGAACACCAAGGACTATTAGAGGGCTCTATAACCCCCTGCTGTCTCATTTGTTCTATCAAGTTTGTAGCCTCCTGTTGCTTTGCGAGCGGAAGACGACGTGGTGGCTGTCGAATGGGTCTAGTTACTCCAGTATCGATCCTATGTTGTACCATGTCTGTTCTTCCGAAGTCGGACTCATTAGCTGGAAAGATGTCAGCAAACTTCATTATCAACTCTTTTGCTTTGATATACTGCTCTTCAGATAGGTTCCCCTTGGTCTCTGTCAAAAGCCTGGTAATTTGAGGGTTGACCGATTCAGTGGATGTAACAGTAACGTTGTCAATGTAGCAATTCGTAATTAAATGGATCATATGGCATTGAGCAATGGAACAATCTCTTCGTAGGTGTTTCTCCTCCGAGCCAAAGTTCATGATTCTGACAGGTACTCTGTGATCTTTACCGATCATAACCAGCGTTTTCCCTACAGCCACCCGTCGTAGCTGTCATCCATACCTTCGATTAGCGCCGTTCCCGACGTTTCATATCCACTCTCTAACTCTCCCCAAATAATTGATTCGGACTGTGCAGGCAGACTCGTATCCTCCGTCAATATTATTCTCATCATTCTATCATTCACTTCATCGCCATCACCGAGCAACGGAATCTCTACATTTCCATACATCAAAGTTCCTCCGCCAATGTTAATGGAAAATCCATATTTCTGCATAAAATCAAGCCCTAAAATACAGTCATCAGTTATATTTGCAATCAGAAATTCATGCACGAATGACTGACATCCGAGCTCGAATTCTAAGTCTGCCAGTCCTTGTATTGGCAACAGTTCTCCACTGGCTGTTTTCAGGGAGTAAAAACTCACATTCGTGGTCTTATTGCTGTTCGCGACATTTGGCCGAATGACTGAACGCGAGGCATCAGTGTCGATGAGAAACCGATACTTCTGAATCCCAATCCCTCCTTCCACCTTGAGACTCCTACTCTGTCCAAGCACGGCGACTGGAACAACGTTGGTAGGGGCTTGCGTTTTCCCTATCGCCGGTTTCTGCCCCTTAGAGCAGGCGAATGTTAGTTTTCCTGGTAGCCATAGGCTCCAGGTCGTGTACCCGTTTCTGATCTGTGCTGAATCGCCGCCTGTCTACTAGGTGTTCTTCTACACCTTCTTTGTATATGCCCAGACTCTCCACAGTTCCAACAACGGACATTGGTCATACGATGAGCTCCCTGTGACCGGCCTGGCCTATATTCTTCGAGGACTTCTGTCATCCGTCTGAGCACTTGTGTTAGATCTTCTTCCTGAACTTCCCAGTGTCCTACCATGATAAATGTTGTTGGATGCGTTCTTGGCGGCTTCATAGCGTAAACAAGAGCTTCGTTGGCCTTACGCTTGCCACTAACTCTAATAACTTTTTTTTAACTCTGGGTCTCGAACTGCATCAATGAAGGCATCTGTGACAATTACTTCGAGGAACTCTTGTGCTGCTGTGGGATATGCTAGATGGCCAAGACGTTCAATGTCCGTCTTTAACTCTTGCAGGGTTTCACCGGCCCGCTGTTGTCGGGTCTTCAGCTGAACCCTATAAACCTCCTGTAAGTGCTCGTCCCCGTATCGAAGCTCCATAGCCTGCACGATAGCAGCGTAATCCTGCTGATTTGGAATGGATTGTAGTACCTCGGAAGCCTTTCCTCTTAGGGACAATACTAGAGTTGTCGCTTTCTCTTCCTCGTTGTCCCATTTGTTGACCTTAGCAGCTGCCTCAAACTTCCTGCTATATACAGACCAGGACACGGACCCATCAAACACAGGGGGTTTCATCTTTCCAGGCACTTCGGTTAACGCTGATCGAGTATCACTGTCAGTAACCGGCAGCCTGCTGAGCCCTTCTCTAACTTGACCCTTCAGTTCTTCTATGTCTTTTTCTACTATGTCAACTCTTTGGTGCATTTTTACCTCCATTTCGTTTATTTTCTGGTTCACTGATACCAATTCAGTCCTGATCCCTGTATCTAGTGTGTCTATTTTTTCCTGCATTATTCTAATCCCAACATCAAGTGTGTCAATCTTGTCAATATTTACCTGCATTGTGTTTAATTTCTCTTGGAATTCACTCCTCATAGCGCCTATGTTTTCCTGCATCTTACCGAAGAGCTCAGTTATATCTGGCCCTACTTCGAATTCATAACTGTCCGGGTCTTCGTCTTCGTCTATCAGGGCCTGCCTGAGACGAGCTTCAAGCGTCTCCTTACTACCACTAATCTTCAGACCTCGGCATCGAAGCTCTTGCCTCAATTCTTTGATCAAGAGTTGACCTAATTGTTTTATAATTGGAGAAGCCATTAGTAACCTACCTCTTGTCCGTTGAGTCGCATAGATCCCACTTCTGACACCACTGTTACGACTTTGTAGTAACCAACTCAACGGCAAGGAAACAAGAATAAACAGGTTTAATAACACAAATCATCAAACAAGCCGGATATCAACAATCAAAACCCAAAGTCTCTCTTCCTCCTACTTTCCATTCATTTAGTCCCTTATAGTGCGCTGGTGCGCAGCAGCCATAGAGCAACTACAGAACATGGTTATTACAATATATATATATATATATATATATATATATCATAAAGACTTAAATAGCCACAGCTGTTTCTTTTTATCTTGTTTAGTGGAGTAAAATTTAATTGGCTATTAATTCATTTATCATTTCCTCTTTGCTGAAAAGCCAGTGTTGTCTCTTTGAAACATAAGCTTATTTTCTGGGTAACTGGAAGTCCAGAAATTTGGATTTTCCTTTAAACACCTATACTTTCAAATATGGCCGTCCTGTAGGCAAAATCTTTTTGCTTAGCATGTCATATGTACTTGACACAACTTTTTTTATGTTACTTCGGAAAGTACTCGAAAACTCATCACAAATGACACAAGTCCCTTGTGAGTCTGATGGCTTATAAGCATCTTATTTATTAGCCTACAAGTCATAAATTCGTCATTCATTCAAATATCTATATCGTAACATGTCATTGGGTAGAAAATCAAAGCGAGGATCCTTGCAACTTGTGTAGCCTACAAGTCATAAACAACACAGTAAAATTATAATCTAAAAAATGAATTCAGATTAGTTACTGTTTAGTCGCTCTATTTATATATGTGAATGGATTATGATACTTGAGTAGACATGTTGAACTTAAGTCTGAAGATATCTGTGGCATTTTACATCTCGAGAGACAATCTTTTCCCTTTGCAACGTCTTGTAAGTCTGAGGCCAATCCTTGATACACAGCTTCGATCGCAGGTTGGGCATATGTCAGAAGGTTACACCTTTATAAAGGCTTTAATTTTTCTGTGATCTAGACATGCTATAAGTTACTATGCCTGGATCTCACTGTGTGTTAAATATGGTTTATTTTTGTTTGCAAGACACTCAAAACATCTAGATCTAGGCTACTGAAGTACTACAAGTAGTGAGAGTGTCGTAGGCGGCGTAGGCCTCTGACTCTCTAGTTGTAGTAGCGATCAAACAATGATTATATCAGCAAAAAAGGGCAGCAAAGATTAAGATTACTGAGAAAACTGTCCTCTTTTAATGTTAGTGAAAAGGCATTGGCTATGTTTTATCACGCCCACATCTGCAATATTTTAAGTTTTAATATGACAGCCTGGTATGGCAATCTGAGCATTAGAAATAAAAAGAAACTCCAAAGAATTCTAAATGCTGCTGGTAAAGTTATCGGAAAAAACCAAACCTCATTCGGGCAGCTGTTTGAGACAAACATTCACAAAAAAGCTAAAAAGATTCTGGAAATAAAAAATCACCCTTTGGGTCAGGATTTTGTGATTTTACCATCACAAAAGAGATACAAGACACCGATAGCAAAGACTAACAGACACAAGCTCTCTTTTGTTTCCCTGGCGGTGAAATCATTGAATAGAAATAATTTGATATAAACATAAACTATTTTTTCACATGTAAATCTTGAATGAGTCAGGTATGAATGTTTTTTTTTTTTTTTTTTTAGGCTTGATGTTTTGTTTGGTGTAATGCACAAATTGTAAGACAAATTTCCTCACGGACAATAAAGATTATTATTATTATTATTATTATTATTATTACAATCTAGATCTAGGATTCTACTAAAAATCTAGATCTATATTATGATCATAAGAGTAGGCAGCTGTAGATCTTAAGTCTAGAGATCTAGATTTAAACAAAATTAAACTAGAAATATGCATATGACTATGAGTTTCGATAAATAGCTTTATATTTGCCATTATAGATCTAGAAGCTAGATAGAATAGTTGCGGCAAACACTTAATTTTAGGTTGTTGTTTTTAATAAATGGATTTAAAATACGATGTAATTTGGCACTAAAAAAAAACCAGATTGTATTAAAAAATGACTCTCAGTAGTAGTATTTATTAACATGCATGACTACGTACATTGACACATAAAATGTGTTAAACATAATTATCTTCTTGTTTGAAGTTACGTCTGTAATATATAAGATACACTGATAAACTAGATAGATCTTGTCACAGTTTAGTCCATAGGCCTATAGATTGACAAGATGTAGATAGATCTATTCTTGTAGTAAAAGCGATTAGGCCTAATATAAAGGATAGCGACTAGACTATAGTCTAGATGTAACAGAATCTAACTCTACCAAGTTGACATATATGCCTACTAGATGATTCGTAGATGTGGACTGCATAGTACCAACGTGTCACGGGCTGTTTCGTTTTCTTTCCCCCTCGACTTTTCTTTTTTTTTGTGCATGTTTTGAGACATTTAGCCCGTAGGCATGTCAATAATAATAATAATAATAAAAGAGTAGAAATGCGTAGCTTGGAGTGTCAAAACCGTATGTAGGTCTTTTTTTTTCCTTGCGATTTTGCATATCGTAACAATATACGCATTTAGCGGAACGTTAGACATGTCTGCATCCAGATTTATTGTAAATAACTCAAACACATAAACACTGAAAGATTATATTTTCGGAATTTAGATCCTATGTTTTGGAAAAAATGTGGCATTTTATAGGGTGGTCGAACAAAATAACTTTTGTGACGATCTCTTATTCAGGGGAATTTTATCTATTTTATCAGATAGTCAGAAAATGGATTAAGTTTCTACAGGTCTAATAAAATATAGTAAACGGAACTTTTACTCTCAATGCAGGTCGATCCAAGTGGCTCACCGAGTAAATTTCTTCTTTGGCATCATCACTGATTTTTCAAATCGTACTGTGCGCGAAAAAAGATGCGCGACGGTACTTCGTTTCTCTTAGCCTTTGTAAAAAAACTCGAAGCTGGTGTTCCATTAGTAGGCCTATAGTTCCATGGTTGAACAAAAGCATACTTTTTATATAAAAATATTAGATCTACAAATGCGACTGTTCTCAAGAAGTGCTGGGCGCACTTTGCAAACGAGCCTCTTTTTTTTTTGACGCTCACTTATTCTAACCAATCAAATTTGAATTCAGACGTCTGCATAACACGTGGCTGAAATTCCTGGAACAAACTAAAAATAGCTGCCGGGTTTTTTTGGTCGGGGAAGTGACCTTGACTTGTGAACAAGTGTGAACAAGACTTGTGAACAGGCTACTTCCAGGACAACGTAGAATAAGTCATATTTATGAACATATAGAGTTATCTGACATTTGACGGTTACCTTCATTGCTATGGAACTTGTTCCACATTCAGTATCAGCGTCGACTAACTTTTATTAATTGTTCGGCCTTTTGCCGGTGTCATTGGATTACTTTGAGCGTTATCTCCATTTGGTTTATTTGTATTAGACACCTCGGAAGCACCTAACACTATGTTGCAAATTGTCACTAATATAAAAACAAGATAACAAAAAGAGGCGGCTTCCATCGGATACCTGTTGAATCCGCCTATTCGCAAGGAATATTTAAAACGTTATTTTCTTTTGATTGTCAAAAGTAATAATATTTCAAAGATCATTTGCAGTTGTTGTTTTTTCTGTAAAATGTTTTACATATTTCGAGTGTTCCTTCAAAGCTAAAGATAATTTACTTCCTTGTCGGAACTTGACGATGGGGGATGCCAGGGAGCAGGGTATGAACCCGGGACAGTCGAGTTAATCAGTCCAGCACGCTAACCGCACGACCAGGCATTGCTCTTAATAACAAACTAATAGCCTATTCTTGATAAAGAGATATATTACACATTGCGTACGGCATAACATCTACCGGGTAAGTACAATATATCAGACGAACAATTTTAGAAAATCTTTTTGCATTTATTTGTAATTGAAAAAAAGAAGAAAAGAACAGGTATTAAACTTGTACTTTGGCAATGTCTGCTTTAAGCTTTAATTTAAGGAACTGCTTTCCACCAAGGTTATTGTAAATTGAAATGGTGGTTAGTCCTAATAGTGCGTTTTGAAGTGACAAATCGTTTTATTCCACCCCTTTCTATGTCGATAAAACCATTGATACTATTGCAATAGGGGTGGCGTGGAGAAAGTTTGGTTAAGAAAATATTGTAATAACAATGTAATAACTTAAAGGAAGGCAACTCAACGAGACATAGATGTTTATTTACATGACATCACAGGTACATAAAACAACAACTTCATTTAGCACTGTCTTTTCATCTTGGCTCTCAACGTGGGCGGAAATCGTTATTCTCTTAATGTCAACTTTCTGTTCTAGTTCGTTCACTAGAAGTGCGCATCTTTGCACTAGCCTAGATGGCGGTGCGCATGCTAGAGTCCTAACATTGCCCCCGTCTTAGCACTTTTCGTTCCGAAAAGAAACACTGCAGCTGAATTTTGACAGTTCAGGTGGAGGTCGATCAGTGGGAACCACAGTTGGCAGGTAGGGTGTTCCCCACAAAGCCATTTGCATTGTTCTCCTCCAGTGCCGCTTTCTCTTTTTCCAGTTGACAAGGCTGTTGTTGAGACGATGACATGGCCGTTTGACACACAGAGAAATAGTGTCGAGCCGTTGATAGGACACGCTGTTTCAGTAGATCCTCCCGACAGACGCCTCTCATGGAAGCTTCAGGTTCACATGCAGCCAGGTTGCACACAAAGTCCGATTTACCGCATTCATCCTCAGCGAACAGTCTTACGTTCAGGAGATAGGTCTCCTCAAGCTCAAGTTGAAGATGTCGTCTTGACAGCTCAGATTTAGATTGGGCTGACTGACATTCATCCATGCCAATGTCGATGATGATGGCAGAAGTACGCATGCCTTGTTGATGGATTTCTTGGCATCCACATTCCCTGTGTGATGCGCAGCACGTACAGTTCATGCTGAACATCTGGATGCAGTTGTCAAGCTTCGAATTTCTCTCACGAGCACCGGCAGATAGGCAGAGTTCTATAAGGTCCATAGCAACATGCTTGGTCTTGGTCTGTCCGACAAACGTTTCAGGCACATAACAGACTTCAGCTCCTTCGTTTGTCTCTTTCCTTTCGATTCGGTATATCCCATTGAGATCGTCGCAGCAATCGTTGTCACGTTCCTCGCCTTGAAAGTCACCCCCGTCAGACTTGCCCACAACACATTCACAGACAGCGCTCCAATCCCCAGCGCCTCCATCACCACTGTTTGTGCAGCCACGGTCCTGATCAAGTAACTGCCCTTTCACTAACGAGTGTATTCCTTCATTAGCTTGCGTCACCACTTTATCAAATTGGTCTGTTTGTCCTTCCACTTCTAATACACTTTCATCTACGTTCAACATTATGTCCCTGTTCATGTTCCGCATCATTATCCTTATCGTGCTCAATTGTTCCTTAAATGCATCCCCACACTTCTGGATCTTGTCAATGACATCCACAATCCCAGATTCAACTTCGAACTGGTAGGTCTCCGGATCTTCATCTTCATCAATCAATGGTTGTCGCAGACGAGCCGTAAGCCTTTCCTTGCTTCCGAAGGGATTTAAATCTCGGTCCCGAAGCTCTTGTCTCAGCTGTTTAATTGAGAGCTGATGAAATATCTTCGAATATGTCATTGTAATCAAAGCCTACCTCTTCTCGTTGAGTTGCCTATAATCCTCACTTCTGACACCAATGTAATAACTTAAAGGAAAGCAAGTCAACGAGACATAGATGTTTATTTACATGACAACACAGGTACATAAAACAATAACTTCATTTAGCACTGTCTCTTCATCTTGGCTCTCAACGTGGGCGGAAATCGTCATTCTCTTAATGTCAACTTCCTGTTCTAGTTCGTTCACTAGAAGTGCGCATCCTTGCACTAGCCGAGATGGCGGTGCGCATGCTAGAGTCATAACAATATTAATGTTGTACAAGGAAAAAAGGAATATAATAAGCAATCAGTACTGACCTTTCCCCGCTAAGAATTAGTGGACCTACATTAGCCATTATTTCAGCCGCATTTACTGAACTTGTCCTAAAGGTTCCACAGACAAATCTTAGTGCTTGGGACTGTATTTTATCAAGTTGTTCAAGAGCAGTCCTAGAGCCATTAATTTGCACAGGTAGGCTGTAGTCTATCTGTGATCGGACTGCTACAGTGATCGGTGCATGTCAGCTCGGGCTCCCCACTTCGTAGATGCCAGCTTCTTGCAACATCCTGGATGTGCGCACACATTTTTAGTTTGCGAACTTATGTTACACCAAGGTACTTTGGTAACTTTTCCATGCTGAGAACCACTCCGTTGAGGGAAAGCCGAAAAGGTTGCCCGAGAATGTCAGTCCCGAGCCTCGATTGTTGTGTGTATGAGCAGAGCGTATGGGGATTGTGACCTAAAAAGTGTTCAAAATGAACAAATTGGGCGAGCCCCCATGTGACCTAAAAAGGGAACATAAACAAATGTACGAGCCCCCATTTGACCTAACAAGTGTTCACAATGAACATTACCTAGTAGTGGGTATAGCTAAAAAGATCAAATTAGACTTATAGCTAGATTTAGGTATTTACAAAGGGTAATTAGGTCGACAGTACAGTGTTAAAGATGTGCTGGCACGTTCGTCCAGAGGTACATTGGTCCCTACTTGTACTGCCTAGGTTATTAGGTATAACTTCCAGGTATACAATTAACTAATGTATGTAAACAGGACTAAACAAAGTCGCAAGTAAACATATATACAATGTTTATTTACATGAGTAAAATAGTACATAAATGGCCAACTCACGGGCCCTCCTCAAAAGAAAGTAATCAAAACAATATACACACTGAAAAGTATAGTACACCGCACTGGTCATATCTTACAAGTTTACAGCTATGAAAAGAAATGGCCATCAACTCACAGACCGACACAATAGTAAGTAAACAAAAGATACTCAAAAAATAGTATGACACACCGCCCTAGTCAATCTAAATAAATGACCATTAACTCTAATGTCTTCTCAATACAAAAAATTACACATAAAAAAGTATGTCAAACTGCCCTTGTCATATGTTACATAATTGTCACATTCGGGATAACACACATTAGTGTACAATAAAAATGAAGGTCGCAGGTTCTCAGGTCAATACAATACATGACCACTTTTGGCAACTCTTGGGTTATACAGGCTTCAGGCTAACACTAGCAACTTTTAGCCAAGAAAAAAAAACTATAGGCTTCTGGGAAATCTACGAGCATACAAGCTTCATAGACTCCCACCTATAGCCATCCGTTCGGAAAAGCCTCTCTGATGATTCAATACAGGTTGAATTCCTCAGAGACAAAGCTATAAAAATATGTAAAACCCATCTGATGGTCCAATACAGGTTGAACCCCTCAGAGAAAATTACAAAAATGACAGTTCGGGAGTACCCCAGGATGCAGAACATCAGGGCAAAAAATATACTGCCTGGAAATCATTTGAGGCTATATCTACTAATTAATACATACATTATACTAAATATAATAGTACTAAAGATATTAATTAATACATACATTATACTAAATATAATAGTACTAAAGATATACTTAGCCCAAAGATCTCCAGAGCAGGGCACACTTCTCCGAGCACCCCAAGACACACGACCAATAACAGAAAAAATACATACAATTCATAACACAGGTCAAGTGGTCAAGCTGGTAACTCAGGAGCAAGTGGCAACTAAACACGGTTTGCAAGGCCTTATATTAACTTCGTAAGGCGAATCACTCCTAACCATACAATAATCAAAAATAGTTAACTCCCCATTATGTCACAGGGATCTTCTTGCAACACTGTTGTATAGAGGTCGCGCTCTTTCCGGATTTCCAAAGGACAATATCATCAGCATATAGCACCTTTTTGCATTTTAGCTGAGCTTGTAGGTCATTTATGAAGGCCGTGAAAAGTGCGCATGACAGGACGGAGCCCTGAAGAAGGCCGTGCTCACACGAGACTTCTCCGTGCATCCTAGTTCTTATTGTGTACGCTCTTCTTATCTTATCTTATCTTATATAATACAGACGTTACTTCAAAAAAGAAGATGATTACGTCCTACGCGTCATGCATTCAGTCATGCATATTTACCAGTGACTTAAATTCTGACAAGTCACTGGTTTTCCTGGCTAGCTCAGGCAAACCATTCCATGCTCTAATGGCACTAGGGAAGAAAGAGCATTTGTACAGATTTGTCCTAGCATATGGGACGAGGAATGTGCCTTTATCTTTGTGTCTTTCTGAGTATTTTATTAAGTTTTGTTTTTGTATTTGGAGATTATGGTTCAGTGTTTTGTGTATAATTGCTACTTTACTCTTAAGTCTTCTATCCTGAAGGCTTTCTAAATTTAGTGATTTTACTAAAGGTGTTACTCTAGTGAAATGTGAATATTCGTTTGTTATGAATCTCACCGCTCTTGTAGAAAGTCTCAACAATTTCATAATGAAGACATAGGAAAATATATATAGGCTTGTGATGTGGATCTATTTATTGTTGACATGGCTTCTTTCTGTATGGCCGTCATCTTATCGATTCAAATATTTAGAATTAGTTTTTAGTCAAAAAAGTAAAAGAAAATGAGCAGAGCGTGCTTTAACGATCGTCGAACGATAGACCAATGCGGCCAAGGGATAAATCCTAAAGTTTGAAAAATCATTTTGCATCAATAAATTGAATATTTTTACACAGTAAGTCAGTCAGTCTATCCGAGTCTATCGTTTATCCTATCCGATCTCTAAAAACTAACTAATGCCGACTTAGTTAAATTTTATATCTATCAATTATCTGTATTAGATCTACACTAGATCAAGATTCTGTCTTAGATCTACACTGGTACTAGATCTAGATCTTGCTATATACAAATATATAGATTATATCTAGATCTAGTAAGTAGTCTTTTTTTTTTTGCTAGAGTCTTAGTCAGAGTCTAGATGTCTAGATCTATAGTTTAGATCGCCTAAAAAGTTGTTGATCGAATTTTGACAACAAAAGAATGTGTTCAATGTCTTCAGTCTAGATCTAGAGTTAGAAGCTAGTTAAATTAATAGATGGGAAGATAATCATTATGCCCGCCTGACATAGATTTAGTAGGAAAGATTACAAATATAATAATGCAGAAAGGGTTCTATTAATTACATAGGTTATGACTAAAAAACAAGCTATAAATACTTTTACTTTTATACTACTCATAACTGCTGTATAACTAAATCTATGTTTGCCCAAATTTTTCCAATAATAATTTGTTCTTCATCGGCCAGTCTATATATATATATATATAGGGATGTTAAAAAAATAATTATCTTAGAAAAAAAAAATTTCTTTAGCACATCATTAAAATACTTTAAAAGTACTTTCCAATGGTGTATAAATTATGACTGTATGTTTAACAGTTAAAAAGTTATGATTTTATTTGGTGTCGTTTTGGCTTAACATTGTTCTTGTAGACCTGGTGAAGCAACTTTCTCACTCATTTGACACACCCACAAATCAAAAAGTTTGAAAAAGTTAAAAAGTTGGAATAGAGTTTCGTGGAGGAAAAAATCTACTTATTAAATAAGAAATGTAATTGTAGATCTAGTAATTGTTGTAAATTTCTAGCTCTTTAATCTGATTTTATTTATATTTATGATGCGGGATTGATGTCATTGCCACCTCCGCATCCACCAAATTGGTCTACATACTAGAGGGGGGCGAAATAATCTAAAAATAGGTTGAAATATAAATAACTAGTAAAAATTATTAACATAACCAATAAATTCGTAGTACAAATTGTGTGATTTCTTTAAAAATTCGTTTAGGAAGGGGAGGGGTCGGACAGGGGGGGGCGATCGCCCCCACCCCCCCCCCCCCCCCGGATCCGCCAGTGCCTGTTCGTGTCTTTTACGCGAAGATAGATTTTTTTCTACAAAATAATTAGTTACTGGCTTACTGGGCTATATAATCTCGCGGTTTGTGTTCTGTGTAGCTAAAGGTCACTCGCTTAGGTGAGTGTTTTTAGTCCAGCTTAGTAATTGAGATTTATGTTCAAAGTCAAGTAACTCGGCACACTTTACAAGGTGTGGCCTTTAGCCCAGCCACGCGATTCAGATTTTTCTCCAAATAAGCAAACTCTTTGACCTGATACCCGTGTAGATGTTGAAGTCCAGTCCACTCCCCTATAACGATTTACTACTAAGTAAACAAACCTAGTTCCCTCGTGTGACCTCTAGAGAGTGCTTACGTCCATAGTATCTGACTTGTGGTCACCTGTCAATCAATGAACTCAATGTGATGGACTAAACAAATAAAAGGGGGAGGGAGTGGTTCATCTGGAAATATACCTGGTTACCTTAGAAGGGGCGTGGTTTATGAAGTAAACAATCGCAGTTCCCTCGAAAGGTGTGACCTCTAGAGAGTGTCAATACGCTGACATTAAACATCGTATTTAACTGACATCGTATTTAACTTGTGGTCACCTGTATATAAATAAACTCAATGTGATGGACTAAACAAATAAAAGGGGTGGGAGTTGTATGCGTATAGCTAGACAGGCATCTGGTCAGCATGACGTAGTCAAGAAATGTAGCATTTTAACATGTTAATTAACAATCTCAAAGGTCAAGACAATTTGACAAAATGTACCAGCGATTGCTGGTCTGTATGTAAAGCGCATTTATGATGTATAAATGGGTGGGAGTTGTACGCGCACAGCTAGACAGGCATCTGGTCAGCATGAAGTAGTCAAGGAATGTAGCCTTTTAACATGTTAACTAACCAGCTCAAAGGTCATTTGACAAAATGTGCCAGCCATTGCTGCTCTGTATGTAAAGCGCATTTATGATGTAAAGTTTCATTTCTATTTATATTAACACGCCACTGTTAATAAACGATATTTGGTGCATATTCATAATGGTTCTATTTTAATCACATTATCTACAACAGACATTAATGGAACGAGGTTTACTTTATGCATATTAAATAGGTGTACTTTTTACTATACGGTAGTGATATCCGGCCGGAGCCAAATAGTGACAAAATGCCGGATATTTGGCAGAAGCCGTAGCCGGAGCGACTATCCGATGCACCCCTAGTCAAGACGTCTAAACAACCCTTATCTTGGACATAATTTAAAAAGCCTTTTTTTATTTTTTGGATTTTAGGCCTTATTCATAAAATATTCATAACCAAGAAAAAAATTGAAACACAATACCATTGTTATACAACTTATGTAGAGATTTTTAATAATGTGCTCTTAATAAGTAATGAATATCTATATATTATTTCTCAAAGTAAATAGGTCAAACGGGCAACAACACACAACAAGTAATCTATTTTTAGCTCCATTAATCATTTTTTTAACGCATTGGCTTTACTTATTTTATAATGCGAAAAATTAGAACCATATTTAAAACTCGAATTATTTATGTATTTAATAGTCAAAGAGAAAGTTTTCTAGAGCGCAAATACTCTATAATTCTTTAGATAAAAAAAATCCATTGACTTGCAAAAGACCTTTAATACGAGTATTTGTGAACAATTGTGGTGGAAAAAAAAAGCATTAGCAAGGTTAGAGAGACAAGTGGAGTTTTGTTCTTCGACTTTTTAAAAATTATATTTTATCTTTTCAGTCTGTAGTGTGCTATTGTGTTTGTAATTGCAGATTGTGTTCAACCATATGCCAAAGACTTATTTCCCTTACAGCTTGATGGTTAACAGCGTTATAAATGACTATATTTTGTTAAAAATGTGTTTGATTTCTTTTAAAGCAATAGCTTAACAGAGAAATAATTATAGGGATGTTATATCGACAGGATGGCGCGGGGAATCTGTTGTCAGTAATAAAATGGCTTAATTTAATAATTTTTACACTTTAAATTAGAGCGGGTCCTATAAAATTGCGTGTCCTATGAAATGCGGGCCCCACTGCGGTCGCCGGCCCTGGTAAATAGCGGCATATGCTATGCCGCCGGTCAACTAGTTAGATTTAAACAAGAAAATCATGTTGTGAGCTTACGCTCCTAGAGTTTTTTAAAATTGTATTTTAATTTTTAGTATTTTTATAGGTTAGAGCTATTTCTGTATATTCTTTTTTGTAGGTTAGTGCCAAATTTATTATTTGTACTTCCGCTTATTTTTATATAGGTTAGGGCGGGCTAGTATATATAGTTATATCCCATGCTGTTTCCAAAACAGTTGAGTGTACAGTTGACCAGCGGTCAGTACAGTATATCTCTGTCAGTGTGACAGGTGAAGATCTTGGTGATCTGGTGTGTAATTATTTTAAAATATTTCTGTGTCTGGGACGGCCTGTAAGTTGTTTTTTTTCATTAAGATATATGTAAATATACTTTACATTTAAAGTAGTTATTTTATTTTCTACTTGGAATATTCATCATAATAGTTGGCAACTTGTTGCATTAAAGATGGCGGCGCCCAGCTCAGGCCAGCAATGATAATTCTAGATCTAGTAGAATCTATGATTATAATATTTTTTTGAAATTTATAGTTTTGCATTTGTATGTGTTTTAAGCTGCTGCTGTATTTAATACTGCTGCTGTAGCCACTGCTGCTGAATTTAATATTGCTGCTATAGCTGCTATAACTTCTGCCTTAAATTTTAGTGAATAGGTCACAGGTATTTTAGATTTAGTGTTGCTTGTACAACATTGTAGATCTACACTATTTTTGTTGAGTTTATTATTGGGTGTTAGAGTGTCGATTGTGGTAGTACTTAGCGTTGATCTAGAGTAGAAGGTTTTTGATTAGTTGTTTTGGTTGTGTCAAGTTAAGTGTAGTGAGTTGGAGTAACTTAATTTATAGTTGGCTTGGTTACTTATTGTTTGTAGTAACATAGTGTCATAGTTGATTGATTTTTTGTTATATATATTTAGATATACTAGTTGACCGGCGGCATAGCATACGCCGCTATTTACCAGGGCCGGCGACCGCAGTGGGGCCCGCATTTCATAGGACCCGCAATTTTATAGGACCCACTCTAATTTAAAGTGTAAAAATTATTAAATTAAGCCATTTTATTACTTACAACAGATTCCCCGCGCCATCCTGTCGATTTAACATCCCTACAATTATTTGTCTGTTAAGCTATTGCTTTAAAAGAAATCAAACACATTTTTAACAAAATATAGTCATTTATAACGACCGCAGTGGGGCCCGCATTTCATAGGACCCGCAATTGTATAGGACCCGCTCTAATTTAAAGTGTAAAAAATTATTAAATTAAGCCATTTTATTACTTACAACAGATTCCCTGCGCCATCCTGTCGATTTAACATCCCTATAATTATTTGTCTGTTAAGCTATTGCTTTAAAAGAAATCAAACACATTTTTAACATTTTAAAATATAGTCATTTTGTCTCTCTAACCTTGCTAATGCTTTTTTTTTTTCCACCACAATTGTTCACATATACTCGTATTAAAGGTCTTTTGCAAGTCAATGGATTTTTTTCTAAAGAATTATAGAGTATTTGCGCTCCAGAAAACTTTTCTCTTCGACTATTAAATACATAAATAATTCGAGTTTTAAATATGGTTCTAATTTTTCGCATTATATAAAATAAGTAAAGCGATTGTGTTAAAAAATGATTAATGGAGCTAAAAATAGACTTGTGTGTTGTTGCTCGTTTGACCTAGATACTTTTTTCTATTACTTTGAGGAATATTATATAGATTAAGTTATATTTTTTTATTTTCAAGTAAATTTTGTTTTTTTGTTTTAGTTAGTTAGTTTAGTCTAGTTGTCTGGTTGCTTAGGCGACTCTAGCCCCTTATTCGCAGACTGAGGTGTCACAGATGAAAGCGTTACCATCTGGCTACTGCTGTAATAAATTATGAGCAGTAAAAAGGCCCCGTCAGTGTCATCACCAAACAACCTGCTAACAATTTTTTTTTTAAATGCAATACTTCCATTATACAAATAAAATTTAAAAAAATAATTAACCAGATTTTTAGCTCAAAGCTGGTATTGAACTTGTGATTTTGGCATCTTGAGCTCGTTTTATGAACAACGCTACCATTAGGCCAGCGAGAATAATATAGTTGAATAATAATTTATTGGTATGTTCATTACATTGACATAAAGGGAAAGCTTAGATTATCTTTCAAAACATTCTTAATCAACTTTACATTAATTAAAAAGCTCAGCTATCGGTATGTTAAAGCTGACTACGTCGTGTGTCATCATAAAACAATGGAACATTTTTACCCCGCCCCATTCAATAAGGGCACATCATTGAATTCTGGTCTGGACTGAAAGGAACCACAGACCGAAAGTGCTAAAGGAACAATAAACTCGCCCTTCTCGATAGATGAGCTAATGCCATAGGCGCCCTCAGGATTTTTCGTAGGGGGTGCAAGCACTAGCGGATCCAGAACTTTGGAGTGAGGGGGGGGGCATTTTTTTCCAAACCCTAACTCTAACGCCCAGTAAATCCTAACCCTATACATAAACGTGCGTTCCGGATATATATATAAATATATTTTTTTTTTTCTCAAACTTCGTCGAAAAAAAAATACAGTCATGTTGAGACCTTTCCAATGATAGCTTAGGGATCTGGGGGAGCGCCAAAAGCGATTTCTTGCATTTTTAACTGCAGAAACGCTTTCTCCTGACATCTACAGCTCAATATTAATCAGTGGAGTTCGTGGTGAAGCCCGACACCAAATGCGTTTTCTTGCATTTTTCACAGTAGAAATGCATTTTCCTGACATCTGCAGCTCATTATTCATCGTATGTTTGTCACTTTTTTTTTGTAACAGAACTATAATTCAAAGGTGTAAACAAAAAATTTCGGAAGTGGTAGGGAAAATTAATTGTACCAATTAGATTCTAATTTTATTTTTTTTTTTGCATTTTTCATGATTGTGAGCTATAGTCCCACATTTATTAACAAGAAAAATATCAGATTGAGTAAAGGTTGGAAAAATGACTAGTAAAAGAATATTTGGGTACAGAGCACCAACGCTATCGCTAGGGACAGTTAGCCTACTGCGCAACAGTGCAGCTTTGACCAAGTAGTTTGTTCTTGTCTAGACTGTACAATGGCGCTAGACACATGCATAGCGTCTATCTGAACAATAGGTACTAAACCAATGAAGTCAAATACAATCGCAATCAACAAACCGAACAATCATAGACATCTTTTCAGTGCCTGAGATATCTGCAGTTTCCTCACTAAATACCCAGAAAATGCAAATAATTAATGATGCTACAGCTCGTATTGTTTGGTCTATTCCAGCTGCCAGTGCTCCGTTGAACTAAATCAACGTTTTGACTTCGACGATTGCATGTGAAGAACTTTCTTGTATCTGTCTATTGTAAACTGGTGGACATGTTTAACCTGCTATTTTATTGGGCGCCGACACCGACCGGAATTCCGCAAGACTCTTTTATTTAAAGAAAATAAAATATTTATCACATCGAAAGACAATTGGCAAATTAATTAATTAGACCTGAACTAAATGTTTTTCCCTTTGCAACTTCGTGTGTGACTAAAGAAGCTAATCCTTTGTACTTTCACACTTCTTTCTACTTCTATTATGAATGACATCTTCAACCCAGGACTTTCATTTAATGCTCGCTCTTCGTGTGGATCTATCAAGCACCACTTTTTCTCAGCTGATGGTGCCGATTTTGAAGAGCTTTATGTCGCGTGCATACATCAGTATAGTTTAGTAGTGGACGACCAGCGGATACTTGCCTTTTGTTAAATCAACATTCAGAATGTCTTGTGAAAGTCGATCTTGTGGCATTCATAATAACTATAGATATGTGCAATTAAAAACAAATCGTAGCGACTAACAGACTTTAGACATCCTTTATAGTGCAGAGAATTCCAAGCCTATAGTAAATCTTACATGATCAGACATGAAGTATAGATTGGACCATTCTAGTAACAATAATAGCGTACAACTGTACTTCGGTGGAAGCACTACTTAAGTTACTACACTTAACAATAGTCCAATGATAGGCCTTTAGATTTACACTTAGAAGATGATGCGCACACTGTACATTAATTTATTTAACGTTATTTAACTCTTGAATCAATAATGCATGGGGGTAGGGGGATACATGGAGGTGCACTTGTACCCCCATGGATTCTGACTAAATCAACATCTATGTAATAAAAAACACATCTAGATGATGTATTTCATTATAATTTATTTTTTTTTAAATTGGCTGCGATGTGGCTACTCACAATTTAGAGGCACGCACGAATATGGTTTGCCATCCATTCCATACGCCTGGGCTAATCTACTACATTAATCAGTGGAAGCACTATATATTCAGTTGCTACTTAGAAGTTTATTGATTTGGTGGTGCTAAAAAATTACTAAACTTTGGCTCGACAACTGATGTCCAAAGCTAAAAAGCTGAGGTTTCATAAAAAAAAAAAATTATTTGGCTACTCAGAATCCTAGGGGGTGCAAGTGCACCCCCCTGCGGACGCCCATGGCTAATACCGCCATAAGGAAATGTCAGCTCAAAGACTCCCGGGCTGGATGGTATAACCCCCGAAATGCTCAAGCATGTAATGGGAAAAGAAAGAGCAGTTCTCGTGGCATTTGTAAATAGAGCCGGAATATGCCACCATTATTCCTATACCAAAAAGGGAAAAGATGCTTACACAGGGCTACAGGTCCATCTCACTTACATCTTGTGTGGAGAAATATGCTGATAAATTGTAAATGACCATCTGTTTTGGTACCTTGAGAGTGCCCGACTTATAGTTCCGGAACAGGCTAGTTTCAAGGCTGGAATGTCCGCTATAGACCAAGTCAACATCTTTGTGCAGAGCGTAGCAGATGGATTCCAAAGAACCGAAAGCACATACGCATCCGTGACTTAAATTAGACTGAAATTTACGTCCTAGAATTTATAGCTCAATTGCCGCCATCTTTTTTCATCTTTTTCTCACGTAGATGTAGTACATAAAACGTATTTGACTCTTCCCAAATGAGAATAACATCCTACGACCAGTCTATATTTATTTATGTCTATAATCTATATAATATAAGCTTCATATTGATATTTGATTTATATAATATGTCGCAAACACACTCTGATCTCAAATTTTATCATTAGCAAATATAAAATGAAAAAGGGTTGTACCAGGTGGGAGGGGCAATACATGCACTCGCCTTCCGTCCATCGGACAAACCAATACTTTTTTATTTTTGTATTTCAGTTGAGAGATTTAAAAATTTAAAATAATATTCACAAGTATAATTTATATATGTTATAAATTAAATTATTTTATCGAGTCGCCCCAACCCCTATTATTTAAATGTAATCATTCGCAAAAATTGTAAAAAGGAGCGAGGACAAACGTTTACACTCTACCGCCCTCTCCCCTTTCCAGATGAAAAGATGACGTTTTAAAACAGAAAAGTCAAATGTAACGAGCTCTTTGGTGGTTCGTGTTATATGTAGGTTTTACTAGGGTACGATTCACACCCTGCAGCCATTTAACATGTACAAAAGTACCACTCAACAAAGGCGTATAGAATCAATATTTACAATTTATTATACAAACAATATAAGATACATATCAGCATTACTAGAGTATATAAATGTGCCTGAACTACATATTCCAGGAATTTAGGAACTTTTTAGGCACCGGATATTTAGGCACCCGGAAATTTAGGTACCCGGAAATTTAGGCAACCGGACAATTAGGTACCGGGATAATTAGGCACCGGATAATCAGGCACTTTTTGACAAGGCGGATAATTAGGCACCGGAAATTTAGGCACTTTTTAATTAGCGACCTAAATTTTCAAAATAATTTTAAAATGTTAACGTACATTTTATCCGTAGGCTATGTGCTATCGGTGACGTTATAAAATAGCAACTATAGAGATTCTAACTAAAAAAAAGCTGCCAAAATGGGAAAAAAAGGATAATCATGAGAATGTGTGGAAAAAATAATGACCCA
Source organism: Biomphalaria straminea (assembly GCA_021533235.1). Taxonomy (NCBI): domain Eukaryota; kingdom Metazoa; phylum Mollusca; class Gastropoda; family Planorbidae; genus Biomphalaria; species Biomphalaria straminea. The sequence continues at coordinate 14,423,532 of JADKLZ010001913.1, forward strand.
TGAGTCTATCCTATACTCTTAAGCGAGCAATTCTTGTATATATATATATATATTTATATATATATATATATATATATATATATATATATAAATTTTATTTCGAAAACGGATCTAACGATTTTCTTTAAAATTTCAAGGTATGTGCGTATTAGTGAGAAAAAATTCTGAATTCATTGGCCACATCGGGAAAACTCGAGTTCGACCGTTATTTCGATATGAAAATGTCTCAATGTTGTAAAATTAATTTTCGTTAGAATAATTTATGAATGAAAGTTTTCCAATTTATGAATGAAAGTTTTCCAATTTATGAATGAAAGTTTTCCATGACGTAAACGGGAAAAACGCTGCTTACGTCACTAGGCTTACCGTAGTACAATGCAAACAAGAACGAGTTTTAAAGTATCAATGGACCTAATTAAACATTTGGCACCATCTTATTGAAGAGTGATTTATTATAGAACTATGGAAGGAAAGTAATGAAATTAAATGTACCGATGTATGATTAGTTATTGCGTTTTAAGTGCTTAATAAATTGTTTCCACTTTAATTGCGTAAGGCGGTGTAGATTTCCTCATTAATCTTCGGATGTGATGTCAAGCCTTATTATAATTATTATTTTGCTGGTAAAATTATGACCATGTGTTCATGCTTCAGTGTCTAATGTCCCGTACCAAAACAAAGGAAATGGTGATTACACAGTTGCTCTACGCCTTACTTCTCACACTGAACAAGATATCTAGCTAGCGGTCAACGAGTTTGCGTACGCTGCAGCCACTTTTAATTTAACTATAAACCTCAGTAAAAAAAACTTGGGGTTAGGGCGTGGTGACGAAAGGCCTAGGAGATATATGAATGGAGGGATGTGTAAAAGCAGGCCATATCCTTCCATGGGCTGTAGCACCAGTAGCACCACTGGGATAGAGGGATGGCGAAAGCCGGTATGAACTTCTTATAGTCTGACAGTCTGGCTGAGCAGGGCACATATCACGTAAAATAATCTGAAGAGTTTCTTTAGTGTTCTGTTTGTTCTATATGTAATTGTACATGGCGATTAAATATCAAGTCTCTTAAGTCCTCCTACAGTTTAGACAGCGTAAAACTATCGTAGGCCTACTATTATTGGCTTGGAAGAAAGTCCTTGCAGTGTTACCCAATAACGTAGAAATTTGCGTCACTCGATGTTTCGTACTAAAGCCATAATTGAATATACTAATTCCAAAATTAAATGTCTGAACGTACCAATTTACATATAGAACAAACAGAACACTAAAGAAATTCTTCGAATTAGTAGTCTTTATCCGATCGTTTATTTTCGTAATTATAAAAACAATCCCAAAAAGACTTCGGGTATATAACCTTTGTTATGAAATTATTTAACCGAGCAAGGCTCGGCCACCTGATATTATATAATATAGACATCTCAGGATTTATGGGAGGGGAGGTAGAGAGGATTCTCTGCTCATCGCTTTCCTCCATCACCAACCCCTAAGGTTGACTGGTGAGTTTGTAAAATTGATGATTATGCAATTTGTGTAAATATGTAGTTACTAATATAAATACTTTAAATTAAAAGTATTATAAAATATTTTTACTATGTCGAGAAATGTCAATGATACATATAATCGCCCTCTGCTTGTGGGAAAGGGAGTGGTCGTACCTTTAAAATGGGATGGGCGGAGGGGGGGGCACACACTCCCACTTAAAGGAGAGGATTTTTCGCAGGCAGATATCAATTTGGTCGTAAACGTTACTTAATGAATCTTAAGGCTAGACGGGAGATCAAGGGTATGGAAATAAGATCGGCATAGTATAAATTGTTAAAATGGAAGTCTGGGGATTATATTTCATAGGCCTTCCAAAAACTTTGGCAGACACATTTCTGTTAAAACCATCAAAATTTTAATACCAGTAATGAAAATTATAATATAAGGGAAGTGTAGATAGTTTAATTTCATTGAGCAGTGTTAAAAGTTAGGGAAACCAGTGTTGTTATTTTTTGTTTTAATGTGTGTGTGTGTGTATGTGTTTGTTCAATAATACATGTATAAGACTATTTTCTTTCTTTTTTTTAATTCGAACATTATTTTTCATTGTGAAGAGCAAACAATTGGTACCGAAATTAAAGGAGTTGAGAAATCATACCTTCGCGAAATCATAATAAATATGTTTGGTTTATGATAGAGAAGGCGATGTTGAATTGTAAAATCAACATTTTCACCGCCCCATCCCTTCCTTTTCGAAAAGTATGACATTTTTTAAAAAAGAAGCAAATTAAGTTTAAAGGGGAAATGATGGTTTTATTTATTTTAGGGGTTACTTAACTATGACCAATGGTTTCGGTTTAAATACTGTAATAAAGTAACAAAATAATTTATTTTTATATGGAACTTATTAGGTATACTTTCCAAAGAATACTAAAAACTTTTATGGTGGGGGGGGGAGAATGCAATTTGTGTACATATTTAGTTACTAATGTAAATACTTTTGATGAAAAAGTATTTTAAATATTTTTATTATGTTGAGGTGCGTTGGCGAAAAAATATAAAAGCAATCGTCTCTTGGGAAATGGAGTGGTCGTACTTTTAAATCGGATGGCAGGGGGGGGGGAACACACTCCCACTTCAAAGATTACTCGCAGGTAGGTGTCATTTTGGTCGTAAAAGTTACGTAGTGAATCTTAAGGCTACACACTAGGGTCAAGGGTTGGAACAGCGTAGTAGGTACAGTGAGTATCGCAATGAGGAGGAGCGCTTTGCTCGCGTTACTTATAGGAATTAAATGTGTTGATAACCTATTATAAAGTAGTATTCATTTTTTTATAACTGAATTAATCTCTATTATCAACACCCATTCATTATACCATCAATGGGTAGCTCATTTATAAGATGTATTGTATAAGTGTATAGGTGTGATACCTCCTTCAATATTTTTGTGGCAATTAATGTTTACCCTTACCTACACATATATATTCAATTGAAATGTAAATTTATGTAATATAATATTTATAATATATCTATTTTTTTTTTTTTTTTTATTTTTATTGCTGTTGGACCTTGCGAAATGACTAGAAATTACGATAAAATATAAGGTTTTGTAAAAAAATAGTTTGACCCAAGTGTGTAGCCTTAAGATTCATTACGTAACGTTTACAACCAAATTGACATCTCGTGCGAAAAATCCTCTTCTTTAAGTGGGAGTGTGTGCCTCCTACCCTGCCCATCCCATTTTATACGACCCTCCCTCTTTCCCGCGGGCGATTGCGATTATATTTATCGCCAACACACCCCGACATAATAAAAAATATTTTATAATACATTTTAATCTAAAGCATTTACATTAGTAACTAAATATTTACACAAATTGCATAATCATTGTGACAAAAATAAATTTCACCCACTTAATAGTCTCACTCGGTAAAAGGGATTTAATTAATTTATTTTAATGTTCCATTTTATTCACGTAAATTTGGCACACCTACAACATAAGGCCCTATTACCACTTCCCCCCCCATACCTCTCGCCAGACTTCGACGTCATCTTGGGCTTTCTTAAGCTAACACTTGTCTAGCCAAGCTATCAACAAAGGCCACTTGTCGCTAATCTGCCCTTGACCGGGGATAATTCAAACATTCAACTATGTTTAGCCCGACTATTATATCTCCACGTTGGGCCCATCCTGTGTGAATTATTCCTTGGTTTACGATATCTTCGGCTTTATCTTTGTTCAAAGAAATGACCCGCGCCACCGCAGGTCGTGCCCCTCCCAAGGTCGCCTACTCACTTCGTTATCCGACCCTCACGGAAATGCGCGAGATGACCATATTGGCTCTTTCAAGTACCTATCCCTGTGTCTACGCCGGAAACATGCGGCCAGGTCAAGCAGGGATCTCTTTGTCTAAGCAAGTCAGTCAGTCTGTCACATTTGAGAGTATATTTTTCCCCTATTGCCCCTCCTCTCATCTATCTGTATACGGACAAGATTTATCAGATCGCCTCATTCTTTCCGAGAGCTGGTTGGAGTAAACACGCCTTTCTGAGCTTTAGCTTACTATATCCATTTCATTCTTTTTCCCTTACTATTGGATTTGGTGGTAAGCTTTATATGGTTTGCGTTTAATAGCCTCTTAACTAGTGTGTTTATATATTTGTGCATTTATTTAGTGCATTATATTTGTGTACATATTTGTGTAATTCTTATCTTGGATTATGGAAGTAGTCACTTTATGTATTATATTTTATTATCATGACTTGTACGACTAAATAGTCAAAGTCATCCACTTTATCTGGACTAGAATTTACAACAATTCTTGCCACTTGTATTCAGCTTTTTAGCTACTATTAATTTATCGCTGATAAATTACCGCTCGCCACGAGCCCTCTATATGTTATTGATAAATTCCTTGACCGGGAACTATCAAAATATTTATGTAACATGTCTTATTACCAAGTATATATTTACACTCATTCCGTGACAAGGAATGCCGCAACTATTTCTATATTCTATTTATCGGCCTGTCGGCCAGATTATATTTCTTAGGTAAAACCATGTATACATTATCTTATCTCGGTTGACCGCCTTGATTTTAAATGGCGCACTGACCCTGCGCTCAGAAGAGACATAGATTATCTCCCCCCTTCTCATTGTCTCCATTCAACCGTACTCTATTGTTCAGGCCACACGGCCAGATGTAAACAATGGCCACCTGGTCGCTGACCATCAGCCATATCCCCCCTTCCCTTCTCATCTCGTTATTCTAGATACTCGTGATGATCTCACCTTGGCGGGTGTACATCACTGTTGACTAATTACTACTCCCTTTGTGGGACTTCTCCCCTATCACTAGTAGTGTGTTCTCCCCTGATGAGATACGATATATATGTATGTTAGCCCCCTTGGGTATTTGTGAAACTAAGTTATAATTTCTTCACATCAAATATTATACTATGTGTTATCACCCTTGTGGGACTTCACTATTATTATTATTATTGTCTCCCCTGATGAGATGTAATATTTAATTGATTAACTCCCCTTACTATTGTGAAACTAGATTATAGTTTCTATTATAACATTCTGAAGATGTCCTTCACGAAAAGGCGTCTACCTCCCAGTATCATCATTATGGCTAAGCCGATCTACGCATCTCGTTGCAGCTTTTATTACAGGCTACTCCTACTGGAAGCCCTATTTTCGTAACGCTGTTACCAGTCTGCTGACACCAGATCTGAAGATACCAGCCTTACTTACTACACATAAGAAAAGTCCGACCAACAACTGCTTGCCAGAAGACCCGTCCCTGCAGCTACGTATAGTTGGACTGTCCCGTGCGCTAGGATCGATCACGCCAGCCCACCCACAGACACCTCAGCATCAGCCATACCAGTCTCGTCAGAGAAGCATAGGACTTAAAGCTAAGCAACCAGCCTAATGACACTCAGACAACTTGGTACTCATATCTCATGATGATAGTTTCATTTTATGTAAATTGTTAGGCCCCAATCTAACCCTGTACAGCATTTTACCTTTACTTATTTTTCTCTATGTAAATAAACTGTACATATATTTAATTTACTAGTACTTGTTGCCTGCATTTATAACGCTGTGCCTGTTAGTTTATGTGCAAGTCAAGATCCTCAAATTATCTAAACCCCCTAGACACCTAAACGGCCACCATCTTTGACCTACTTGTCAGTATCATCAATTTAAAAAAACTCACCAGTCAACCTTACGGGTTGGTGATGGGGGGAAGCAATGAGCAGAGAATCATATCTACCTCCCCTCCCCTGAATCCTGTGATGTCTATATTATATATAGACTCAGGAGTCATTATTTTTCTACACATTCTCATGATTGTCATTTTTTTCCATTTTGTCAGCTTTTCTTTAGTTAGAATCGTTTTAGATGCTATTTTTTATAACGTCACCGATAGCCCATAACCTAAGGATAAAATGTACGTTAACATTTTAAAATTATTTTCAAAATTAAGGTCGCTAATTAAAAAGTGCCCAATTATCCGCCTAGTCAAAAAGTGCCTAATTAAGCGGTACCTAAATTTTCGGGAGCCTAATTATCCGGGTGCCTAAATTTCTAGGTGCCTAAATATCCGGTGCCTAAATATCCGGTGCCTAAATATCCAGACACCATATTCCAGGGCGCTTACTCACGTAACAATATAATGAAACAACATCGTATTACCCCAAAATATTCAGTATCACAATGTATAAACAATATCTCTCAATCTAGGCCATTCAGCTGACATAATAATCGAGCACCCTACTCAGACCAGGTCAGCTCTCCAACTGCTAGACTGACCGCTAGATTCCTCATTGTCCCCCCTTGCAAACCCTGTGCCAAAACAGTTCACCATTCACAACTAAATAAATAAACACACACACAATCTCACATCTTACACATTCCTTGCTCTTGACATCAAACATGGAGACAGAGTTTATGTAATTGCACACGAGACAGTTATATTAGCTAGTTTAAGTAAGACTTTGTTAAGTTAGAATTCATACGCCATTTTTCATTATAAGAGTAACAATTGAGATGAGTTTTGAACCTTAATATTCTTCTAGTCATCTTTTTTCCGACCTTTACTCATACAGGTAATTTTCTGTTGTATAAAAAATTTGGGACAATAACTCACAATAAATACTTTAATCCTAAAAATGTAAAAATTTAGAGTAGAATCTAATTGGTTCTCCCCCCACTTCCAAATATTTTGTTATAACTTTGAATTATAGTTCTGTAACAAAGCAAAGTTACAAACATGTCTATTTAACAAAATATATCACATACAAATGATATTTTTTTTTAAATATTATTTTTCGATTACATTTTATTTCGGCGGCGATCCTTTAAGCCTTAATCTAAATACCTGGAGTATCTTATCTTTTCAAGAACAAATCGGTTGTATTTGCAAAGTAAGTAAGAGTCTGTAAATTCATATTACAAAATTTTTCAAGAAAAACATTATTCAAAAAGTCCTTTATATTAATAAATATGATGAATAATGAAGTCTACACTAATGAGACTTAGCCTACATTAGTAACTAGTTAAATATATGCTAACATATTATACATTGACCCTCCTACACACAGCCTTTATAGTTGGTGGCCTTGTACATAAACACATACACGCTCATGTAATACAGATTTTTATAAATACTGTTAAGCTTGAATAAATCAGTCAGTAACATAGTTTAAAACAATTAGGTATATAAATACTGTTAAGCTTGAATAAATCAGTCAGTAACATAGTTTAAAACAATTAGGTATATAAATACTGTTAAGCTTGAATAAATCAGTCAGTAACATAGTTTAAAACAATTAGGTATATAAAAGGAAAAAAATAATGCTGTAATAATAATAATAATCCCACTTCTGACACCATTGTAATAATCTAAGAGACAAGGCCAACTCAACGAGACATATATTTATTTATAAGACATCACAAGTACACAAATAACATCTTCATTCAACTACAGTTTCTCTATTTCCACTTCTAGCCTTGGGCGGAAATCGTTACTCACTGTAAACATCATGTTATAGTCCGTTCACTAGAGGTGCGCTAGCTAGACTTGCGATGCGCATGGTGAGGTCGTAACAATACCAACCAATATAGGTACGTTATTTAACAGTTTCTTAAAACAACAACACAACATGTCAGGATTATGTTATAGACCTTAGCTCGTTTGGCCAGGCCCCTGACATTCAACAGGCACCTTCGTGCTTACAAAAACTAAGCAAAGAAATGTGAACAATATAAATGTTTAATGAAGTGTTGATGACATATAAATGCATAAATAACCAGGTAATCACAAAATGCATAATACAATTACAATTGTTTATGAGTTAATTAATCATTTCACACCTTGCCTTCCAATCATGTAATGCTTTAAGCCTACAATCCACCACAACACTCTAGTATTATGTATCAAGTGTAGAATTCAATTCCATACTAACTCCCTATAGATACATAGATCAAATTAAAAAAAAACAACAACTCAAAGATGTAATCTAGTATACTATGGCACCGAACGACTGTGAGATGCAGTCATGCCTTATATACTCATACTCACCCTAAACAGGGGAACACAGAAGAATCTTCGACCACACAAAAGAACCTCAACCAATACACCATCACAGATCAAAACATCTCCATAACTCCCAAGCAAGGTGACAAAAAAAGGAAGTGCGTTCCACAATTGTGCACTTTAATAACCATTGGTGCTAAAACATCTTAATCTACGCACCGACAATTTACAAGACACTTGACAAGACACTTCGGCTCCGGCCGAATATAACATTTTACTATCCGGTCATATCCGGCTCTGGTCGGATATCAAAAAGTTCTAGATCTATTCAGTACATTAATTTTTTATTAAAATATTGTAGAAACACATCTAGGAAAATTTTTAGAGCCATTTTCGAAAACCATGTCCACCCACCTCGCTCGGCTTCACACTATTGTTTTTTTCCCCCAATGAAGAGTTTGCAGCCTGAAAAGAGGAATCGTAATAAATAAAGTTTAAGTCACAATGAAGCAAATGGTTAAATTTAAAAAAAAAATTCAAGTCATGATGAAAGCGATTTACATTACATACTTTCTCCGACTTCCTTCAATATAAAAAGCATAACGGGAGATAGTGAGATTTAATTGGTCGCCTGATTAACTTTGTTAATTGCATAGTTTCCACATCTGGTCAGTAATAAAGCCTCAACTTATTGGATTCTGACCAGGAAGGGAGAGTGACCTAAGGGCTAGCGAGATCATAATCAAGACACTGTCTCCTGGTTAGTCAAGATCAACTAAAGGCTAGTGAACACGTGAACACAATGTTTGGAGGAAAAACTGGAACGAAACATTCACCAAGTACACAAACGAACTTATTAGCGACAAGGCTGACGTCAGACTAAAAAAAAATCTGTACTTTGAAAGAAATCTATGTCGACTAAAATTGAACATACACATTTTCATATTTTTTGAATACTTGCAAGGTATTACTATATATTACATGGGCGTAGCTGGGGGGGTGTCAACCCCCCCCCCCTCGAAATGAAATCCCCCCCGAGAGTGGGGTGGGTCGGAATTAACTGACTGATTTTTGCTTAGATTTTGTTAACTTTAGGCGAGATTTCAATACTAAACCATCATTTTGCAGCTAAGGGGTTTTGAGTTTAAAACCCCCTACCAGTGGGTTTTGCAGTTAAACTCCCCTCTTCTATAGAACAAAGAAAACAATGTAAACGACAATTTCGAAATTCCAAGAGCAAAGCTAAGGGGGAGGGGAAGTTTAATTTTAAAACCTCCTCCGAAATTTTCGATAAAACCCCCCTCTTCAATGTAAGACTAACAAATTCATCAGTCACCTGATTCTATGAGCGTAGCCAAGAGGGATTTTGTGTTTAAAACCCCCTCCAGCGCTGTTGACCACTAAAAACCCCATCTTCAATATGTTAAAAGCAAATAACACACTCAAAATTCTATGAGCGCAGCCAAAGGGGTTTTAAGTTTTAAACCTCTTCAGCGGGGTTTGAAGCTAAAAGATACCTATTAAATGTAACAAAAAGAATTACGCACTCCAAATGCTATGAGCATAGCCAAAGGGGGTTTGAGTTTAAACCCCTCTTCAGCGGGGTTTAAAGCAAAGAAATACCTCTTCAATATTAGGGAAGGAAGTTACACACTTAAAAGGCTATGAGCGTAGCCATAGTGGGTTTTGAGTTTAAACCCTCCTTTGAAGTTAAAAAATATCTCTTCAATTTGAAAAAAAAAAAGCAAATTACACACTCAAAATAATATGAGCAATGCCAAAAGGGGTTTTGACTTTAAACTCCCCTCCAGCAGTATTTGAAGCTAAAAAAATACCTTTTCGATATAAAAAAAGCAAATTAAATGCTATGAGCGTTGCCAAAGTTGTTTTTTTTAGTTTTAACCCCCTTTCCGAGGGCTTTGATACTAAAAAAAACACTTTTTAATATAAAAAGGCAAATTACACACTCTAAATTCTATGAGCGTAGAAAACCCAATTGGGATTTGAGTTTAAACCCCTCCTCCAGAGAGTTTTTTTCTTAAAGTTTAAACCCCCAACAGATGGTTTTGAGTTAAAAATCCACATACAGATAGCTTTGCGGTTGAAAAAATATTATTCTAAAGCAAACTAAATTCACCAAAATCTTTAAGCGTAGCTAAGGGGGTTTTAAATTTTAAAAAAAAATGATTTTGACGATAAAACTTCCCTTTTCGATATAAAATGTTTAGCAAACAATAGACACCCAATTACATGAGCGTAGTCAAGAGAGGTTACACATCTCTCCCAGTGGCTGGGCTCCATTAATAAAGTGCAGTGAATATTCGTCTTCAAAATTAAAAAAAAAATGTAGCTCAACAAGATGGCTAAGACAGATTTGAGGACTTAGTTATAGAGATTGGGTCTAAATCAAGGAAATCCAATGCCGAACTAGGAGTCGACCTCTTAGTAAGGTTGTGAGCGTCGCATGAGGCTTGCGGGACATGTTCTAAGACAAAATGAATTACAGCCTAATAAAAGTTGCGATGACATCCTAGTACAACTTGGAGCTCCTCAGAGCGGGTGGGAAGAGGCTTCAGAAATTGCCAGTCACAGATTTTTGTGGAAACATATTGTCATCAAATGCGCCTAACGAAGCGGGAGTTTAAGTCATTAAGAAAAGCCCATAAGGTTTTTGAAATAAAACTTTTTAATAACAAGATAATGCACCATAGATACCTCAGAATATATATTTTGTTGGCATTCAATACCGGAAATAGTGCGTGGCGAGGAGGGCTTCGCCCCGCACTGAAGAAGCTCTCGACGCTCCCCCAGACCCCTTTGCTGCCAAGTGAGAGAGTCTACAATTTTTCCTCTAACTCAGGAAGAACATATTCTAGGGCACAATAAACGCCTTCTGTAAGAATGAAGCTAATAAAGATTAATCATGTACCCACACATACACACACACATATTTATATATATACATATTTTTTTTAATTTTCCGGGGGGGGGGCTGGGGTATACTCCCTCTCACCCACCCGAAAAAAAATCCTGACTACGCCCATGATACTACGTCAAAAATGTAATAACTCATTTACTATGAATTTCAAAATTAAAAATTTCTTGGACCTACGTATTTGTCACATTTATTACAGAAGAAGTTGTCAGGAATAATGTGATTTTAACATTGGGATTACCAACTACGGGCACATAGAACAACTGAGCCATTTTCACGATCGAAAACGCAGCGGTTAAATAAAGCAAAAAACGATTTTTTACTCACAATTTAGACCTTAGAATGGCCTAGATTCTATGTGTTGTTTTTTAATTCTTTTTTTAAGCTAGACAGATATTACCCGCTGTCCGAGGGTCTAAACTTGCGTATTGCTGATATAGTCACTGATATAGTGCATTAAAAACGATGAAGAAAATAATAATGTTATAAGTAAAGTGAATGCGTGAATTCATGAATGAAAAAATTATTATAAATGGAGCTAAAAATTAGCTTATTTACCTGAATTCACCCATTTGAAAATTCCTTTTTAGCGGCCGCCGTAAGGGGAAAGCCGCTATTAGGTTTGTGCAAAATGTCCGTCTGTCACACTCAGGGCGCCAAAACTAGAAGAGATACGAAAAATAATATTTCACCATTAAATGCGACTTGAAAAGTTTAGGTGCAACGCCTACTTTTAGTTTTCTAAGGGAGGAAATGTTACAATAAGAAATGCTCATGGCATGTAGATATCACGCACATTTTTTTTAATGAATTTTTAGCATCGACTTTCGCGTAGTAGCATAAAGCCCGGCCATGACATTCTAAACTAATTTCTTAAACTTTTTAAAAAATCAGATTTAAAAAAAAAATTGTTTAGTATCCCCATTAGAAGAAAGAAGCATATTTTTGTGCGTTTTGTCTGTTGGTTGGTCTGTCCGTCACGGTTAGAAAAAAAAAACAACACTAAAGGCTTTTGGAAATATGATTTAACATTAACTGTTCCTTCAGAAATATTGCGATAGTTTAAAATATCTATAATAGATTGTTCCGGATGTTTATGTCTAGATCTACATTGAAATGTTCTAATAAACTAAAACTAATCTTCTATTTTTAAATTTAATATTGCATTCATTCTATTGATTATCTGGGCTTTTTTTTATTTCACGTAAATTTTATCTAAATTATATCCAAATTATTAATAATAAGACATATTAAGAGTGCTACATCAGAAGTTTAGTTTTTGTAGATCTACATCTCTACAGATCAATGCTGAAAGATAATCTAAAATCGCTCGTGTGACATATTGTATATATCAGGCAATCAGTTTGTAACCAGCTCCTGGGTTATGTGTCTGTTCGTTTTACATGTTTCGAATGTTTCTTCAGAGTTAACGATAGTTTACTTCCTAGTCCAAACCTTCCGCATGAGGGGATGGGAGCATGCAGGAATTGAGCCAGGGACCAACAATAAATCCGAACTACAGTCTAGTGCGCAAACATCAAGATGAGGCAGGTTTATACCCTGCTCGCTGCATCCTACGTCGTCCAGCGAGAAGGTAATTTTTTTAAACTTAGAAGGAACATCCGAAACATCTTGCGAATAGGCGGATCAGACGGGAGCCGCCTCTGAGTTTGTGTATCACACAAACTCTCTTTGTAATCTTGTTTTTTTCGTTGGTTTGTTGCGCTGTAATACATATAGTTTATAATTACCAACGCTATTTGTTTAACAAAACACTATAAAATGAGTGTCTATTATATTGTAACATTTGATTGTTTATTGCAATTTATCTAAAGTTCTCTAAAGTTCAATTACGCAACCATAAGTAAATTAAACGGGTTTTTTTTCTGGATGCTACACTTGAAAACGTTTCATTGACTTGAAGTAAATGTCTTTAACGATCTCATTCCGCTTTGTGAAAGTGTCGTTTTGTCTCAAAAAGTTCTTAGTTTTAATTTTAAAAGACGACAAAGATAGGCAGATTGGTAGGACATGGTTGAAGGCTTGTTTAATGATTTAAATATATTTTTTAAGGTCTTATTGGTATATGATTCATGCAATGTCAACTTTTACTTTCTTCAAGAATAACTTTTGTTGCCTTTAGATCAAAGAGAGTTTGATTGATACACAAACTCAGAGGCGCTCCCCGTCGGAATCGGATCCCTGTCAGACCCGCCTATTCGCAAGATGTTTCGGATGTTCCTTCTAAGTTGAAAATAATTAACTTCTCGCTGGACGACGGGGGATGGCGAGCAGGGTATAAACCTGCCTTATCTTGATGTTTGCGCACTAGACTTTAGTTCGGATTTATCGTTGGTCCCTGGCTCAATTCCTGTATGCTCCCATCCTTAAACTATCGCAATATTTCTGAAAGAACAGTAAAGGTTTAATCATATTTTCAAAAGTCTTTAGTGTTTTTTTTTATCTAACGGTGACAGACAGACCAACCAACAGACAAAACGCACACAAATATGCTTCTTTCATTCTAATGGGGGCACTAAACAATTTTTTTTTTAAATCTGATTTTTTTTTAAATTTAAGAAATTAGTTTAGAATCATGTCATTTCTGGGCTTTACGCTAGTACACGAAAGCCGCTGCTAAAAGTTCATTTTAAAAATGTGCGTGATATCTATGTACCAAAGGTATTTCTTATAATAACATTTCCTCCCTTACATTTACGTAATTGTTTCAGAATTGGTGTTTTGTTATAAAAAAATCGCTTGCATAATTAATTTTATAAATTAAACGGTTTGCTTTTAGAAAACTAAAAGTAGCCGTTGCACCTAAACTTTTCAAGCCGCATTTAATGGTGAAAAAATATTTTTCGTATCTCTTCTAGTGTTGGCGCTCTGAATGTGACAGACGGACAGACGGACATTTTGCACAAACCTAATAGCGGCTTTTCCCCTTACGGGGGCCGCTAAAAAACGTATAGGGAATATATATATTAATTATATTAATATATATGCGGCCTGCCTAGTTCCCAAATTTCATTAATGGCCCTCGGTAAAAAGGTTGCCCACCCCTGGCCTACATTTATGAGATAGAATAGTTTAATAGAGTTGGTCAACTTTATTTTTTTTAGGGTTCAAAGTTTGTTTTAGGGCTACAATTCATACACACAGGTTCTATAAAAACATGCCTATAAAAACTATATATTATTATTATATAAAAGATATAGTCATGAATATATCACTATAAGCAATATTAGACAAATAATTGATACTTTTGCTCAACATTATGAGGAACTCCCCAATACTGTGAAGAAACGAAAAATGAGTCGGATAGGTCATATTATTGTATTAACTAATTTAGCAACACTAGCTGTCAAAATTAAAAAAGAAAACATCCTTCAAAATATAGATCTAGATCTACAGTTGAGGAAGCACGAAAAAAAGGGTTGTCCTAATAAAACAGGCTGGACAACGCAAAAGAATGGACGGCCTCTCTCTTAATATCTTGTTGTTAACTGCTGACTGGAAAAAGTTGAGGATTTGGTTACGAGGGACAGGTGATAATTATGAAATTTCTTTAAAAAAGGTTCCAGATTTTGTATAAAATACCCAAATGAGGAAGTACTGGAAACATCTCTTTTTACCAAGTGGCCTTAAAAAAATAACTTTTGTGACGATCTCTTATTCAGGGGAATTTTATCTATTTTATCAGATAGTCAGAAAATGGATAAAGTTTCTACAGATCTAATAAAATATAGCAAACGGAAGTTTTACTCGCAATGCAGGACTGCAGGTCGATCCAAGTGGCTCGCCGAGTACATTTCTTCTTTGGCATCATCACTGATTTTTCAAATCGTACGGTGAACGAAGAAAGATGCGCGACGGCACTCTGATCATAAAATCTCGAAGCTGGTGTTCCATTAGTATAGTTCCATGATAGAAGCTATAAAAAGAAAAAGAGCTAAAATTAGCGCGGGAAACTACAAATGTACTGTACTTTATTTGATGAGTATTTTACCCAAGATCTGTGTTTTTTTTATTTCAAGTACCCGACATTTTCCGATACACAATTTCATACACAAAAAAATTGTTGAGAAAAAATTGTAGTGATTTTAAACTTTAAATGATTTTTTTTTCCTTTGCAATTTCTTGTGTGAGTAAAGAGGCCAATCCTTTGTACTTTCACCACTATTTCCACTACTATTGTGCATTTCTTTTAATGCTTACTTTTCATGTGGATCTATCCAGTGCCGACTTTGAAGAGCTTTATGTCGCGTTTCCATACACCAGTGTACCTTAGCAGTGGAAGACCAGCGGATCTCCTGCCTTCTGTTAAATCCCCATACAAATGTCTGTCAAAGTCGACCTTGTGGCATTCATAATAACTAAATCTATGTGCAATTATAAACAAATGTGCAAAGAATTGCAAGCCTTAAATAAATCATACATGGTCGGACATGAACTACAGATTTGCCTATTCTAGTTAAAATATTAGCATGTCTTTAGAACTGTAAATCAGTACAAGTATTATTTGTTTGGGAACTAACAATGATCCATTGATAGGCCTTTAGATTTAGACTTAGAAGAGGATGCGCAAACTTTTTCTGAACATTAATTTATTTAACTCTTGAATCAATAATGCATTGGTGTCCGCAAGGAAGTACACTGTGGTGCACTTGCACTCCCCTGTCATGTCCCAATCGTCAGACATTTTGGTTTGTCTATTTTTTTTTATTTCATTTCATGTAATTATTATTTTAATCTAGCTCCGGTCAAGGTCAACCGGCAGACTTAGTTAGCTGGATTATTTTAGCCAGGTTTTTCCAACTCTGCAACATTTGTCTAATAGAGAATTTCTGATTGGTTGAAGATACAATTTCGATAGGTTATTTTATTATGCAAATTTAGAGGTTGGCTCAGTCACGTAAACAAAGACAGCAAAAGCTAGAATCCCGGCCAGTCTTAAGTATTTGTTCATTCTAGCAAGACGTAAATTATAGAGTCTCAAGCTTGCTATTTTATTGTGTAGATCATTAAGTATTCCAGTAGAAAAATATTAACAACTTTATTAGATTACAATTTTTCTTTTAATATTGTACATTGCTGTTCCAAGTTTTAAATTAAAAGTTTCTGTATTTTGAAAAGGAAATATCTCTTTATTAAGTCTATTAATATATACTTAGATCATCTTATCAGCTGACAACTTCTAGATCATCGGCATCTCGGCTATAAGATCTTTATTCAAGACAAAAGAAGCATCTTCAAAGAACACTTGCACTGTAGCATATGATACCTATTACTCAAGCCACCTTCAAAGATCTTCTTTGACCGTGACTACCCCTCATCATCATCATTCCTTTGGGTTCCTCGTGGAACATATGGCCTCAACAAAAACACGTCACTCTCCATAGTCTCTTGCTAGTTTTTTTTTTAATGGTTTCCCAGCTCTTTCCGATCTTCTCGGCTTTCTCTAGTACACTGCGTAGCCTGGATTCTAATTAAATCTACATCTACGTAATAAAAAAAGACATCTGGAAGAAGTATTTCATTAATATTTTTTTAATAGCTAAAACGTGACTACTCAGAATTTGGAGGCACCTTCCTGCGGGCGACCATGATTGCCTCTTCCATAAAACTTTGTATTAAAAAAATAAATGTATGCAATGCTTGAGATCCTGCTTGTATACTTGGGCCCTATATAAATCGATCTGGTATCAATGTATTAAGTAGCAATAAACCCGTAAAAAAATGTAAATGATAGAAGATTAAGATATACATATATTTTTGTGATGGTACGCACCGGTATACTTGTACCGGCACCTTTTTTCATTGTCGGGAAAAAATATTACTTTTCTTGTATTTCAATATTAATTGTTAATTTATTAGTAGTTGAAAGTTAGGCAATCTATAATGAGTACCGGCACCTATTTTGTTTTAACAAAAAAAAAAAGAATTTTATATATGAATACTTTTTATACAGTTTACTTTCAGCCGACATTATTAACGGTGATTTACCGTATTATTAACAACATCTGTATGTGAAAATTTCAATCATCTCGAGTCTTAGACAGTCATTATTTTAGACTAGATTTAAGTAAAGTCTAGACCTAGGACCTAGATCTAGTAGGTTTATTACTATGAAAAAAAATCAGTCATTAGAAATCATTAGCAATTTTATTATTAGGTCTAGGCATTGAAAGTAAATCTTTTAATAAACTGTAATAGATCTAAGTCTAAGTACTACCTTATTAAATAAGTATAAGTATTATAATGAATATTGTATAGATTTAGATTGACTAAATTATAGATAGATCTATAGATCTAGTCAAGTACATTAAATGTATTATATAGTTCGTCCATCGTGGTTCGATGATGACCACTTTGTCATCCAGGGGGCTGAGGGCTTTGCACTGGAGTTTTGTGCCTCCTCATGTGGCTGGTGAGACCTATGCGAGCTTTGGGGGGGGATGACAAGTGACTTGCGCTGGAATTTAGATTATAGTGAGGAGGATTCGCGCAACACGTCGACCTCACTCTCTCGCCCTATAGCCCATCCTTTTCCGGAAGCAAGATTTGGTCAAGACGTCCGGGGACAAGTTTGGGTGCAGTGGATGACCAGAGACATCCTGCGTGTCTTGTCCTGCTCTTAAGTGCTCCACAGCACTGTGCTGGTATTTGGCTTTCTGTCCGATTTGCCGAGTTTTTCACGTTTCGCACAGGCCGCCAAGTCCACACTTCACATGCTAGGTTTGACAAAAACCTCAATGTACTGAGTGCCATGGGCACGTCAGATACCCTCTACCTGGTTTAGCCGGCCAGTCAAAGCCGTTTCCGGGGTGTGGCCGCTGCGCATGCTACAGCTACTGGGAGCCACAGGAGAGAGTTGGGGACCGAGTGGGGACCAAGAGTGGGCCAAGCTACCCTCAAAAAGAAGGTACGACTGCCTGTCCACTAGAGGTGCTACCCCTCGTAGATACCCCATAGATCTATGTCCTATGACTATATCGAATAATTAATAAACTTTAGTCTTTATTAATATCTATACTTTATTCTAATAAAAAAATGACTATAGGAATTGCATAGGATAGACTCGGCACTCTAGTCTCAAGATAGAATCTATACTATTACTAGATCTATTCGATTTTTATGTATAGATCTAGACTAGAATTAGAGATGAGAGAGATGACATGCGGTGTTAGCTAATAGTATTGCACAAGAAACGTAACTGGGTTTTTCTAAACTCTAATACTTGGTATGTAATAGTGAAACAGCACCTACCTAAATAAATCGTAACTAGAAATCAAAAACCTAAATTTATTGTAGTATATATAGGTCTGTGGTTGAATTTTATATAGAAGAAATGACTTTTGTAATTTCCTTTACAGAAAAATTGGGCTATTCGCGTCTGACGCGTATATAAATTTTTATGTTCACCAACAAACCCTATTGAGTCACTACTATCCAGTACTATGACCAACACGAGTATGACCAATATTCGATAAGACTAAATTCCGAATTAGATCTAGCCTTATTACACAAGTTTATGCTTTCATTCAACCATACGAATATGTTATTTGCCCATATATATAATATGCATCAAATGTATCTTTACCAAAATATAGATCTATAATGTATTACCTTTCTTTCACTTTCTAGTCAATATTAAAATTAGAGTCTAGATATGCGAAATCAAAATATCCAAAGTCAGAATTTGCAATTTACAAATACGTCAGACGACTGACTTGCCAGCTCAGGCACCATTCTCATGGCAAAATCAAATTTGACTTTAGCCGCTCAAACTAAAATTATATATATTTCAGCTCGATTCTTTCAACAAAGACTCCTACCTACACGTCCTACAGTTAAGTTAAAATTAACAGATCTAATTAAACAATAAAATTAAATAATATAATATACACAAATGAAATAATTAAATGAGACTACCTTCTATGGGTTGGGATAAGACAATCTGACATATACTGATAACGAGGCCAAGGTAGCCTAGCAACAACGGATATGACGTATGCACAAACAAAAAACGCCACACCCATAGACATAAATATAGACTGGAAACAGGAAGTAGCTTTATGTAACTTGAAAAAATGTATATCTATTGAATTCGGATTTCCGAAATCTGAAAAGTTGCACGATCTTCAGTCTTAGAGATTAAACAAAACTACGCTAAGAGATAAAAAACAAGATTACAAAGAGAGTTTGTGTGATACACAAACTCAGAGGCGGCCCCCGTCGGAGTCGGATCCCTGTCAGATCCGCTTTGATCTCTCAACGGACGGACAGACAGACAGACAGAC